>LR749830.1:833876-1178057 GCA_902729485.2 Mus minutoides | reverse complement strand
ACATGGATTTGGCTCTCAGAACCCATGTTGAGTGACTCATGGCTGCCTGTAACTCCAGCTCCAGCAGATCTGACACATTTATCAGGCATCCATGGGCATCTGCACTCACATGCATATACCCACATAAAGGCACACACATACACATAACAGAAAACTTTAAAATATTTCTAAAAAAAAAGTCACCTAAGTGAATTTTGCTGTTAGGTTTTCTTTGTAAGTATTTTAAAATCAACCACTATTTCTTAAGCCAACTCTGATGACAGCGCATGGCTGTGTATCCCCACAGAATTTCAGTGTTTAGCTTGAGAGTCTGCACCTGGTGACTCTTAAAGCAGTTAAGTTACTAGTAGTTTCTGCCCATGACTTTCTATACACCTCCATTGAGATAAAGCTCATGACATGAAATTAGGCGCCTCTGAGTTACAGCTCAGGCACACTGTATGCATTCACAGCACCTGTAGCCCATCACCTCTGTCTAGTCACAAAACGTCCCCACTTTCCACCCCAGGCCCATGTCCCCATCCCAGGCCTTAGCAACCATAAATTTTCAGGCTCTAAAGGGTTTACCAATTTTCGGTAGTTCAAATAATGGAACTGTATACATTTTGTTGTCTGGCCTCTTTCATATTTTAGAAGTCCATATGCATTGTGGCATTTGTACCTCATTTTTAAGGTTCATTGTGTGAGTATAACACACATTCATCTACCAACAGGTGATGTGGTGTCACCTTTTTGCTCCAGAGTATAGTGCTGCAACCAATGAGCATGCCCCCTCCCCATACAGATTTCATTCCAAAACAGACAGTGAAATAAAGTAGTTTACATTTGCTAACCTGCATTCGAGAGTGTTCAGAGCACATATCCATAAAGTAAGCTCTGAATGTCTTAGCTGACTACACCTACCAGGGCAGAGTAAAAGAACAAATTCAAGGGCTGGAGGAGAAAAGGTAAAGTCAAAGTCAGGCGGTGATAGCGGGGAGGGTTTTTTGTTTGTTTGTTTTTGTAGGCTGCAGTTTTTAAGGTCACTGCAATGACAGAATGAAAAACATTCCAGGCCATTCTATAGCTTGTGCTCACAAAAAGCAACCTGTGGTGTACACCCACAAGAACTGAATTTCATTCAGCCGCGAAGGCGAATGCAATTATGTCATTGTCAGGACAATGCATGGGACTGGACACCATCATGTTAAGTGAAATAAGCCAGGTGCAGAAAGACAAAGGTCTTCTCTTATATGCAGAATCTCTGTGTTTGTGTATATACATAGATATACATGCACATATTATGTATATTAACACATATAAAGACATATAAATATATATGTGTGTGTGAGACATAAAAGCAGATGGGGCACTATTTGAGAGGAATAAAGATACCAGGGAAACAGAAGAAAGAGTATAATGGGGAGTATGTGTTTAAGAATCAATCTGTCTGCATTTATATACATGTACACACACACATATATATATGTGTGTGTGTATATATATATATATATATATATATATATATATATATATATATATATACTAAAATGTCATAATGAAATGTGTGTATGTGTGTACTAACTAATAAAATAATCCCAAATAAATTCCTAAAGTGATGCTTTAGGGCCGCATACTGACTCCACTCTGTCCCAGGGGAGAGAGGCTCTTTTGCTGTGGCTTGGGAACCAGAATTAAGATTCTAGATCAAGGAAAGAATTCAATGAGTCTTGGAGGATGTATGCTCTCTGAGCTAATCAGGGTAGCCTGACGAGAATGTCCTTTTACCACATCTTCAGGTCACAGTAGCCTGTGTGACATTTGCTCAGAGTGATTGGCTCCCAGACCACCCCCCACCCCCATCCCCCATAAGGGAACATGGTTAAGTCCAGACTTAAGCATTCCTGAGGCTTGCTCCTCTCATCCTGGTAGAGAGGACTGGCTGGGAGATTATTGCTGAGAAGGCCATGGGCCATGGGTGTGCTGGGGAGAACCATCTCTACTTTACTGCTTCAGGATACTACAGGAGAGATGTTTGAGGCTGGGGGTTAGAGAGAGTTGAAACTTTAAAACAACTCAATGGGCAGTGGAAAATGTCTCTTCATTATTTATGTATTTTGTTTGAATAGTCTGGGGATCAAACATGAGTCTTCCTCAAAGCATGTTAGGTGAGTATTATTCCAGTCAGTTGTGGCACTGCCTTCATTGACTTCTTGTCTTCATGGGTTTTAGTTTCTTGTATCACTAAGGGTGGAACTGCTGTTTCTAGGAGAATTCTCCAAGGATTGACTTTTGGAGGAGTTTCACCTTCCTTTTCCAAAAGATGTCTTTCTTGTTAAGTCTCCCCAGGCTCTTGGGTGAATTTTCTTCTGTTACTGCAAAGACAGCATCTGGTCATCTTCTGAGTTGCAGGAGGTCTTGGCGTATGTGCTTTGCATGTATTTGGCGGTGGGGGGGGGAGAGGACCAACAACTGGCCACTACTAGTTCTTTGACTATTTCTGTTTAAACTCTTTTTCTTTTGAAGTTCCAAATGTTTTAGGCCATCAGGCATAGTGGTGAATGCCTATGTAGGCAGAGATGGGTGGATTTCTGAAGTTCCAGGTCAGCCTTTCAACATGGAGAGTTCCAGGTCATCTAGGGAGGCATAATGAGACCCTGTCATTGCATATACATGTGTGTGTGTGTGTGTTCTGCCAACTCTTTGGTATTCTTTCTTTTGTGAGTCATTGTTTCTTTTCTTTGTGTATCAATTTTAGATGTTCTTTTTCCTTGTGTATTTGTGTGTGTGTGTGTGTGTGTGTTAGGGATGGACACCTGAGTGTTTCCAATGTTAAGTTCTTTCACTAAACCACATTCCTACCCCACAATTAGATCATTGCTATTGAACTAGTCTTTGAACCTACTGATTGTCTCCTCGCTTTCTGGCCCGCTGCTGTGATGAGTCTGCCAAATCAATTGGTCTCAGATATTAAATTTATCACATCCAATATTTTTTGCTTGGTTTTCTTTCCCTGTCTGAGCTGCCAAAGAAGCTCTCTTCTAATCCTTTGCAAGATTTTGTTTTGGTTTTTTTGAGACAGGGTTTCTCTGTGTAGCCCTGGTTGTCCTGAAAAATCACTCTGTAGATGAGCCTGGCCTGGAACTCCAGAGACTAAAGGTGTGTGCTACTAATGCTAGGCTCAAGTGGATCACTTAAAATATCCATCGCAAGCATATGTGTATCTCTTGTCTGCTAGTTACAAGGTCTGTGTCACCTCTAAGTTCAATGTTATTATCTTTTGAAAGTAAAAAGAAAAATATTGAAATTGTAATGTAATTTGTCAATAAAAAGCATCAGGTATCAAGATTAGGTAGTCTCAATATATCTAAATGATTTTCTATACAGTTAAACATTTGAATTTTTAAAATGTTTATTGTGACCATGTATGCATGCCTATGGAAGTTATACAGATGTGAGTGTGGGTTCCCTACAGAAGTCCTAGGTGTTGGGCGGGTCCCCTTGGAGCTAGTTGTAGGTAGTTGTCATCCAGATGCAGGTGCAAGAAACCCACCTCCTACCCTCTGCAAAGGCAGTACCTGCTCCTAAGTTCTGAGCATCCCCTGAATTTCCTTTTGACAGTCAATTTTCTTGTCATTTTCATTTAGCATTGGTCATCAATTTAGACTGGAAAATTGAAGGAACAGTATGTGTGTCCAGAGATGAGCACATCTCTTCTGTCAGTTTTTAGTGTGGAGGTCTGGGATAGCTTCTCTCAGTGTGTTCCCTTCAGTAGACTGCAGGCTTAAAGTCAGTAGAAGCAGACTGCTGTTAGCTTTGAGGAACACTGGGGGCCAAGAGCATCACAGTGCTCCTGCCTCCCTGGCAGCCTTGTCTGGCCTGCACCATAGGCTCTCTGTCCCTGCTTCCACGTCTCTTCAGTGGTGGACAGCTACTGCTTCTTGCTTCTGTCCTGTGTTGGCAGTGGTAGTGGGCTCCACTATTGTCCCAGTCCTCCAGGTCTTGGGCAGGCCTCAAGTGTATGTCTTTGGCTTCTTGCCCATGGTAACCAATCTCTGCTTCCTGTTTGTGATTGGCCATGGGCGGGGCCATGGGCGGGGCCATGGGCGGGGGCCATGGGCGGGGGGGGGCATGGGCGGGGTTTGACCCAAGTTTGGTATACGCATAGAATGTAGGGTTCAATGTTTTTCATTGCTGATTAGTATGCCCATATTTTTATGTCTTGTAGTCTACTTAATGGTTCCCCTGCTGATGGATGTGCCTGGCATGAGATGCTACAATACTGATATTTAACATTGCACTTATATGTGACTATTTCTCTAAAATGTCCTGAAGGAGAACTTTAGGATAAATATCCACAGTTTAAATAAACGCTAAATTTCAATTCAATAAGGTTTGCTTTTTTAAAAAATTAATTTATTTTTTACACCACGTATTCCATTCTCCACCCCCTTCTCCACCCTCAGACTATTCCATGTCCCACACCTTCTCCCCAATCCCCCACCCTCTGTCTCCATGTGGATCCCCCCCAACACCTGACCTCTAAACTCCCTGGGGTGCCTTCTGTCTCTTGAGGGTTAGGTGCAGCATCTCTGAATGAACACAGACCCGGCAGTCCTCTACTGTAGGTGTGTTGGGGGCCTCATATCAGCTGTTGTATGCTGTTTGTTTGGTGGCCCAGTGTTTGAGAGATCTCAGGGGTCCAGATTAATTGAGACTGCTGGTCCTCCTACAGAATCCCCCTTCTCAGCTTCTTTCAACCTTCCCTAATTCAACAACAGGGGTCAGCTGCTTTTGTCCATTGGTTGAGTGCAAATATCTGCATCTGACTCTTTCAGTTGTTTGTTGGGTCCTCTGGAAGGCAGCCATGCTAGGTCCCTTTTTATGAGCACTTCATTGTCTCAGTAATAGTGTCAGGCCTTGGAACCTCCCCTTGAACTGGATCCCACTTTGGGCCTGTTGCTGGACCTTCTTTTCCTCAGGCTCCTCTCCATTTCCATCCCTGTAATTCTTTCAGGCAGGAACAATTATGGGTCACAGATGTGACTGTGGGATGGCAACCCCAATCCCTCACTTGATTCCCTGTCTTTGTGCTGGAGGTGGGCTCTATAAGTTCCCTCTCCCTGGGCATTTCATCTCAGGTCCCTCCCTTTGATTCCTGAGAGTCTCTCACCTCCCAGGTCTCTGGAGTGTCCCTGCAACCTCCTATTTCCTGAGGTTGCCTGTTTCCATTCTTTCTGCTGGTCCTCAAGTCTTCAGTCTTTTCCCCTCACCCAACACCAGATCAGGTTCCCCTATCTCCCCCCACTTGCCCCACTTCACAAACAAGGTTTGCTCTTTTGTTTTTTTTTTTTTTTAACCTCTTTTAAAATTGCACTTTTTGGCTGGACAGTGGTAGCGCATGCCTTTAATCCTAGCACTTGGGAGGCAGAGACAGACGGATTTCTGAGTTCGAGGCCAGCCTGGTCTACAGAGTGAGTTCCAGGACAGCCAGGGCTACACAGAGAAAGCCTGTCTCAAAAAACAAACAAAAGAAAGAGAGAGAGAGAGAGAGAGAGAGAGAGAGAGAGAGAGAGAGAGAGAAAGAGAGAGATTTTTAAAAATGCACTTTTTAGTCTTAATTTTTAAAAGTTTTAATATTTTCATTCTAATATGTCAAATAATAAAGATCTCTGATTAACATGTACACAAAGAGAGAAAGTATGTGCAGGTTTTTTTCCCCCTCTATTTTCATTCCATGTCTTCAGCCTGTCTGATGTCCTTATCTCCCCTCTTGAAGATCTGAAGTCTCTTGTTGACCTCACTGGTACAGATAGAAGTTCCTAGTTACCATCATTCCTTGTCCTCAGCCATAGGCAAGAGCTCAGAGCCAGGACCCCACCCTCCACACACCCAGCCCCTTTTGTCTCTTTGCATCATGCCCTGAGTTTGAGTTCCTCCTGCTGCATTTCTGTGATGGTGATAGACAGATGCAGGTCTGATCAAATCTTCCATGGTAGTATTTGTTATTTTTGCAGTGTGGAGGATTGAACCCAGAACTGAGCGCACTAGACAAATGCAGTTCTACAGCTGAGCTACACTCCCCAATGTTGCTACTCTCATTTTAAGTAGTGATTTTTTGTTTTGTTTTGTTTTGTTTTTTTCGTGTGCACACATGCATATTTGGGTGCCTACAGAAACCAGAAGGTGGCGTTGGATTCTCTAGAGCCAGAGTTGCAGATGGTTGGGGGCCATTTGTGTCTTCTGGAAAAGCAGCTAGTGCACTGAACTGCCAAGTCATCTCCCTGGCTCCAGTTATTCAAAAATTGAAAAGAAATCATAGAATGTCTCACTTTATAGCATCTGAGAATATGCAGTGACACCTCATGTGATTAGATTATCTTGTCAAACAGTCTGAATTACCTGAAATAATCAAAAAGAACTGGAATAGAATACTTTCTAAGGCTTGAAGATGGACACCCCGACGAGCCCTCTCATTAAAAGGGACATTGCATGTAGAAGCCCTCTCAGGCTCTTGGATGGCCTTTGAGTCTTGTGTTAATCACTGTCCGTGTGTTTCAGTTCCCACAGAGTTGGATGAGAGTTTGGCAAGGCTTGTTTCAGGTTCCCATTCTCTGCTCTACAACAGCACTATAGACATGATGCCAACTAGAGACACAGTTTGGCTCTCTGGACTGTGGGTCCCCTGCCTGGTCACATCTTGCTTATGTGCAGCAGGAATGGCACAGTTTGGGAAGTCAGTGTGGGCAGTGGCATTGAGCACATATGGCTGCCTCTATTTGGTCTAATGACAAACTACTTAGTGCCTGCTGTATTTTGTCTATTCAGGGCCCCATCATGTGCTAGGCATTGTATACATGTTACTATAGCCCCACTATGCCTTTGAAAAATAACTGCCCTGTATTGTTATTTAATAAATCAAACCTATGGGCATAAAGCTAACTTGATCCTAGATAATTTCTTAGGAAAGTAGGAGAGAACATGAAACTCCCAAGGCTAGTATAGTTTTCCCACTTTCTAGCACTATGGTTTGGAAAAGAAACTGACAGAAGGGTGCCAGTTCCTGCAATGGAAGGTAAGGATCATGACTGGGGCCTCCAGGTGGGAGACCTCCACATAGGCCCAGGTACTGTAAACAGAAAGCTAGGATTCTCTCTTCATTAGGGAGGCTGTGGTAGACTTGCCTGTGCCCTGTCCTCTGCCATAGGCTGGGGGGCAGGTTGTATTGAAAACCCACAGTTTTCTTAATCTCTAAAATCCCAAAATCAGCTGTGAAGACAAGACATACCCACAGAAAATACGAAGTCACTATCAGATTACGGTGCTTCTGTCTCCTGGTGAAAGGTCCCCGTGTCCTTACTGGAGATGTAGGCAGTGGTGCAGGGTCTCTAGATGGCACCAAGCCAAGCAGAAAAGATTCATAGTCTTTCCCCCACAGGCTCAGGCTCCTCTCAGACAAGGTCAGGTCAGGTTGCAGACTCTGTTTCCAGACTGGAAGCAGTAGAAGCCAATTGTCTTCTGCTTGGGCTCCTAGATACCCTTGACTTCATACTGAACCAAATTGCCACCCCAGAATTCTGGGAGCCATGGCATTGGCCTGGTCCAGCTTCCTTGAGAGGCATATATCTTCGGCTTTTCAGGTTGGAATCCATGGCCCCTGGGGCACTGTGTGCCTGCCTTCTGGCTCCTGAAAAACTCAAGCATTCCCTCGGGCAGTGAAGCATTTAAGACTACTTGTGTATCTCTGCATTCCCTACAAGTCAGGGAAATCAGCACATTAAGTTTGGCAGGCCAATTCCTCTTAGACATCATTGTATCCTGGCAGCCACCATTGTATTCTGTTTCTGATAAGGGTGTAAAAAAAAGTCTGATTGCTTGCAAGAAACTTTTTTAAAGTCTCCTCAGTCTTGCTGACACTCCCTCCAACACCGTCCTGGTTTTCAATCCCTCTTACCATAGTCAGGAGACCCTGCTTAGATAAGTGTAGTCTGGCACTTATGCCAGGAGATGGGGGCAATCTGGGTAACGTCCATCTATACTTGCCACTCCTGCACCTTGGGCATCAATTGTTGCTTCTCCCCATTAAACACCTGCTGTGTGCCAGGCAGAGAGACAAAAGTGAATACGACATAGTCCCCATCCTAAGAGGTTTGTAATCTTGGATATGGTGCAATACACCAGCAGTTGGCTGTCTTCCAAGGCCCAGCATCTGTCCAAGCCTCCCAGGCCTCATCCCTTCCATTTCACAGAGCTCTTCAGCTTGGCATATGCTGTCTGGGTTTAGAAGCTTCTTCTCTCTCCCAGATAATGTAGGAGGCTCATTTCTATTCTAGGATGTTTTCCCTGCTGCTGTGTTTATTCTAGACATGGGACAAATAGCCAAAGTCCAAGGTGGTTAACCTTGGGACTAGTGGGGGTGGGGTTCCCCCAGTTGTTATTAACAATAACCCTTATTGGCATAAGATTCAGTTGTAGAACCAGACAAAAGATGAGTAAAACACCTTGGAAACAAAGGGCCAATAGAGTGGTTGGGGAATGATTGGTCCCCTCCACAAAGCCCCCCATTTGTTATCATCCACTGTGGTGGGTTCCACAGCAGGTGTGGAAGGGCTGACATGGAGAGTGGTAGTTGAGTTGTTTGGCTGGGAAAGGCCAGAGGGTCTTACTGTTGCCAGAGTCTTGGTTAGTGGCAGCCGCTGGAGCATTCTGATGCCCTTAGAAAGGCCACCCTGCCAGGGCAACATTGACTTGTGTCTGTATTTAAAGTTGCATCAGGATCTTCCAGTTGCAAGTTTTATATGAATGGGATACCTGACTATCATGACCAAAAAGAACAAAGGGAGTATAAGTGATGAGTCTCCTGAGAAAGGGATGGGTGTGAGGAAGCAGGAAAAACAGAAATTCTCTTACTCCTTTTCCTTTTCCTGAAAGTGGGCATGAAATTTGACAGCAATAACTTTATACAAGGGGGTACAAAATTTGGAGAGCTCCCAGAAGCAGGAACTGATGCTCACGTGTATTGAGATTTCACAGCTCATAAATGCTTCCCCCCTTTCCCCCCCCCTGCTGTGCTGCCCCCTTCTTTTTCAGTCCCCAGTATTAAAAATTTTAAAGGTCTGTGTACTATTTGAGTTACAGGGCAACTACTGCCACAGATCTAGGCAGAACTGAAAGACCCCCAAAGAGGGAGACTCACTCAAGTCTCAGGATGATTCAAACTCCCTAGAACTCATGAGAGAGACTTGCTGCAATCACACGAGGTTTATTGGTAGGAAACAGTGCACTGGGGCTAACTCGTATCCCATGCCTGCAGGGGTAGAGGAGTTCAACCCTGAGTAGCTGGGAGAAGGGGTATTTAAAAGGAAAAAACCACAACCCAAGGGTGTAGGGAGGACCTTATTGGAAAATTCCGAAAATACCAGTGAAAAATCACAAGGGGAAGCTCCCTATTTCTTAAAATTGTTCTCAAGATTTTAATCTAACTTTTGTGGTCAGGCAGTTCCTGGAACAGAGTCATTGAACCAGCTTGTGTAATTGTGGTCAGCCAGTTCTCATAACAGACTATGATCCATCAATTTCCTGGAACAGAGTTGCTTCAGGGCCCACCTATTTTTCTTTCTTGGCTCCAACTTGGTCTAGGGAGTCAAACTTAAATTTTCTACCTTACAGAACTAGTTGAGGGTATCTGAGGCCCTGTGGACATGGATGCATGTATCCACAAGACATGGTGGTCCAGTCCTACTCTTGACCCTGCTGCAGTTCAGCTTTGGTAGTCTTGTCCATGTTTCCCTAAACACTTGGTATCAGCCCGGCAATCCATGACTGGAAATATATGTGTAAGCACTTCAGTGGATCAGGCTTGGGGATGCTAGTGTCAGCACCAGTAAATCCTACCTCAAAAGAGCCTTGTGGATGTGTGAGCCATGAGACAGGTGGATATGGTCAGTATTACCAAATTCCAGGGTCTCCCAAGACACTGCTGGTTCTGGATACCCATTATTGTGGCATTCAGTGCCCCGCTGTCTATCAGTTAGCTTTCTTCTCTTCATCCATGCTTCCTCGGATGTGGGTTTACAGAGATGAATGTATGGGCCCATACTGGGTCTAGAGAGTGATGGCCCTACTCCTGGTGCCTCTCCTCAGTCTTGGTTTGATTGCCTGGGGGTACACCCTTGACCATTTGACAATGCCGACCGGCACCAAGTGCTTAGAGGAGTCAGACATCAGCTCTGCCCTCCAGATGCTGGATGTTATTTAATGATACCAATGCCCACCCTCTAGAAGGCCAGCCATTTCACACCCGGAGCAAGGGATAAAGAGCAGCATTCAGTCTCATTCCAGAGTGTCAAAAAATGCACTCCATGTAACAAAGGCTGTCAGGAAAATAAGAATGAGAAGAGAGAGGGAGGGAGGGAGGGAGAGTCTTTTTTTATACTATTGTTTTTCCTGTACTCTTTATGTTCACCATTCTTGGGCTTTTCAGATTCTGGGTAAGGTAAGAGATTCTCAAGTCAAGAGTCAAGGTAAGTGACCCTTTTTTACCCACATTTTGAACCCAAGGATTTGGTCTCTATCCCCTATGGTTCAGGTTCTCTACCTGAAACCATAGATCCAGTGAGCAGTCAAATGATAATCATCCTTTGAGGCGTTATCTGTCTTGGGCATCAATCATAGCTTTAAACAGATCGGCTTCTCCCCAGATGCTTTCTCTCAGACACAGTTGGTGTCCTGTCAGAGAAGCAGATGGCTGAATGCATTGCCAACGTCGACGGAAAGAAAGACAAACAAAAATAAGTCATAAGAGCAAGCTCCAGGAGGCTTGTTCCTGAGTCTTGACTCTGATGTGAGTTGGCTCATAGGCTTTGGTTGTGAGAAGAACCAAGGAGCACAAGACTGCAAATGAGAGTCTGTTGTTTATGTAATGACACTGAGTGGTACCCAAGTGCAAACAAAACGCATGGCAACGAACGGCAAAGAAACCAGTGGCCTCTCTCAGGAAAGAAGGGAATACAATTCTCACAAGTGGAATTCTGCTTTGTGACATGCGTGCTCAGTATTAAGCAACAGTATCTATATAGGAAGAAAATATCAACCAAGGGTAGCTTGGATAATATGCTTTTCTCTCCTTGGACTTTATCTGTGGGACTCCTGTGAGACCAGGTATATATAGGTGGGTTCTAGAGAGGTATATATAGGTGGGTTCTAGAGAGGTTTCTGTTCCTTATTATCTGGCTCTATAGGAATATTATAACCTCAGAGACATCCCAATAGATAAGGCTACGTAGTATTAAAATTCCAAACTTTCATAGACACTCTCTGGGAGAGGCTTCTCAGAACCCAGACTAAGACAGACAAATTCTTCTTTCCCTGTGTGAACCTTTAAAAGCTCATTCTAAATCAAAGTATTGCTTTGATTGCGCTCCAATTTCTTTTGTTTGTATAAGGAACATCTTCATTCCAACAGGCCTCAGCCAGGCAGGAGGCTTTAGTTTTTTCTCTGGGTCTGTTCAAGGACAAGTCCTCCATAATGACATCTCCTATCCTGCACCCCCCCCCAAGTCCTCCATAATGACATCTCCTATCCTGCACACCCCCCCCAAGTCCTCCATAATGACATCTCCTATCCTGCACCCCCCAAGTCCTCCATAATGACATCTCCTATCCTGCACACCCCCCNACATCTCCTATCCTGCACACTCCCCCCAAGTCCTCCATAATGACATCTCCTATCCTGCACCCCCCCCAAGTCCTCCATAATGACATCTCCTATCCTGCACACCCCCCCCCTTTCTAGCAGCTGTCAACAGCTGCTTACAACTGTCCATAGTCTTCATTCCTTCTCCCATCTAGCTCCTGAGTAGGTTAGTGGGGGTGGGTGGTGGTGGTGATGGTGGTGGTAGATTCTCTTATCTTCCTGCAGGCTCAGCTCTGCATTAAAGTTCGGTTGTTTAAACATTATCCCAATGTTTTGTAGTGTGTTGTTAGAAAGACAGTATCAGGTTACCATGCCTGCCCTGATGGCAGAACAGCAGCACCCCTGGGTTACAAGAGCACCAGGCTGTTGAAAAATGACCCAAAACTGAAGAAAAAAAAACTAGTGAATTTTCTTGAGCTACTTGGGGTGTGTGTGTGTGTGTGTGTGTGTGTGTGTGTGTGTGTGTGCGTGTGTGCATGTGTGTGTGCGCGAGCATGGGCACTAAGCCCCCACAAGCTTCATGTTCAATAAATAGAAAAGAACCTTGCTATCTGACTAGAGTCCCTTTTCTCTGTTTCCAGTTGAGAACATTTCCATCCATGCATGGAAAAAAGATTGTTTTGTGTTCTGAACTCACTGACGCTGGGCAATAAAGTCACCTACCAAATCTCTAGGGAGCTGCAGCCTCTTATGTTAGGCTATATGTCTTTGGGCTTATCAAACACTTGGCATTGGGAATGCCATTTCTCAAGAACCCCCCTGAGGGCACAAGGTGACTTCTACCTTGTCACAACTAATCCAACCTCTAGATATAGAAGTGAGAGGGAAGAGGTCTGCCCTGCCCATTTGGCCCACTGATAAGCATGGCCTTCTCTGTTTCCAGGTGATAAGGAACAAGGGGTTATCAGAGAGTTGTACAGCAGAGTCACGGACAAACTGGAGGTGGTCAAGATAGACTATGATGCTCTGATGACCAAGTTAAGTAGCACAGTTCACAAACCTGAGCTACCTAAGCCAAGCAAGAAGGACAAGCTATCTAGAAACGTCTGTGTGTCATCTCCCTGAGATGCAAGAGAGGCCTAGAAAAGGCAGAGAGCATCAAACGGATCTTCTCTGCCTGAAGCCCCTATCTTTTGTGGGCTTTCAGTCATCACTGTAAGGTCCCCAAGTCACAGCCAGGAAAAGAACACCTCAGAGTATTGCATTTGTTCAGTCAACAAGAGTGTCTGTGTAGGAAATAATATAGTTGATATTAGTTTGTCTGGGAAATTGTGTCCCCTTTCTCCCTTCTGAGCTCTTTGATGTATGCTGAGTATCCCATGTCTCAGGTCTACCTTGTTGTGATTCTCTACTTAGCAGGTGGGCAGGGAAGTGTCCCCTGAAATTTTGATTCTGGAACATCTTTAGAGGTGATCCCCACCCTCAGACAGTTTGCAGCAATTCCTGTAGAGCACAGGCTTTCTGCAGTATTTGTCAGTCTCCAGTGAGAAGCATTCTTTGTATAAGTAGGTTTGGGAATCACCAGGTTGAGCCCAGGCCCATGTAACTGCTGCAGGGTTCATTAGAGCCTTCATTGCAGTAGTGGCCTGAGAGGACCAGGATGTAGTGTCCCAAACTCAAGTCCTAAGGGAACATGTCTGATTATGTTTGGTGGTGGAGCCCTTGAGGGACCAGCACTCTCATGAACACATCTCATGAAATGCTGTGCTAGAGTCATAGGCTCTAACTTACATGTTGCCTGGGTGTTAGGGCCTCCAGGCAGAAGGACTAAGCTAGTTTCATGACATGGCCTCTTGCCTTTGTTAAAAAGCTGTCTTACTGCTGTCTGCAAAATGAGCTGGTCAGATAGGCTGGAGAATAGCGTGGATGTTGCCATTATAGTAAGCAAAATCTTGCTACCAAACCTTCTTTATTATGAGACAATACAGTTGTGATGAGTCTTCCAGGGCAGGACAAGCTGTCTGCCACGTGTAGACAGGGAACCTTGGACAAGTCATCATGTCATGAGTCCCCTCTGTTTATGGGCATTGCACTACATAAACATTTAATTTTTTTCTAAAAAAAAAAGTGTCTTTGTTGGAGATTAAATATAGCAGTTAATGCTATAGAAAGGAAGACCAGCAAAATCTAGGAAGGAAGCAAGAATTGTTTCTATTACAGCCACACACAGATTGACAATGAACATCTCTTATGTGTTCCTCAATTTATGAATGCCCGTGATAGTTCTCTAAAAATTTAGCAACTGTGAATTTTTTTCCAGTGTATGTTTGTGTGTGTCTGTGTGTGTTGTGTTTGAAACACACTTAAAAAACTTTCTTGACTCTGGCTTGAGTAACCAAGATTCTAAGTGTGTGTCACTGCACACACATGGCTTAAAATCTGGGAGACAGCAGCCCCAGAGCTCATGTGGCCAGCCTCTATCTTTCCCATGCCCTGGCTTCTTCTTAGACCAAGTTTGATATAATATATCATCTGAGTAAGGATGGCTATGGCCCCTAACAAGGACCTGCGATCAGAGCTCACGAAAGCTAAAACTAAGTAAGAAATTCCCCAGGCAGGACTCACAGAGTACAAGAAGAAGCAGCATGCTGCTGGTAGCAAGTAGAAGATCATTGTGAGTGAGCAAGTGTGATCAGGCTATCTCAAGCTGGATAAGTGGTGCAGAGGGCGAGGGGGATCAAAGACAATATGAACGTGGACTTCAGGCAAGTCTAAAGAAAGTGAAAACCTTCAAAACAAAAACAATGTAAGGCACTGTGCCTGGAGCTGAAGAACCCCTACCACCACCACCAAAAAGTGGCTAAGCTCAAATGCTGGTGCAACTGCCTCTTTTGAGAGGGTGACAAAATTGTGGCAGAGCGTGACGACATCTGAGATGGGTGTCCTGGGCAGCCATAGGCTTGCAATTCCTCAAGGGTACTGAGGACTATTGTGAGGGCCACATTGTTACTTACATATAAAAGGGATCTTTGGGCCTGTCTACAATGACTGGGGGATCTGAACTATCAACAACACCATCCTATTTGTAAGAAAGAGTTGGGGCTTGCTGTTCATTGTTGATAGAAACTGGCGAAGAAGCAGCTGTAGGTCATTTGAACCATCATAGCTGCTGACATCTCTGGACTGTTCAACTTTCTCATTGTGGGAAGGGCCCATTCTCTGCCTCCCAGGCCCCCTGCCCCACCCCAGGGAAAACAATACTTCAGAAGCCCTTGGACAATCGAAGTGTACCACAGGGGTCTCCAGGAATGATTTTGGACCTTTGTACTAATTGAGGATGCGGAAGGCTCAGTGGGTTTAAATCCAGCATAATATACCCATCAATGTAGAGCACAGCTCATGTGAGCATTAGCAATGAAGTCCCAGGGGCCTTGAGATCACCCCTTTCCCCAGAGGCTTTGAGCCACCTACTCCCCCCCAACCCCCCCCCCCCCCAAAAAAGTCATGTGGGTGGGAATGACATAACCGCTACAAATACCCAAAGGTCCACTGGATCCCCTCTCCTCTTTATTCCAGTTCTGGCTGGGTCTTTCAAGTCTAGGAAACTCACAAAGGCCCCAGAAATTCTGGCTTCATGCTCTTCACTGGCTATTACGAAGGAGACAATTCTTTGCCAGGCATTCACAGTGCTTGTGCCTTCTCTCTGGGCCTCACAGTCTCATTGTCTCACCCTGGCCAGTCAGGACAGACACTCAGGGCTTTCCAGTTCTCCCAACCTTGGCACCTGGGAATATAGGTTTGGATGGGTAGAGTTCATCATCCCCACTTGGAAGAGATCAAGACCATGTCTAAGGTAGATGTGAGGTTTTCTCCATTTGAGGGTACCATTTGTGCTAGAACTTGAACCATGAGTAGGGTTTCTTCAAGTAAAAACTGTGTGGATCAGAGAAGGAACAAGACAGACTCATGTATGGCTCCTAAGGACTAGTGCTCTCGGGTCTCCTCCATGCTGCAGACACAGGTGGAGATCAGAGGCAGCGTAGCAGTAGGGCCCCCAGGAGAACCAGCGAACAGTTTCTGGAAATCTTGGGAGAGCAGTGCAAGGTGGTGTGCTGAGCGAGAGTCAGGAAACCCTCCATGAGGCAAGTGTAGCAAAGAACCCCTGTAACTGGGACTTTTGGGAATGTGACAGAACTGTGGCCGAAGGTCACAGTATGTGGTTAACCATTTTGATTTATTGTTAATGTTTTTCAAAATAAAGCTGGACTCTGGGAGAAATGTGCTGTTCTAGTGGACTAGAGGGTGCATAGTTCCTAGTGAGACTTCTGGCATGGATTAACGGCTGAGAAACATTCCAGACCCAGGGCACTGTGACCAATCTCCCTTCAGGGTACAGACTCCAGCTAAAAGATCATTCTTGGCTATCTGGCACTGTGGAACTTGTTGGAGGTAGAAGCTGACAGAGCAGGCCTTGCCTCTCCCACACCCTGGCCACCACCTTTCTCCCTGGGTTTTAGAGCATCCGATAGAAATTAACAATAGCCCGTGGCTAGCTGCTGCTGCAGTCTGAACTGACTGTGCTGAGGACTGAGTGGAGGATGGAGACCCCTGGCAAAGTCAGAAGTCCCAGACGGCACAGGAGGCTGCATAGGAAGGCTCAAGTGGGAGAAGGGGCTTCTCAAGGTAGGACAAATGTGCAGTGGGTCATGAGATACTCCCCAGGCTCGGCATCTTTCTCCAGAGGGAGAAAGCGAGCACGTGTCAGTCCACAACCCTTCTAAGAAGGCCTACAGAAGACACACACAGGTACTTATCGCATTCCAGCACATACCCAAGAAATCAGACTAATTGGAAGTCATTGATGTCTCAGACTGATTCTCTGTGAACAAGATCCCAAGGCTAGGTTCTTGGCTCCATAGATCTAATGGCCTTGTGGGTTCAGAAGAGCACCCCAGAGGCCTTGCCTACAATCCTCAGCCACATGGGATTCACTGAGAAGTGGCAACAAGATGGCATCAAGGGTGCCCTCTAGCGCCAGGCTGCTCGGCCTGTGTGGGGGGCACTGACACTCAGTGGGAAGGTAGTGACGCTTTATATATAGCCTCACCTGGCTCTACTTATTACCATCCTGGGATTCAGTTGCTCAGAGGATGAACTGGTGGCAATCAGGACAGGAGACTCATTGCCGGCCCACAGCTTCTTCATGCCAGCTGAAGCCAACGTACTAATTCTGATACAAAGCAGGAGGAGATGTACCTTTGAGGCCCTGCCAACTCTACCCATCCCCGTAGTATCACTGCACAAGTGGTTGGGCTTCCTCACAAATGTTGGGGGGCACTGGACATTTTTTTTTTAATTTTATATTTATTTGTTTATTTTTTAGAAAGGATTTCAAACTAGAAAGGGAAACTACTGAATTTTGCTTCAGTTCATTGCAGTGCTGGGCACTTGCCTCCCCAAACATTCATATTCAGGAAACTAAAGGGTATGTTTTCATCTGAGGTCCTTCCTTCTCTGTTGTCAGTTGAGAAGAGCCCTACATGTTGAGGCAGACGTCTGTCTTCACCAGAGGAGGGCAGTGTTCTTTGATGTTTGGATGAAAAGTCTTACTGCAAGGATGTTGGACAAGGCTTCACTCACCAGGGTGCTGGGGAACTTCCCACATTTTCTTGGGGCTGGATGCCTGTGAGCTTATTCAGCACTGGAAATAGGGACCCCTATTCCCCAAGACACCCCTGACAGCCCGAGATAACTTATGCCTTGCTGCTAGTCTTCTTTTCAGGCAGGGAAGAGGAGGTCTGCCACACTTACCCTGCCTAGCAGTAAGTAGGAGCCCTCGGGTCTCTAGGCACAGAAGCAAAATTATGATCAATAAGATTTTCAACCTATGTGACAAGATCTGATTATCTGATACATCCGAAGAGGCATATTGACACAGCCGCCAGGTTTAACTCAGACTTCAGCCACCAGAAGCGGTTGGGGGAGGAGAGCTAGCATCTGCCAAAGTGGGCAGGATGCTGAGACAGCAGAGGGACAAGGCCATCCGTGTGGCATCAATTAGTTCTCTTTCTAGAGTAGGTCTGCTCCTCTCATCTTACCTCTTGGTAAACCAGTGGCCCTTGCCAGAGCTACATAGAGGGTCCAATGCCCACTCATTCAGTTGACTTAATTATTTCAGCTGAAAGTTTCAGTCACTTTAAGTACCTCATTAGGGACCTAACTACATGACCAACATCCTTTTCTGCTCCTGCTTGAGGATAGCCTTAAGTGTTACCTCTGAAGAGGGGCAAGGTGGGAGTTCTTGAGACCTTTTTAGTGATCAAGATAGAGTACTGACCCATTGATAATGAATAGTAAATCACTCGACAAAACCTCGGGGGGAACTACAGTCCCTTATTTAGAGACTGGATGCCTGTGAGCATATCCAGTAGTTGATGTAGGGAGTTCCAGGGACCCAAAAGCAAACCAGTTCTTCTTGCCACATGGGCCATCTTATCCACCAATACAACAGAATTGGGAGGAGAATGTGACCATTCAAACATATGACCACAGATCCCATTTGTGGCCTTCACATCCTACTGTGTGTGCGTGGCCGGGTGGGACTAAAGCTGCCCACTGAGCTTCTTCAGTGTCTCTTCAATTTATGAAGTTAAAGAAAATTCCTACAGCACCAAAGAGTCAAGAAAAGAGTACAAGTTACAGCAGTGCAGGCTCAGTCTCCGAGGGACAATGACCATCGCTTAACGTAAGTGTTGGGGAAGATTACAGTTCTTTTTATATATATATATAAAAAAGTGTGTGACCTACTGCTTGCTGTAAGTTTTAAAGCTTATCAAGCCTTGTGGGATTTCAGAGTTACCCTTGACAGTGATGACTTTTTCTCTGACGTTCCTAAAATGAACACTACACAGTACAAACTGTAATTATGTGCATTCGAGCAAGTTCAGAAGGGATATTCCAAAGCACGCAATCCCTTCCAAATATACTTCAGTGAATATACTTGAGTGGTAGAAACTAAAACGTGCACATGCATGCATGCATGCATGCACGTACGTACACACACACCCCATTTGTGAGATGAGGTCATTGGGAAAGTTTGACCAAGAGTGTTCTCCTTAGCTGGTTGCTTACAAAGCATTTGCAAGTGGGAATGTGCGGTTTTGCTTCACTTACTCAAGTGTAGCATGATGGACTTGTCCATCCCTCTCCTGGCCCAGCTGCCCAGCTGCCCAGCTGTCCACCTGTCCATCCACCTCTACTCCCGGTCTCATCCCCACCCTCCTCCCTCAGCTTCCGATACTCAGTATAGAAATTCATCCTGGACAGAGTACGTAGCATGAAGATTGTAGTAGGTCCAGATCTACTCTCTAAGACCAGACCTACTCCACATCCTCCCCATTAACAGCACCAATGAAAACATGGTTTTAGGTTCAACCTGTTCCACCTCCTCTAGGAAAGACTTGAGACTCCCTTCCCCTCTATTTCATGAGCTGCATCATAGCTGTTATCTGGACCACTCGTTTTCCTCAAGGCTGGCTGACCAGAGGATGCTTGTGACCTCTAAGGACGCTATTCTCTTCAGATGAGTCTGCTGTTTGCAGAGGGACACAGTGGAGTTGGAGAGAAGAGGATTACCATGGGATAAACCAGGCCAGCCATATAGATATTGGAAAGATGGTGAGCCAGAGCCCACAGCCCCTCTCCTGGATCCATAATAGTCCATTTGTCCAGCAGCCAGCTTCGGGCCAGTTCCACTACGTTTGCTTCTGTCTTTTCTCACTTGAGAGCCTACATTTAATTCTTCAAAGGGAGGCACCACCCATCTTTTATATCCTTTTTGATACCCAACAGAGCTGGATATGCCAGAGGTTACCAACAAGTGTGTGTTGAATGAATAAATGAATTATCTGTAGCCCTGCATTCTCAGGCATCAGATGGCCATTTCAAATGCCCAAATGCCTTCAGGCAGCTTAATCCTCCATGCTCTTGGAGTCCTTTCCCAGTCTCAGTCCCCAAATTCCCAATCCCATACAATGGGTTATTTCTATTTTCCTTCACATGGCTACAACCTGGGTTTCCTCTGCTACCTGTGCTCAGAACCTCTTTTGGTCTTTGTAAACACATCTTGCTTCAGTGCCTTGAATCATAAAGTTGGCCTGGGCTAATGGCACTTAAAACTGGAAGGTTCAAACCACTGGACTACACTTAAAATATAAGGTCCTCAGCTTTTATCATCATTAAAATGTTCAGTGGGTGTCTGGGCCACCTAGCCTTCCTTGGTATATCCACTCCATGTGACATTTCTACCCAGCCTGCTTTGCCCACTGTCTCCCTCTGTGAGTGTCCATTGCTCCTTTTTCTGCTACAATTGACCTTTTTATTTGGTCTTTCCAAATCCTCTGAGTCTTCTAGCATTGGTCTAGACAGAGTCTTCTTTGACATCCATACTGATCACCTGCTAAGACCAGTTTATTTTTACACTGACCACTATTGTATCAACTGCCAGGGAATGCCCCACTCTCCAAGCCCAGGCTGGACCTTATTTTTTATTTATATTCTATGTATATCATCTTAGGCTTCTAATCCACTCCACCTTCTCCAGAAGATCTTCCAGTATACGAGCAATTCCACAAAAACTTGTGCCCACCCCCGCTCCACATCATAGTAGCTCCTGAACATCCCTCAGGAGGCCTATCACTTTTAACGTCTCTGATCACTGACATCAAATTCCCAATGGCACATTGAGTGTGTATCTTGTGCAAGATTTAAGAGCTTCTGTATGCAGAAGCAGTGTTTCTTGTATCAAGAAACACTTCTTGGGAGTGTTGGGTACCAATAATTGTGAAAGGAGACCAGCAACTTAAAAGGCGTCACAATACCTCCCAACCTAACTTTCCACATGAAATGCCCTGGGCAGAGAGCATTCACTGTTTTAACTCCAGCCATGTGGTGTGAACTTGAGTTTACAAATTCAACCAAAAGAAAAAAAAAAAAAGCTTTAAATATATAGAATTTGCCCTGGGGGTGGGCAGAAAGAGGGAGGCAACTCTAGTGGGGGCTGTTCCCAAGTCTAGAGGTTTGGTATTAGGAATGGGGCCTTGACTTCTGGTCAAGTTTACTGTTTTGTGTTTCCTGTTGGTACCCAACCCCACTGTCACTGTGCAGCCAGTGTTCCCTCGGCTATGCCTGCTGACTGCTGTTATGTCAGCTGGGAAGAAGCACAGGGAAGCTGTGGTTCATATTTTGTTCAGAACTCAGGACAGTGGTCTCGTTTCCTTAAAAATAAACGGTGCAGAGCCTTTATTCCAGTAATCAAATTGTCCAGTGCTGCTCACCTGACACGCTCTCTGGCTGCCAGGAGACCTGAGCTGCACTGTAACTCCCACTTCCCAAAGCTAGTGCTTTAACTGTGTTTCCCTTCCCCCTTTCCACTCCCGGACTTTGCTCCCCCCGTCCTGGTTTTCTGTAACAAACTTGGGTTCCACTGTATCTTAAGACTATTCTTATAGATCATATCCAAGCACCGCTAAATCTCCATGTCAAGAACACACTGTCGTGGACCAGCACTCCCTCCAAAGCTGTCCTCAATCGTGGCCGTGAACCAGCTCTTTTCAGGCTTAGCAGCCTTAGCCCAGAAGCCTCCTGTGGACTCTGAAAGATGTCCCATAAGGCTCCTGTGTTTATTGGACTGAAGTGCCCTAAGCCCTTGAAGAAGAGGGATTCCTGCTCCTAGTTTTGCCTGACTCGGAAGGGGAGCAGCAACTCCAAACTGCCCTTGGTAGCTTTCTTGTCCTCTGCTCTTTTCCACAGCCAAGTGGCTTTGCTTATGAACCCGGGAGGTGGGGCCAGTGTCTGCCAAGCCAGGTTGCCCAGCAACGGAGGTGGGGCTAAGCCTACTAACTGCCAATGAATGATTAACAGTCATTCAAGAAGTTTCAGTTGCCTGTCCCCAGCCTTTGGGGCGGGGGTGGGGGTGGGGGTGGGGGAGAGTGGGAGATGACTGTTTAACTGCACCCTTTAGTTGAGGAGTGTGGCTTGGTCAGTATCATTTAAGGTGGCACTTGATATCCTTCCTTTCTCTGAGCTCATTCGCGGTCTTCACGCTATTCTTTGCCAGACCTAGCTCCAGTACCACTCTCATCCCTAAAGTGGAAATGATGGGTTTGAGGGAATCTCAGAGTCCAGACTAGATGCATAAACATGACCTGCTTCCAACCCCGGAAGGATATCTTAATAATGGTAGGGCATAGGGCACATTTTCCAAAGTGTGCTCGGAGGACAGGAGCCAGGCTCCTCCAAGATACTGGTATGAAATGCTGAGTCCCAGGCCCTTCACATACCAAGTTTGTGACGGAAAGGTGTTAAGTTTAGGATGAGCTTTGACTTATGGAGTGCAGATATAAAGAGAAAGTCATATTTATGTATATATATATATATATATATATATATATATATATATATATAATCTATTGGTTGAAGTATTGAAGACTAAGCTCTATTAAGCTACATATCAAACCCTCATTTATTTTTAGAGTGTTTCTATGTTGTCCAGGCTGGCCTCCAATTTAGAATCCTCCTGCCCCAACCTTTTGAGTGCCAGTAAGGTATGTGCCTACCATGCCTGGCCTGTGGTTAATTTTTAAACACTAATCTCTTTCTTTTTAAAGAATATTTTATTTCTTTATTTTGTATATATAACGAGTACACTGTAGTTGTCTTCAGACACACCAGAAGAGGACACTGGATCCCTTTACAGATGGTTGTAAGCCACCATGTGGTTGCTGGGAATTGAACTCAGGACCTCTGTCTGTAAAAGCAGTCAGTGCTCTTAACCCCTGAGCCATCTCTCCAGCCCCAAACATCAATTTATTTATCTAGGTATAATTCACATACAGCAAATTATATTCATCAAAAAGTTAGCATTTAGGGGAGAGGGGAGATGCTCAGAGGTTAAGAGCACTGGCTGCTCTTCCAGAGGACCCAGGTTTGTTTACCTGCACCTACGTGGTGACCTGTAAACCACCTGTAATTTTAGTTCCAGGGAAATAGACACTTCTTTTGGCCTCTATAGGCACAAGACATGAAAGTGGTACCTAAACACACATCTATATGAAACGCCCATACACATAAACTAAAATTTTAACGTACCATTTGAAAACTTTCGACAAATACTCTTATAACCATCACTATAATTGAGCTAATTCTTTTGCAGTAATGTTCTTCAGCTGCCAATAAGAGCATCGCCTTTCCTTGAGCTTAACAACACAATTATACAGAGCGGTTTTTTTTATTATTTTTACTTAACTTACAAATACTGGGTTTCATTGGTCAGAACTTTTAAAAAAATATGTGTGCATCTTACATTCTCATTTAAATCTAACTATGTGTTAAGGCATTTTGCCTGCATATGTGTCTATATACCATGCACAAGCCTGGTGCCCTCAGAGGCCAGGAGAGAGCATTAGGTGCCTTGGAGCTGACATTATTATAGGTGGTAATGAGTAGTCCCATGTAGACTCAAGAGCAGCAAGTGATCCTAACTGCTCATCCACCCCTCTAGTTCAGGATCCTTTGATATTATTCATGTTGTACCTGTTGACAGTCCACCCCATTGTTTGCTAAGTGACATTCTATTGCACCTATGCATGGCAATTTACCTGTTCACTTATTGTGGCTTGGGTTGTTTTTCATGTGGGTGATTACAAATACAGTTTAGAAACCAAGTTAATGCTCATGTGAAGTAAATCAAGGTTGAGCTCATTTCCTCCCCTGGACCATTTCCCATATGGTATCCCAGTATCACTCACTGAAATATCTGGCACTTTTGAATCAAGCGATTGTACATATTTGGGGGCCTTTTGGGGACTGTATATCCCACTAACTGCATGGCTACCCTTGTCCAACTCCCCACTCTAGCTTTACAGAAAATCTGAAGATCCAGCTGTGTATAGCAGTGCATGGGAGCCCCACATGTGCACTTGGAAGGCTGGGGCAGCAGAGTCATAAGTTTGAAGCCAGCTTGTGGCACAAAGAGTATAGGCTAGCTTTGGTTACACAGTTAGCTCTTATCTCAAAAACATCAGGTAGTATATATCTTCCAAATGATGTTCTAGGCTCTTTATACTTTCATATAATTTTGAGAGTCAGATTGTTTTATTTCTACATTAAAAAACAACCAACAGCCTACTAATGTTTTGATAGGTATTGCATTGAATCTGTAGATCAATTTGGAAGAAATTGACAACAAAATTTGATCCTTTGGTCCATAAATATATACCTAAGTGTATCTAACATTTAAAAAAATTCATGGAAGTTTTTTTTAGGAGTCCAGTGTGCAGATCTTGCCTATATTTTAAGTCATCTAGGAATAGTTCCCACTTGGCTTCTGCCATGCCATTGGACACAATTGCTTATTAGTAAACGTGTGTAACCTGTGGAAGTTCAGTTGCTTTTTGTACACTGACCTTGCGTCCTATAACTTTCCTAGCTGTGGCTGCCCCATGCATGTCCCAAGCACATCAATGATGAGTATAGACCACAGTTGCATCTCTTTCTAATCTTTCCTTATAATCAGTAGTGCCATCGCTGGTCTATTTTCATGACCTATTGTAGTAGTGGTCAGGACCTTCAGGAGGATGTGGATGGAGTTGAGGATGTCCTCCTAGTCTCAGGGAAGGCAGTGTTCTTTCATCAATGTGTGGTGTTGGCTCCAGGGCTTTCCATGATGTCTCACAACCACAGCACAGTGGAATTAACCTGATATTTTCAAGTTCAGGGTCCCAGTCTACGCTCCGTCATTGTACTCAGTCATTGCGTTTCTTCAGCATCCTTTTACTTTGACCTGGGTGGCTCATTCTTGTGTTCTTTAATGTGGGCTTTTCTAGAATTTTCGTGATTAGACTGAGATTATGTAGTTTGGGCAAGAGCACTACCACTACCACCACCACCACCACCACACACACACACACACACACACACACACACACACACACGTCAGTCTGTGCCCTTCTCAGTGTATCCTGTCAAGGATACAGATGTCAGTACATCAACACTATGTTGTTACCATGGAACTACTGTGTATCCTATAAACCACATCCACTGATAAAATAAGTAAAAAATTATACTGCTGTACAACACACACACAAAAAAAATCTACAAGGAGAAAAGTAGGTCACAGTAAAGAAGGGTCTTATGCCTCTGACCAGGTGCCCTCTGACAGTGAACATTCCATACCATAACACCACCCTCTGAGAGACAGTCAGCAGGCTTCTGAGATATAGGTTATATGTTCAACACTTTGCAGAATGTGTTCCCCTACCTTGGAGATTTTTGGGGTATCTTTTCCCAGGAGCCTATTAGATCATAGAATCTGGTAGCTTAGAATCCCTCCCCACCCTCTGGCTGAGCTATTGAAAGATCTCAATTCTTGAGTGGAATTGAAGGTAAGGGGGATACTGGGTTGGGGATACTGGGTTGGGGTGGAGGGGCACCTCTGGAGAGGACCCTGGCAGGGAAGAAAGCTCACTGGGCACAGCTGCCCTGGCCTCTGGAGCAGGGCTGGGTTTGCTGCTGTTCCCCTATTTGACGGGGCTAGCCATGTCCTTTGGAGCTCTGTTGCCGTTGACTGCACACGTGTCCTTCACTTCAGTAGGGAGCCGTTGCCCACAGCGGTCACCTGAGTCACACTTCTTATTCTTGCCTTTCTTACTCTTGTCGTTGTAGGGCGGGACACTAGCATTGCAGCATGGATGTGGAGTCAGAAGACAACTTTTCGAACTGGTCCTTTTCTTCACCTGGTGTGGCACCTATCCAGCTCAGATGACCAGGCTTGTCTCCATTCTTCGTCCTCCCCACCGAGCACGTGAACCACCGAGGCATCTCAGCCCCCTTTCCCCACCTGCCAAGGTGTTTATCATCAGCTTTTGGCTTTCTCCCGGGGATCAACTTGTGTCATCTAAGGTCACCCACCTGTGTCCCATTTGTGCACTTTCTACTTAGCCACTGTGATTCTCTTTATAGCATCTTTCTTTGGCCAGGCTCCTGGTATGTGTTGAAACCTACCTACCTGCATGGTTATAGCCAGGAAAGTAATGTTGTGGGTGGCATCCGATGATCCTACTTGGGCTTTGTGGGAGCAACATGTCCACACACCTGCACTCATAGAACTTGTGATGATAACTTCAAGAAAATGTACGTGTTTCACTTATGTATGCATTTCCCTGTGTGTGCATGTGTATGCAGGTGCCTACAGAGGCCTGAAGGGGGTACAAGATCCCCTGGAGCTGGATTTACAGGTAATTGTAAGTGGTGTAACATGGAAGCTCAGACCCAAACTCAGGTCCTCTACCAGGACCATGAGCCAAATGCTGCAGAATTTATCTTATCCAGCCGAATGATAACACTCCCCATCCTT
Source organism: Mus minutoides (assembly GCA_902729485.2). Lineage (NCBI taxonomy): Eukaryota > Metazoa > Chordata > Mammalia > Rodentia > Muridae > Mus > Mus minutoides. The sequence goes on along the minus strand of LR749830.1, from coordinate 1,152,030 downwards.
AGAGCCAAAAGCACATGAATGTTGACCTATTTTAATACTGTGCCAGTTCAAGTAGCAGTCACGCGGCACACATAATCATTGATTTTAGTAACCAACACAAATTCCTAAAAAAATCAAAGTTTCATTGAAGAAGAGAGAAAGAAGGCTGGGATTTAGCCACATTCCAATCTGTCTGAGTGAAACACACATTTATTAGAACCAGCTAAATAAACTTCCCCAAACACCTTCAAAAGTCAGGGCTCCGTTTCAAACTAATGAATTGGAACAATGGCAAGAATCCACTGTAAGACTTGTCGTCATCAGTGCACGTCTGCTCCATTCCATTTTGTATCAAACAGACCTAATGACCATTTCACTCACTCAAGATCCTAAGGTTTGAAATGGACTCAGGACAACCCAGGGCTTCTGAGCAATCTGTCCGTTATCTACCGGGTGGCCCTGACTGGCAGGTAGAGGCAGCTCATAGAGCAGGTGGACAATTTCCAATTCAAGCACAGGAGATGATCAGAGATAAGCAGCAGCACATGACTGAAGCTTCCTGGGGCAGCAGGTAAGCTGTTCAACCTTGGTCACTAGCTGCCGGTAAAAGCTGTGTGCAATTTCAATGTCCCAGTCTGTTTTACTCTAACCCACCTGCCTGTAAACAGAGGCAGGGCACTCAGAATGGCTCTTGAAATTCCAGTTAACACATTCATTAGATTTTCATACTAAAAGCTAGTAACAAGAATAGGCATTCTGAAACCATTTATCCCATGATATTGCAAAATGAAAGTAATGTACTATTGAGTTATTTTATGTAATAGGAATCGACGTAATTACAATTGAAAGCCAATGTTTATAATAAGATGTGGTGGTTGGTTTTAATTGTCGACTTGGCAAATCCACCTGGAAAGGGAGTCTCAAGGAGGCCTGATTGGGCCAGATTGGCCTGTGAACAGCTAGCTGTCTGAGAGTTTTTTCTTCATTGGGGTAACTGAGGTGGAACGGCCCACCCCGAATGTGGGGGGGTGCATGTTTTCATCCCTGGGACCCTGACGTGCATGCATTACAGTGGCTAGAGTAAGCTAAGCAAGCAGCACACACTAGGTCATTTCTCACTGCTCTCAAGCTAAGCAAGCAGCACACACTAGGTCATTTCTCACTGCTCCTGACCGTGGGCATGATGTAATTAGATGCTTCAAGCTCCAGCAGATAAGACAACCCCGAAGTGATGAACCTGGAATTGAAAGCTAAAATGAATGCATCCTTCCCTAAATTGCCTTTTGCCAGGATATTTTATCTCAGTAACAAATGACACTAGGACACAGGGATCGGCTGGTCTTTCAGTTTTCCAAAACCAGAGCCAGCTAGCTGTACATTACACAGGCTCTTTGCAAGAAGTCCGCCAAAAGGAAGAGCAGGCAGGGAGGAGTCATCTTTCTAGGCCCCTCCCCTGAATTGGATGTTTATTGACAGGTCTAAAAGCGCTTTACTCCACCTTCAATTATATTTTGTTCAATGTTTTCCCCCACAAGTTTTGTTGTTTGTTGTTGTTGTTTTGAGTTTTAAATTTATGACTTGCTGTAAGTTTGTGTAAACCTGCTGGCTGTAGACATCCTTTACTGAGGAAGTTCCCGTCGAGTACTTGAGACTGTCTACTAAGGGGGAAATTTTGAATTTTGAAAAGTGCTTTTCTCACCCCAACCGATGTAACACCAACGTCTGTAGCCAGTCTCAGAACAGCAGATGGACTCACTTTCACATATAGATCAGGTTCTGCTTTAGTAGAATCACTCCTACATGATGATACTGTGAGCTTGTATTAACATTATTTAATTCATTTTGTTATTTTGTTGTTGTTGTTTTCGAGACAGGGTTTCTCTGTGTAGTCCTGGCTGTCCTGGAACTCACTTTGTAGACCAGGCTGGCCTTAAACTCAGAAATCTGCCTGCCTCTGCCTCCCAAGTGCTGGGATTAAAGCACCACCACGCCCAGCCATTTTGTTATGTTTTGTTATGGCCTTTTCTATCTTATGCAACGACATGACCAAAGGTGGCTATCCGGGGGCTGCTTTGAAATCTACGTGCCCAGCTTATGGGACATGGTGCCGTCCATGCAGACCTTGCAGTAGCACTGTGAATTAAGCATAACTAGTCTATCTGATTCTCTCTCTCTCTCTCTCTCTCTCTCTGTCTCATATGCTCTTGCTCCAGTTCTCACTTGCTCTTGTTTCTTCTCCTCCTCCTCGTAATACCAAGGCAACCCAGGTTTTACTGTTTTCTGGAATAGAGTATTTGTGTTAAACTGCTATAAATTCTCCATGGCATCCTTGGCAGAATTCAGTGGTGAAAACATCTGGGCATGGAGATTTATTTTGAGGGAGTTTAAAGTTAGGAGGTTTTGTTGTTTTATTTTTTACTAGTTATAGCGCATTGGGACTATATGAACTGAGTTGAGGTAACTTGTGCTTCACCAGGTTGTTAGTTAGACCTCCATCACTGTGACGTGTGGGGACAGCTCTAGGGAGAATTTATTGGGATTCTTTTCAGATGCTTTCATTATTTGTGACGGGAAAGTGAGTCCCAGAGCCTCAGGGCAGAAGGATGTCAGTACTACTTTTTACCAGATGGTGGCGCCAGCCTATAGGCTGCAACCGAAATGACAAAAGCCAAAGGGAGAGAGGTATTCATGAGCTTTGCCTGGAAAAGCACCAAGGATGCAAGGGACCAAGCCAGGGTGACTGGGAAGGCCCAAATCAGCAGGTCTCAGGGCTGCACTACACGATACGGGTCACCTTTCTGAAACTCTAACACAGTAAGTACTGTGTTATGAGGATAGTTTAAAAACACCACCACAGCTACCCAGCAGCCGTGGCTTCTTACAACCTAGGGAAGCAGAGAAAACTCTTCAGACAGGACCCCAACTACATAAGGATTCAGACTTTGCGTATTGTTTCCAAACCATAGTGTGAGTGCAACCTGGGATGGGATATGAGATGCTCAGGCTAACACAATTTCACCTGTCAAAACACAGGCATTTAGGATGCAGCATGGGGACCGAGGTGTGGTTCGTGCTAGAGTGTATGTGTGGGCTATGAGAAGCCCTGGGTTCTAGATCCCGACTCTTCCTCCCCCTTCACCTCCAGACGTAGAAATGGAAGGCATGAGGCTTTTAGGTAGCTGGCTGTCATAGCTGGCTTCAGCTTGGGCCACCTGGGCAGGGGGCTTGCCAGTTGAGGAACTGCCTCCATCACGTTGGCTTATGAGCATGTCCGTGGTATGTTTTCTTTATTGCTAATTAGCGTAGGCGGGTCCTGCCCACTGTGGGCAGTGCCATTCCTAGGCACTGGTCTGTATAAGAGAAGAAACCAAACAAGGCAGAAAGGAGTGTTTCTCTATAACTACGAGCACGTGCCTTGCATCCCTGCCTTGGTTCCCTCGATGATGTGAGCCATATCACATTCCCGAGTTACTTTTGGTCATGCTGTCTATCTCAGCCACAGAAGCCTACCTATATCACCATTTAAGACTTGTTTCTTCATTTCTGTATTAGCAGGGTGCCTTGGAAGACAATGGCCTGAGCCTCCAGTTGCTTCTCGGAACCTTGTGGTGCTAGCGCCCTCTGCTGTCCATTCCTTGTTCTGCAGAAGAAAAGTCAAGGCCCAGTGTTGGCCAGCATTCTTTGTCTTCCCTGGGGATTCTAGCTCTGATTCACTCATTTCAGTAGCACTGTAAACCCATCGCAGTGCAGCTAGGCTCCTCTCCAGCTACATTGTCTGAAGAATGGAATGCTAGCCAGCAACAGCAGCAATGGAATGGCACCTTGCAGGATCTAAAGACAAAGCTGAGGACCCAACAGACACGCTATTTCAAGAGAAGGCAGGGACACTTAAGAGAACACTGTCATCCTCTTTTGACACAGAGACAGACAGACAGACAGACAGACAGACAGACAGACAGACAGACAGACAAACAGACGAAATGATTTAAGGTAACACTATCCTGTTCTGACTGTTTTGTGTTTGGTTAGACACTTCTTAGCCCCTCTGTGTGTCTCTCGACCGTCATGTCTGTCTCGGCAACACATTTGACATTTTCATGGCCTTGTCCATGGTCCAGATGTGTTAATCAAAATACTTGGCAAGTTATGTCTAAAGTAACTGCTATGCTCTGCTAGGAGGGGAGGTTTCAATGTGACTCTGACCCTAATCTAACTCTGGTGTAACTTGGTGGTTTTTGCCTTTGAAAATTCTGCATTCCTGTACTTGGGCACCGAGAGATAGTTGGGAGGCTCAAGCCTGCTCTTGGTCTGGCCATCAATATAAAAGACTTAAAACTTTTAATTGACTTAATTAGTGTGGTAGTCAATAACTATCTTGTGTGGATCATTGAGAGAAACGGGAAGGGAGTCATTAGTGACGGGCCCCTTTGTCTGTTAGCTTGACTCCACAGATGACTGAGAAAGACTTGCTTTCGTGGAGGAAAGCTCTGGGGGCCTGGACTCCTCAGAAAGGGAAAGAGGAGAAACCCAGGTAAGAGTGGCCATTCCCATCCACCTCTCCGTTTCCCCATCCCCTGCGGCGCACAGAGTCCCACTCGCATGCGCCCGCTGCGCTGCCGTGCCTTCCCAGGCCTGATGAATTTGTATTCCATCAAACTACATGCCCCGCCGAACCCCTCCTCCCTGAAGTTGCTTCTTGTCATGTATGCTGTCGCTGCAGTGAGAAGGGAATCACACCAACCCTCAGCCTGCATCCCAGGCTGTATCAGTGATGTGGCCTGGGAAGAATGAGCCGGAGGTCGGCTGGGCGCAGAAGGGAGGAAAGATGGGCGGGCCTTCGGGTGGGTGGGGGTTCCGGAATCACTCCTGACACTGCTGCACATGAGCCTCTTCCCGATCCCGTGGGAACCGACCTGCAGTGGAGAGTGCCCCCTCAGATGGCGGTTGCCAGTGTCTTCAAATCCAAGTCTGTCCTTTGGCTTTTGCTCACTTTCCCCCACTGTGCCTCCTTTTTTTTCAATGTAGTCCAGCATAGTGACTAGCACTTGAGAGGCTGAGGCAGGTGGGTGGCAAGCTTGAAGTGAGCCTAGGCTACCTCTCGAGACTCAAAGCAAGCAAGCAAACAAATAACAGGGGGAAAAAAGACAGCTATATTTATCATCAAATCAATGTCAAAATAAAAACCTGAGATTCTCCACGCAGTAAATAATCATTGGCAAATGTCTTTCCAGGGTAACAATGCTCAAAAGTGGCTGTTGACTGTTTAATGCACATGTCACAGTCTCTGTGGCAGTCTGCTAACCTGTCAATCTTGTATTCTCATTCTCCTTGGTAACAGGACTCATGGCAATGTGCCCAAGAGAAATAAAATCATTCTCCAGGTTCCTTAATTAATAGGAACTACTGACAGCATTTATAGTAGAAGAGGTTCCTGCAGCATCTGCTGTCATGTTTCCCTGGGATTCCCTGTGCCAAGGAGGACCAAAGAGAGTCCCCACTGAGCATCTGCAGTGGGTGCTGGAGGTTCCTCCTCCATTGTCATCCTCGGCATTCCGGTGACCTGCACCTTTACCCTGAGTTTTCATACCTGTGACAGGCTTCTGACTGTAGCTTTCTCTGAGCCAGGCTGGATTTCCAGTAGCCATAACTGGGCCTTGCAGATGGTGGGACAGAGGGACAGAATGATATGGAACCTCTGTTGAGTTCAAAGAATTGATATGAGATTGTGTCTGTTAGCATCAAGCCCCACTTAACCAGGTGACCCTCTACCTGCGTTGCCAAGGCAACCGCCTTCAATCCCACAGCCCACCTGGCTCAGTCTCCACCCTCAGTGGTGTGACGTCATTCTCCCTATAAATTGGGAAGACACCCACTCCTCGCTCTCTTTGTCTTCTTCTCTCTCTTCTCTCCCCCCTCTGTCTCTTTCTCCTCTTTTCTGCCCCCTCCCCCACCCGCTCAATAAACCTCTCCACGTGGAACCCCCTCGGCCTGGTCTGCTGCCTGGTTATTCGCCCAAACACACTGATATTTTTTATCAATAGTGTCTATTTTAAATGAACCATTAGTCCATTTAAAATATATTTTCTGTTAACACCTGAAAACGTTTTTTGTTGTTTTTAGAGATGGTGTCACTGGGTAGCCAAGGCTAGCCTTGAATTCACAATCTTTTCTGCCTCAGGATCCAAGTACTGGGGTTATAGACAAGTGCGACCACACCCACCAATATCTTTTAAAAAAAAGAGTTTAAATAGCTGCAGAATGTAACTCTGACTTCTTGAGACTATTAACATCCCAAAGCAATCACCCTAATCTTTAAAATATATCCTGCTTCTATGAGGGTGCTCCACCCCCCTCCTGCCTCAACACCTAGCATTCCCCTACTCTGGGGCATCAAGCCTTCACCAGGACCAAGGGCCTCCCCTCCCATTGATAGCAGATAAGGCCCCTTCAGTTCCTTCAGTCCTTCCCCTAACTCCTCCATTGGGGTCCCTGTGTTCAGACTGATGGTTGGCTGCGAGCATCTACATATGTATTGGTCCGGATCTGGCAGAGCCTCTCAGGAGACAGCTGAATCAGGCTCCTGTCAGCAAGCTCTTCTTGGCATCCACAATAGTGTCTGCATGTGGGATGGATCCCTGTAGCCCCCTTTCCGCAGCCGCTTCAGGCTGAGTTCAGACCTGCTGTCTCTGAAGGCGTGCCACAGGAAGCCACACACAGCCTGGTTCTCCAGCTAAGGCTGGCTTCTTTTGTTGTGCTAAACTACATCTGTGCTTCTCTGGAATTCTGCTACCTTTCACCATGCCTCGCCCAGATCCTGCTTCCAACCGACATTCCACAGAGCTTGAGTTTTCGGGCTACATTCCTCGCATCTGCCAACTGAACCCAGTCACCTGCTCAGAACTGACTCTGGGCAGGGTCTACCCTCTTAAACCAAGAAAGATTTCTAAGTAAACACACAGAAATGCTTTGATCGGAAAATTGACTTAGCGTTTTCCTTTATCTCCCATCTAGTCTCTCCTAGCCCCAGTTTGCCTCCCAGGGGAACCCGGTCCTTGGGTATGCCAAAGATGGCGTACCGCAACAGATCCCCAGGTGGAGCAGTATCTGGATGGCCTTTCCTTCAATATCTGTTCCACTCTTTGTCCCTGTATTTCCTTTAGACGGAGCAATTCTGGGTTAAAGTCTTGGAGATGGGTGGGTGGCCCTTTCCCTCAACTGAGGGCCATGCCTAACCTCCGGATATGGTCTCGACAGGTTCTCCCTCCCCTTTGTGTGCTATTTCAGCTAATGTCATCCCCGTGGGGTCCTGAGAGGCTCTTGTTTTCCTGGCATCTGGGACTTTATGCTTGCTATCCCCAGTTGCCCATCCCTAATTGCTACACACCTCTGTTCAAATTCCTGATCCTCTGTACGTCTCCTCCATCTCCTCCCATACCTGATTCTTCCCTCTTTTCCCCCTCCCCTTCTTCTCTTCCTCCCAAGTCCCCCACACCCTCTACTTCCCTTGATTATTTTGTTCCTCCTTCTAGTTAGGTCTGCAACATCCATTCTTTGGTCTTCTTTCGTCTTGAGCTTCATGTGGTCCGTGAGTTGTATCAACACTCTTGCCTAATGTCCACTTATCAGTGAGTACACACCACATGTGCTCTTATCAGTGAGTACACACCACATGTGCCCTTATCAGTGAGTACACACCACATGTGCCCTTATCAGTGAGTACACACCACATGTGCCCTTATCAGTGAGTACACACCACATGTGCCCTTATCAGTGAGTACACACCACATGTGCTCTTATCAGTGAGTACACACCACATGTGCCCTTATCAGTGAGTACACACCACATGTGCTCTTATCAGTGAGTACACACCACATGTGCTCTTATCAGTGAGTACACACCACATGTGCTCTTATCAGTGAGTACACACCACATGTGCCCTTATCAGTGAGTACACACCACATGTGCCCTTATCAGTGAGTACACACCACATGTGCTCTTATCAGTGAGTACACACCACATTGCTCTTATCAGTGAGTACACACCACATGTGCTCTTATCAGTGAGTACACACCACATGTGCCCTTTTGTCACTGAGTCAGTTACCTCACACCACATGTGCCCTTTTGTGACTGAGTCAGTTACCTCACTCAGGATATTTTCTAGAGCCATCCATTTGCCTGAAAATTTCATGAAGTCATTGTTTTTAATAGCTGAGTAGTATTCCATTGTGTAAATGTACCACATTTTCTGTATCCATCCCTCTGTTGAGGGACATCTGGGCTGTTTCCAGCTTCTGGCTATTATAAATATGGCTACTATTTCTTAGTGGAGCATGTGTCCTTATAATATGTTGGAGCATCTTCTGGGTATATGCCCAGGAGTGGTATAGCTGGGTCCTCAGGTAGTACTATGCCCAATTTTCTGAGGAACTGTCAAACTGATTTCCAGAGTGGTTGTACCTGTTTACAATCCCACCAGCAATGGAAGAGTGTTCCTCTTTCTCCACATTTTTTGCCAGCATCTACTGTTACCTGAGATTTTGATCTTAGCTATTCTGACTGGTGTGAGGTGAAATGTCAGGGCATTTTTGATTTGCATTTCCCTGATGATTAAGGATGTTGAACATTTTTTTTTTTAGGTGCTTCTTGGCCATGAGAGATTCCTCAGTTGAGAATTCTCTGTTTAGCTATGTTCCCCATTTTTTAATAGGGTTATTTAGTTTTCTGGACTCTAACTTCTTGAGTTCTTTGTATGTATTGGATATTAGCTCTCTATTGGATGTAGGATTAGTAAAGATCTTTTCCCAATCTGTTGGTTGCCATTTTGTCCTATTGACAGTGTCCTTTGCCTTACAGAAGTTTTGCTTTTTTATTTTTTATTTTTTCGAGACAGGGTTTCTCTGTGTAGTCCTGGCTGTCCTGGACTCATTCTGTAGACCAGGCTGGCCTCAAACTCAGATATCTGCTTGCCTCTGCCTCTCAAGTGCTGGGATTAAAGGCCTGTACCACCACTGCCCAGCAAAGTTTTGCAATTTTATGAGGTCCCAGTTGTCAATTCTTGATCTTAAAGCATAAGCACTTCTGATTGGTATTCTGTTCAGGAAATTTCCCCCTGTGCCCATGTGTTCGAGGCTTTCCCTCACTTTCTCTTCTATTAGAGTCAGTGACTCTGGTTTTATGTGGAGGTCCTTGATACATTTAGACTTGAGCTTTGTATAGGGAGGTAAGAATGGATTGATGTGAGTTATTCTACATGTTGACTGCCAGTTGAACCAGCACCATTTGTTGAAAATGCTGTCTTCCAGCCGGGCGAGGTGGCGCACGCCTTTAATCCCAGCACTCGGGAGGCAGAGGCAGGTGGATTTCTGAGTTCGAGGCCAGCCTGGTCTACAAAGTGAGTTCCAGGACAGCCAGGGCTATACAGAGAAACCCTGTCTCGAAAAACCAAAAAAAAAAAAAAAAAAANTTCCCCCCCCCCCCCCCCCCCACTGGATGGTTTTAGCTTCTTTGTTAAAGATCTAGTGACCATAGATGTATGGTTTCATTTCTGGGTCTTCAGTTCTATTCCCTTGATCTACCTGTCTGTCACTGTACCAGTACTATGCAGTTTTTATCACTATTGCTCTGTAGTACAGCTTGAGGTCAGGGATGGTGATTCTCCCAGATGTTCTTTTATTGTTGAGAATAGTTCTTGCTATCCTGGGTTTTTTGTTATTACAAATGAATTTGAGAATTGCTTTTTCTAATTCTATGAAGAATGGAGTTGGAATTTTGATGGGAACTGCATTGAATCTATAGATTGCTTTTGGCAAGATGGCCATTTTTACTATATCAATCCTGCCAAGAACAGATTTTTTAAAAGGCCAAGCAAAGTAGTGCACACCTGCTGTCCTGTGGGGCAGAGGCAAGAGGATCCCTGGTGCCCTCTGGCCAGGCAGCTTATTCTGATTGGCAAGCGCCAAGCCAACGAGAGGACTGGTCTCAAAGTTATTGGCAGCTGATGGCTGCTGGAGAGGGAAAGTCAGTTTTCTTCAGGGACACAACCCCTGAGAGGCCTCCCTAGCTCCAGTAGATGGTCCCATACTCATGATCATACAGGCAGTGCTAAATATGCCTCAGTGGTGGGAGGGAGAAAAATTTGGTGTGTGTGTGTGTGTGTGTGTGTGTGTATAAATCTAGACCAGACGTTGGGAGGAAAAAGTTATAGTGGGGATGGGAGAAAAGGGGTGGATCCAGATCCAAACCCATTATTAAAGTGTTTAATTTAAAGATGTAGATGATAGTTGATAAATGGCACAAAAAGTTGTCCCCTCCACAGGAGCACACACATGTGCACAAGTACCTGTGCACACAGGAGTGCACAAAGGAGTCAAAGGAATATAATAAACTTTACAGCAATCCGCTATTCAGTACTGGCTCTTTGAAGAGGTACAATGTCTCAACAGCCACAGTTTAAATACCTTTCTTTGTGAACTCCTTTGTATAGTTGTGTATTTTAGGAGGAAGTGTGTTGTGTACGTGTGTCTGCCTGCAGGGGGTGGGGCAGGGACAGGAGTTGGTGTTTGGCGTTTGGTTTTACTTTGTGAGACTGGTTCCTGCTCACTGACTCGGCAGGCGAGCTCCAGGGATCTGTCTGTTTCTGCCTTCCCAGCACTGGACAAGCAGACTTTTATGTGGGTGTTGGAAACCTGACCTCCGGTCCTTGTGCACTTTTCTGACGGAGCCAGCTCCCCAGTCCTCAGCCTCTGCTCCTCACAGGATTCTCTTAGCACGTATCAGCTGCTAGACACACATGCACATTAAAACACTCTGCTAATTTTTGAAACCATAAATTTTGAAGGAGCAAGACTGTGTCTCAGGGGATCAGCAAGATGGCTCAGTGGGTAAAAGCACTTGCTGCCAAATTGGACCACATGAGTTTGATCCCTGCCATTCCCACGGTGGAAGGAGAGAACTGACTCCTCTGAGTCCTCTGACCTCCACCTGTGCACCTCTGCGTGAATGCACACACAGACGCATACACAAACAAAAAATTCAATTTTAAAATCTCTTAGAAAGTATGTGTCTTAGATTGAGGTATATTACAACATGAATATACATAATCAAAGCAGCATAAAGAAATATTAAAACTTTATTTAAAAAAACCCCAAAGTGGCAAGCTTGGAAATGCATTAGCCAATCAGAAGAATTGGACACCTTACCAAGTGATTAGTTTATTTCCCCATAGTGGAATATAACCTGTTGACAGACTAAGGCAGGGTCCAGCCTTTTCTCTTTCTATTGTTTTTATAGACAAAAGCACAAAGAATCCTATTTGCAGAAAGATTGGGATCTGTTTTGCCATAGCTGTCTGAATTTTTAATAATTTATATACTAAAATCACATGAGGGCTCAGCAAGATAATTTTTTTAGGATAATTTAATTTCATGGGCATTGATCTGAGGGAACTGGAGTTACAGGTGGGAGCTGCCATGTGGGTGCTGGGGATTGAGCCCAGTTTCTCTGGAAGAAAGACAGTGTGTGTAACCACTGAGCCATCTCTCCAGCCCCACTAAAACAATTTTTGATACTGCATCAGCCATTAACTTGATTAGACTCTTCAATTTTGTTTTAGCAAGGAAATCACTGACTTAGAAAGCATTTGTAAACCAGCCACTAGAGTAATTCACACTCTCAGTTTCTGGGTAGGATATCAAAAGACTGTGTACCCCATGCTCTGTGAGATGGCCATCAGTTGCCCCTGTTTTCCTTTGCAAAAGCGCACTGGCTTAGATTGTTATTCACACACATGAAAAGAATAGTCGGGAAAACTAGAAACATGAATTTCTATTTTCTATATCAGTGTTGTATTTTTTTTTAATGATATGGTAGAATGTGAGTGGAAGCCTTTCTCATAGTTCACTTAAGCCTTGGAAAATGTCCAGCCAATATTGTAGCTGGCAGAGCTAGCTCTCATGGCTAAGCCAGTTAGCCCTGTCAAGCTTGCTTATTTTGACAATTGGCACCCATTCATAAAAGTGCCCTAAGAAAACTCATGCAGTTCAGGGAAGCGTGGTAAGGCAGCCCCGGGCCGCCGTCATTCTTTGCCGGCACCGCAGGAACAGCCTCTCACGTTCCTCAGAACAATATAGTCTTCCTAATTGTGACCATTAATTCTTTTAAGATTTATTTTTATGTGAATGTGTGCATGCTGAGCTTGCAGAGGAATCTGAAAGCTGCACCGCTCGAGGGTGCCGGCAGATGGCGTCAGATCCCCTGGAACTGGAGTTACAGCTGCTTGGGCGCCACTGACACCCATGCTGCTGCAGATAGCTGGCCTAACACCTTGACTCTCGGTTTCCATGGATTCTGAAGGACAAGATAAATTCTTGTGTCATTGTTGACGCACAGCATCGCATTTATAAAGAAAATTTTAATAGGCGATTAAACTCAAGACATAGTGTAATTGATATCTATTGCGGAAACAAAGTAGCAACAGATTGGCTATGATAAACTGGATGGACAGCTATGCTCCACAGCCACTGCCTGACAGTTAAGTTATTGCACCGCAATTATAACATTTCAGAGAATTAAAAATCTAAAATTGAGCCTCTGTGAACTGATTAAGATATAATATTTACTAGTATAATTACAGTAGCATTTTAGTCACAAAAGCCCTTAAATATCTTCTAATGGCTAAGTTAATAAGTGAGTGTACCTTTGTAAGAGGGGTGGGGCATTATGTGAACTGGCGCACAAGTATTTCCACAGAGTATTGTGAAACCAAAAGTTTTCAGATAAAAGAGAAAAGCAAGAGGGGAGACAGGAGGGAGAAATGGGGTGTTCGGGGGGGCTATCCTGACATGTTTTTGTTTTAGATGCACCATAGAATGGTGATAGTTTTCAGTTGAATTCACTAGAATTGGAATATTTCTGGGAATTACCTAGGAGGTAAGCATCTGGCACACCTGTAAGACATGAAGATTAGGCTTAGCCTCCAGGCACGGCTTCGAAGGATTAGCTAGATTGGCTTAATTGAGTTAAGAGGCCCTGCCTTAATGGTGGGTGGCACCATAATATGAGCTCAAGTCATGGGCTGAATGAAAAGAAGAAAGACGGCAGAACACCAGGATTTCCAGCTTTCTTCTTTCTGACTGCAGACATTGTCACAGTCAGCATCTGGGGTTGTAGGCTGTGCACTACAACAGCTGGCTCAACGGTACGGAGAAAGGATATTGAGCTCCTACGATCGCCAGTCTACCAGGGATTGTAGGTGGGCACCACTATGCCTTACTTCTCTGTGGATCTGTAGAGTTTTGAGGCTCTAAACTTAAATCCTCATGCTTGCAAATGCTTTATCCATGAAGCCATCTCAGGCCTGGGTTTTCCCTCTCCCTCTCCCTCTCTCCCTCTCCCTCTCTCCCTCTCCCTCTCCCTCTCTCCCTCTCCCTCTCCCTCTCCCTCTCCCCCTGTGAGTGTAGATGGATTTTTGATTTTTGTTTTTGTTTTTACAAGCAGCAGAAACATTCAGCCTAACATTCTTTTGGGGTGACAAGAGGAAAGAGCTGAATGCAGTGGTTTAGGAGGTGACACAAATCAAAGTGGTCATGTCCTTAAGTCCCTTAGAATTTCCAGATCAAGTGGTACAACTTGATGTGGCTATTTCTCAAGCCCTGGCAAGGTGTTCTCAGAAAATTGTTTCCTCTGGTAGATTCAGATCTGACATATTTGTGGGGCAAGCCACCCCTGTCAATGGATCTAAGGTTCAGGAAAGGATTTTTCTTCCCTCCCTGGAGCACCCTGCAGACATTCTGATTTTTCTTTGGTCACCTACATCTTAACGGAGATATGACTGAGGTGGTGGAATGCAGTGAGTTATTGTCTGGGACTAGGAGCTTTGGTTTATGGCAATTTGATTAGAAGAGACTTCATTGGGGATGGGCAGATGCTCGGTGGGTAAGAGTGTTTGCCGTGCAAACATAAGGACCTGAGTTCGAATCCCTGGCCTCCTGTTAAAGCTCAGTATGGCTACAAGCAAGTACAGTGATAGGGGTGGAGAGGCACGTTCCTGGAGCTTACTAGTCAGCCAGCATAGCCGAAATGGTGAGCTTCCAGCCTAGTGAGAGGCCCTGCCTCAGTTTATGGCTCTGTGTTTCTGCCTCAACTTCCCTTGATGGCAGACTGTAAGTTGAAAGCTTTCTTCCCCAAAGTTGTTTTTGGTCATTGTTTTTTTCACGGTAACAGCAAGCAGGCCAGGGCATGAAATAGCCTCTGCTTTAGAAGATTGTTTTTATAGGTTTAGTTTGACAGTTTGTAAGTCTGTTAGCAACTACTGCTTGGCATGCCATCAGGATGCAACGACTCAGTCACAGATAGATGAGTATTCATTTAGTTACTCATCCTGAGTATTCATTTAGTTACTCATCCTGGTGTACTCTGCTAAAGTGATTAAGAGAGAGCTACTGGCAGGGGCAAAGAATACAAACTGGCGAGGCTGCACTCTACCCCCGACCCAAGTCCTTGGCAGCTATGAAACTTTGAGTCTCAGTTTTTATCACCACTGGCTTCAAACTTTCTCTAGATTGGTCAAGAACTTGAGTGAATGCAACATGAGCACAAAGTGCTCCAGAGTGTACAAAGAACCTGTAATGTCTCTCCGGTCCTAGCACTAAGGTGCCTCTTAACACACGTGTTTCTGCCCTTTACTGGTCTCTGTCTCTAATTGGTCAACTCTCGCTCAAGTCACAGCTCCTCACAGACTTTGTAATATTCTCCATTAGAGAGTGGGGATGAGTCAAGGAAGAAGCTGGGCAAACGAGATTGGAAAAACTCCTTGGAGCATCAACAGCCCTCTCCCTGGAAGAGGTATCTTTTCCCTGTTTCCCAGGGCACTGCTGCTTGACCAGCCATTCCCAAATGGTTTAAAAGGTGGTTGTGGTAGCAGACAAGAAGAGCATGAGAAGAGATATGAGAAGGTAAGACAGGGGGCCCCCTTTGGTTCATCTACATTAAGAAGGAAGTTCCCCTGTGTACTGATTGGTTTTGTGTGCTAAGTTGACACAAGCTAGTGTTATCAGAGAAAAGGGAGTCTCAGTGGAGGAAATGCCTCCATGAGATCCAGCTGTGAGGCGTTTTCTTGTGATCAATGGGGGGAAGGGCCCAGCCCACAGTCGATGGACTCCTCCCTGGGCTGGTGGTCTTGAGTTCTATAAGAAAGCAGGCTTAGCAAGCCATGAGAAGCAAACCGGTAAGCAGCACCCTTCACAGCCTCAGCATCAGCTCCTGTCTCCAGGTTCCTGCCCTGCTTGAGTTCCAGTTCTGACTTCTTTGGTGATGAACAACAATGTGGAAATGTAAGCTGAATAAAACCTTTCCTCCCCAACTTGCTTTTTTGGTCATGGTGTTTTATTGCAGCAATAGCAACACTAACTAAGACAATGATGTTTGTAGGCTGTTTGCCTCTCTGGTCATCTGTTTTCAACACAGAGGAAGCTGGCATTGAACCTTTAAACTTTTAACAAAGTGGTTGGCTTTCATTGTTTGTGTCTTTAGCTACCACCTACCTCTAGTGAGAGATTACTCTTAAGTCATGGCTAAGCTTCCCAAATCCATGCAGTTTTGTGTGTGGATACTTTCTGATTAGTCATGCATGTCATCTTTAAAGCCACTCTATGGATGAGATGTGACTACTGAATGAAATGAAGAGATGACCTCTCCAAGGTCTGTCTGGTCAATGTTTTTTTTTTTAAATTTAATTTAATTTATTATTATTGTTATTATTATTATTATTATTATTATTATTATTATTATTATTATTATTTTGGTTTTTCGAGACAGGGTTTCTCTGTATAGCCCTGGCTGTCCTGGAACTCACTTTGTAGACCAGGCTGGCCTCGAACTCAGAAATCCGCCTGCCTCTGCCTCCTGAGTGCTGGGATCAAAGGCGTGCACCACCACGCCCAGCTAGATCAACGTTTTGTATAGAAAATATGAGGAAGAATATAGCTAGAAGCATCTGGAAGAGTTCAGAGCAGGGACAGAAAGTAATAGCCTAAACAAGCCTAGCATATTGAATTTGGGTCCTGAGGGGTTGGGGAGGAGGCAAGAAAGGAAGAGGATAGAGAGGGGGAGCAAAGGAGACAGGGAAGGCCAAGAGATAGCCAAGAACCAAGAGAACCCACGGCCAAAATGGCAGAGTTACATAGGAATGAGAAGCTGTGGGAAGGGAGGCCCATAGACTGGAGAAGGTTATGAGAGGGGCAAGAAGAGCTGAAAGAAGTTAGGACTCCAGCATGGGACTCTGTGACAGGTAGTTGCTGAGAGAGTCTAGAGGCCAACCTTCACTCTGGCATGCTAGGCACCACAGCTAGCCATTTGTCTGGAATTTCTTCTGGACACAATGACTACTTCATTTTACAATATGGAAACTGAGGCTTGGAGAATTTTAGCAAATGGCTCTTTGTGGAAGGACGAGACGGGGCAGAGGGCTGTGAGCAGAGGTTCCTCAGCAATCCTAGAAGGACTGATCCTTAATGAGCTGCCCTGTGCCAAGATCTCTGTTCCCTGACAGGACTCGTTTCAGCACAGGCGGTTGAAGGGAATCAGCTGGGGCCAGTCTTGGTGTGGGCACACTGTGTTAGGGTTGGAGAAACAGCATCCAGTTGACTACCAGGCATCACCAGCAACAGGTTCTGACAAATACCCCAGCTTCCTGTAGAAGCACTCATGGCCCACATGCCCTGTGTTGAGGGAGGCTGTACTTGCAGAGATGGGCTCCAGAGACCAGAGTGCACTTTGTGCTCACAGGAGACAGACCCCTCTCAAATCTAGACTTCTTGGGCAGTCAGCCTGAGACCTACAGACAAGGTCTAGGCATGGGCGTGGCTTCTCAGTAAGCTCATGTGCTTGGAGGTTGGGAGTGGGAAATATGTTTACACTCATCTCTGTGGCAATGCTTACTGCAGGGCTCTGGCTTACATGGTACTTACAGGCATGTCCATGGCTCAGGCTAGAGCTTTGTATACCACTTCTCAACAGTACCATACTGGAAACCCTTTTTTTCTTTTTTTGTAACCTTTGCAGCATTCAACATCTAATCAATAGCACAGACCTATCCGGATGGTTTGCTGATAGCCCTGACCTTACAGTGTGCATTACAGAAGAGTTGGGTCAAGCTTGAACAGCAAAAAATTGGGAAACGGTGGTCTTCCTTTTGATTAAAATTCTGAAAAGGTTAGGGCTATAAAGATGACTCAGATAGCAAAGTGCCTTTCTATACAAGCATGAGGACCTGAGCTTGCAGCCCCGACACTCACATAGAACCAGGGTGTGGCTATGGACATCTGTGACTGAGCACAACGGCAGGCAGTGGCAGGTGGGCCCCCAGAGCTCCTGGTCAGTCAGTCTAGGCAATCAGTGAGCTCTGAGTTCAGCTAGAACCTTCTCTCAACAGATAAGGGAGAGAGTGATTCCACTCTTGATGTCAAGATCTGGCTTCCACCTACAAATGCGTGCGTGCACACACTCACACACATTCATATACACATGCTTACACACACATACATGCATACACACAGGCACACACACATACATACACACAAAAAATTATGGAAAAATATGCACAGATACTTTTTTTGTGTTTGCTTCAGAGAGGGGGGAAGAAAAAGTTCAAAGAGCAAAAATGAAGCACAGCTCTTTGTAACTGGGGTTAGAAAATTCTTAGGTATCTACAGTCTACCCCATGTTGAGAGGCAGGTTGGCAGGGATTGTGACTGCAGTGCCTCTCGCGGTTGACAATGGCCTTATGCAGGGGTCTCTGCTCCCACCCCAGTCAGCAGAGTAATGATCCAAGCCCTCAGAGGCGAGAAGGTGGCAGCTTGCTTCAGCATGGTTCAGCAGCCGGTGTTGGCTCAAACTTTGACAGTCTGACCCCGAGTAGTTTATTTTAGGCATATTTAAGCACAGCATAATTTGGTAAAAAATTTTTCCTGGCAAAAATTAACTCAGCACCATGTGCAAAATAAAGCTTAAGATGTGACTACATCAAAACTCTTTGTAAAGTACATCTTCCATAAAAGAAGGGTACTATAGATTGACTACCTGTGGCACCTTCCATAAGATAGGTTCTATAGATTGATTCGGTTATGTTAAGGGCTGGGAGAGAATCTGGTATAGTCTCTGGTCTCAAGGTCACCATGCTACTAACCACATAAGCTTCCAACCTTCTGGGTAGATAACAGGGTATGTATCCCTCTCTTTGAAGAACAACCCTGTGTATTTAACATTCTGCATTCTGCTAGTGCTTATCTGTGAGCACAAGAACCTTTGTGCTTCCCACAGCCTTAACTGCCTTCCAATGGATGAGGGAAGGCACACTGCTGGGATAGAGGTGGGGACAGGGGACAAGGATAAATGTCATAGCTTAAGGCTGGAGACATCCTGAGCCATAAAAAAGGATGGAGGATGGCTTCAGTGCCCAGCGGGATAGAACTTATCTACAAATCCTGGAGTCTACTGTGCCCCCTGCCTCTAGTCTGCTCACTTTGATGTGCACTGATTGACAGCTGAACAGGATGAAAGCAAAAGACACAGGGCAGCTGAGGACACTGCAGCCAGGAAGAAGTCCTTTAGGGGCACAGCTGGGAGAGAGACTCCAAGTGCTGCTAGAGATAGTAGTTCGGACACCTGAGGTTGATGGGAAAGAGATAGGTGAGATGGGGCAGGGTATAAAAAGTCACCTGGTACCAGAGGACTACAGATGCCCATGAAAATGCAAATCAGTGGTTAGCAAGGTAGGCCTCCTTCTCATGAGACACATGCAGCACGGGAACCCCTCTGGGTCCATTGGACAGGGCCTTGTGTATGGTATGCAGTAGAGAAAAGCAGGGGCTGGCCCCAGAGCTGTAACATACTCCTATACCAGAGCCTGTGGTTGTTACTTTGTATGTCAACTTGGTATAGGCTAGAGTCATGTGGAAAGAAGGAACTCCAACTAAGACCCTCCCCCAACACACAAATACACACACACACACACACACACCAGATTGGCCTGTGGGGAATTTTTCTTGATGCTGTGGGAGGTCACTGGGCAGTTGCTACCCTTTGGCTGATGGCCCTAGGGACCATAAGAAAGCAGGCTGAGCAAGTCATGAGGAGCAAGCCAGTGAGCAGCACCCCTCCACGGCTTCTGTTTCAGCTTCTGCTTCCAGGTTCCTGTCCCTAGTTCCTTTTCTGATTTTCCTGCATGATGGACTACAAACTGTTAAGATGAAGTGTGCCCTTTCCTCCCCCATGTGGTTTTGATTAAGGGCGTTAGACACTTAAACTAAGACAAGGGTTCACACAGAAAATTAGGATGCCTAAGAAGTATATTCAGGAGTTTCAGGCTCTCCCTGCCCATTCTGGGCTTTTCTCCTGGGCTGAGGTGCTGAGGATAGGAGGTGGGGGTCAGCACTAACTCCTCTTGACAGTGGGTGAAAGCCACCTCTGAGAAATTTTCCAGGAAGTGGAGATTCCTGAGTTGAGTTGGGAGGGATGTTAGAGATGCTAAGGGCCCCAGTAGCCCTCCAACCGGAGGCCATGCTGTGCAGCTGGAGGAAGTATTGGCTGCAGACTGGTGGGGACCTAAAGAACAATTGGTCCAGTGGCAAACTGGCATGGTGGTAGCTAGTCGTGATACACCCAGAGAAGAAGAAACTTACCTGAAGAATTGCCTGTCTCAGACTGACCTGTGGCCATATTTGTGAGGCATTTTCTTAATTGCTAACTGTTGTAGGAGGGATCAGCCCACTGTGGACTGTGTCACCTTTCCGCCAATGGGCTTGGCCCATATATGAAAGGTAGTGAGCATACAGAGAGGACAAGATAGTAAGCAGTGTTCTTCCATGGCTTCTCTTGATGGTGAATTGTAACCTGTCATATGATGTGAGCCTCCCCCACACATGGCTTTGGCCATGGCATTTATCACAGAAACAGAAAAACCGACCAGAACACTTGGTGGTCATACACGGCATCAACTGGAGGGGGCTTTTCACCTCTTGGCTCATTCCAGACCATTTGGAAAGAATAAAACCCTTCATGTGGAGGGGATCTGTTCTTAGCACTTACTATCAAGTATCTCTGGGTTGGACTGCAGAACAAGGAACAATGGCACCCACCAGAGTTGGTAATGCTGTTCCAGTCTGTAGTGGAGGGGTGACCTGATTATGTACCATTAGTAATAAAAAATAATGGTAAAATAATACAATACATATATTACATATATCTAATATATATCAACATTATATGTCACATATCTTTTACATATATAATGATAATTAATCTTTTCAAATACACTCTTTTGGACAAAATAAATATATGCTTCAGAAAAATTGAGATGTATATCATGAAGGAAAGCCAGCAACTCACAGCACAAAGGCAGATTACCACAAGGCTTAGCCTGCATCATCCTTTCTCACCTCACGCTGACTAAACCTGCAGGGTCAGTAATAAATAAAGCAGGTTCCTTGTAGCTGGACTCTCTCAGCTATCATGAAACTTGTCCAACTAGGATTTGAAATCTTTTTTCTTTTACCTAATTAAAAATATATGTTTTCATGTATTATATCCTGATTTATTTTATCCTTCTCTCTCTATTCTTCACAGACCCCCCACCTCAGGTCCACCCCCTTCTGTCTCTGATTAGGAAACGAATAGACTTCTAAGGGATAATAAAATAAAATTATATCAAACAAAAACTAATGTTAGAATTGGGCAAAACTATAGGAAGGAACCAAACTGAAGCCATTTTGAATAAAACTTTTATTTTGATTAGGGGTCAGATACAGTTTAGGTTCCCAAGACCTCCCTGTATAAATGGCATCCTGTTTGTCAGAGAGAGACTTGTATGTGGATAGCTGACATCCTAGCTGGCAAGTTGAAACAGGAATGCTGAGCAAGCCATCACAGGATAAGTGTGCCACAAAGACATGTTCCTAAGGAAGTTCCCTATCCCTAAATCACGATTGGTGGAAAAATTGTAACCCTAACTTGGCACAGATGTTTGTGGTTTCCAAGCCTAGAAAGCTCTGAAACCTTCTGGCTTGTGGCCATAGTTCGGCTCCCTAGTCTGGCCCTGACTGATCAATAGCAACTTCATTACAATAACTTTTTGTCATCTGCACATCATTTTGACCTGGGGTGTGGGTTGTGTTGGACCTAAGCAGGCCCCAAAGCTAAACATACAGAAAGAAAAGAACCCATGAGAAGGCACAAGAAACACAGAGCCACTTGTCTGTTTGCTCAGGAGTCCCATAAAAAACACGCAACTGGAAGTCGTAATACTTTGGGATAAAAATAATGAAGAAAAAATATAAATTGTTTTAATTGGGGTGACTATTACTGCGATGAAACTCAGGACCAAAGAACTTGGGGAGGAAAGGGCTTATTTGGCTCAGACTTCCACATCATCACCAAACCAGTTAGGACAGGAACTCACACGGGGCAGGGACCCAGAGGCAGGAGCCGATGTAGAGGCCATGGGAGGGGCTCTGCTTACTGGCTTGCTTTCCTGGTTTGCTCAACCTGCTTTCTTACAGAACCCAGGACCACTATCCCAGGATGGCTCCATCTACAATGGGCTGGGTCCT
This sequence comes from Mus minutoides, assembly GCA_902729485.2. Lineage (NCBI taxonomy): Eukaryota > Metazoa > Chordata > Mammalia > Rodentia > Muridae > Mus > Mus minutoides. Next base: position 1,130,447 of record LR749830.1, on the reverse strand, counting down.
CCCCCATCAGTCACTAACTAGGAAAATGTCCTCTAGGCTTGCCTGTGCCCGATCTTATGGAGGCAGTTTATTAATCTTGTGGAGACCCCCTCCTCTCAGCCGACTTTATCTTGTGTCAAGTTGATATAAAGCGATCCAGCACATAAATAAAATAAAAATAAAAACAAGATACATTTTTTTTTTTTTTAGAAAGTCCTGACATAACATGAGACAAGGAACCTCCAAAGATACCACTGAGTTGTTTCCTGTTGGCTGTCTCCTGATGGGCACGTGGCCAACTCTCAAGAGTGGTTTGTTTCCCCGGTAAGACTCCTTTGAAAGAAGCTAAATCTTCATTTGAAAGTGGTTCCCAATTGTAGATAGCTTCTGGGTTAGGGAAGTGTCCACTTCTCTCAGCTCTAGGGCCCCATCTGGTGCAGACCTGTGCAGACCCTGTGCACGCTTCCTCAGTCTCTGTGAGTTCATATGTACATCAATCATGTTGAATTAGAGGGCCTCGTTTTCCTGATGTCCTCTATCCCCCTGGCTCTTATACTTTTTTTCTGCCTCTTCTTCCAGGGGATGCCCTGAGCCCTGGATCCTGATCCCCGAGAGGAGAGATTTGATAGAGATGCCCAGTTTAAGGCCGACTGTTCCAAGGTCTCTCACTCTCTGCATACTGTCTGTCTGCAGGTCTCTGTATGTGTTGCCATCTACTGCAGATGGACGCTTCTCTGATGATGGCCAATCAAGGCTCTGCTCTATGAGTATAGCAGGATACCACTAGGAGTCATTTTTTTTTTTTGCCACATTTTTTGTTTTTAGCATAGTAGTATTCGGTTTTCCCATTGTCTCTGGGTTACCTAGTCACAGATTCTTGCTCACCCAAGCAGTGTGAGGAGTGGGTTCCATCCCATGGAGTGTGTCTTCAGTCAAGGATTTGAAATCTTTATTGGTCACCAACTACCTGTGGTGCTCAGCCTTAGGTATTCCAGGAAAGGATGGTCAAATCCCAATGTACAACATAGTTCAGGGGCAGAGCAGGCATGGTGGGTGCAGCTGGTTGTTGTAGGGAAAAATCTAGAAAGCCAGTAAGCATTACACTGCTTGTTTTAAAGCTAAGACTGGATAAGTATTGGGCAGAGGTTTTGTTGGTGTTGGTGTGTGTGTGTGTGTGTGTGTGTGTGTGAGAGAGAGAGAGAGAGAGAGAGAGTCAGAGAGAAACAGAGACAGAGACAGAGAGAGATAGAGAAAGACATACAACTAGAGACAGAGACAAAGAGAGACAAGCAGAGAAAAACAGAGCTAGAGGTAGAGATGGACAGAAACAGACACAGAAAGACAAACACTGAGTGACACAAACAGACAGACACACAGAGACATAGAAACAGAGGTAGAAAGACAGAGAGACAGAGACAAAGATGCAGAGTCAGATACACAGAGATACAGAGAGACAGAGAAAAAGAGGTGGGATTAGGTTCAGGATGATGAATCACATGGCCATCAAAATTTGAGAAACATTAGCTTCCCATCTCAATCACTATATATTTTGATATATCTGTGACTTGTTTATTTATATACCATTTTTTTCTGTAAGTAACTCACTCTTTTGGACACAAGTCATAACATGTTTAAGGAAATGTAAAACCCCTACTACAAATGAGGGCCCAAATAGTTGTGTCATGGTTGAAGAGTAACCCTCACACCTACAGTCCCCAAAGGGCAAGCTGGGGTAGCTCAGCCAGCACAAGGCTGTTGTATGTTACTGTAGACGTGGGTAGGTCAGCTCCTCAGACAGAACCTTGCAAACAATGGTTCCCTTCAGAAAGGTTGGAAATGAGCCCAGTGGTGAGCACCCTCTCCCTGTGTGACTCACTAGATGCCTGGTGGTCACCATACCAATTTGCCAGTGGACCACCTGTGCCTTGAGTGTATCCTTCACTCTGCAGTCCCACCCCTCCAGCTGTAAAATAAGACTTTTGATTGGATAGCAATAGTTGCCAGCATCAGCATCTCTAACATTTTTTCCAACTTGATTTGGGAAGCTTGGCTTCCCCATTTCTCAGGCATGAGCCTTCACCTGATCAGGTGGGTACTCCAACTGCTTCTTCCACCCAAAGCACCTGCTGAGCACATGCCTTCAGACTTTCTCAAACCTTTCTGTTCTCCCCACCTTCCTGGCTCCAGTCTGGCCCCACCACGGCCTCACGTAGGATAACTGTCAGTTTGAAAAATAGGATTCCATTAAAAGATTACTTTCTGCCTCCTTACTAAGACTGTGAGATGGAGTCTAGACTTATTTGATTTGGTTCCCGGCCACTTTCTAAGGAATGGGGAAGGGAGTGAGGTTTCATTTGGGGCTTTGTGGATAACTTGGCACCTGTGCTCTGAAATGTTCCCACAGGCAGGTGGTCGGCAGGGGAGATGTCTGAGTTAAGCTATCACCTGTACCAGAGTCCAGCAGCATCTGGTTTGAAGCGAGTTCATGTTGTGAAAATGAGGCCAGAGGTGCAAAAGGTAAATTAGTAGGTGATTATGTGCTGTGTACAAGAATCAATGCTGTAAGGAGTCCTTTAAACAGGCACCCTGGCAAGGTCTGAATAAAATTCCTCAAAGCCTTCCCAACTCCAGGTATGGTAAGGACTTGATAAGAAGACATTTGGTTTCTACTAGATGTATTGCTGGGATAGGATTCATCATTAAACTGCAAACTGCTTTCTGCCTGTATAGCTTGGCCCCTTCTTAGCCTTTAAAAAATTATCTTTAGTTTTTTTTGTGTGTATGAGTATTTTTGCCTCTATGTGAGTTTGTGTACCACATATGTATCCGTGAAGGCCAGAAGTGGGTGCCAGATACCCTGAAATTGGATTCATGGGTTTTGAGCTACCATGAGGGTGCTGGGAACCAAAAATATGTCCCCTGCAAGAGCAGCAGGTGTTTGTTAATCATGGAGTTGTCTCTCTACCTTATCATCTTTCCCCTCCTGTTCTCCTCCCCTCTCCTCCCCTCCCTTTATTTTCTCTTCCCTTTCTTTTATAGAAATGAAGTTATTCAATATGTGACCTTCCAAATGGATGGATCTAGAGGATATGATCCTGAGTGAGGTAACCCAATCACAAAATATGCACTCACTGATAAGTTGATATTAGCCCAGAAACTTAGAATACCCAAGATATAATTTGCAAAACTCATGAAACTCAAGAAGAAGGAAGACCAAAGTGTGGATACTTCAATCCTTCTTAGAATGGGGAACAAAATACCCATGGAAGGAGTTACAGAGACAAAGTTCAGAGCTGAGACGGAAGGAAGAACCATCCAGAGACTGCCCCACCAGGGGATCCATCCCATAAACAACCACCAAACCCAGACACTATTGCATATGCCAGCAAGATTTTGCTGACAGGATATAGCTGTCTTCTGTGAGGCTATGCCAGTGCCTGGCAAATACAGAAGTGGATGCTCACAGTCATCTATTGGATGGAACACAGGGCCCCCAATGAAGGAGCTAGATAAAGTACCCAAGGAGCTGAAAGGGACTGCAGCCCTATAGGAGGAACAAAATATGAGCTAACCAGTACCCCCCCAGAGCTCCCTGGGACTAAACCACCAATCAAAGAAAGAAAAAACATGGTGGGACTCATGTCTTTAGCTGCATATGTAGCAGAGGATGGCCTTGTTGGCCATCAGTGGGAGGAGAGGCCCTTGGTTTTGCTAAGATTCTATGCCCCAGTATAGGGGAATGCCAGGGCCAGAAAGTGGGAGTGAGTGGGTTGGGGAGCAGGCGGAGGGGGGATGGTATAGGGGATTTTGGAGAGGAAACTGGGAAAGGCGATAGCATTTGAAATGTAAATGAGGAAAATATCTAATAAAAAAGATATAAGAAGAAAAAAACAGAGACGCATTTGTAATAAAAAAACTCTATGGAAATGGAATTATACAACAGTGAGATGCTATATTAATGAAATGTATCTATAAATTATAGTTATTATGATTAGTGAAGAATATCAGGCCATGGCATTTTCTTATCATAGAGTATTATTATCTCAGTAATAGTTTTCTTGATTGAAGTAAGTGATCCAAAGTCCTCTACTGGGCAGTACTTTTCACAGATGTACCAAAGCACCAGCAAAGTGTATATCAGTGACTGATCTTTTCATCTCCATCTTTAGTGACTTGTGTTGTAAGACTGAAATTGGAGCTACCATGGCTGTTCGAGAGGCCCAACAAGCAGCTGACTGAGACAGATGCAGATACTTACACCCAATCAATGGACTGAAGTTGGGAACCCCTGTGTTTGAATTAGGGAAAGGCTGGAAGAAGTTGAGGAGGAGGGTGACGTCATGGGAAGACCAGCAGTCTCAACTAACCTGGACCCCCTAGGTGGGAGATGGGGAGGTAGAGAAGTAGAAGGTGGGGGTCAGGGGTAGAGGGTAGGGGGTTGGGTATGAGGACATCCTCTTGGAGACGGGGGTGGAGGTGGGGGGGAGGGGGGAAGCGGGGAAGATGAATGGAACGAAGACCTGTCAGAGGGCAGACCAGGAGGGAGATAACAAATGGACTGTAAAAATAATTAAATATATTTCATTTTATAATTTATTATACAATATTTTTAAAAATGAAATGATTGCCCCAGTCTCTGCTTTATCCACACATCAAAGGACAGAGATGAAGTGTCCTAATCTGGGGGAAGGAATTCCCCAATGTTCATTCCTATTATGACCAAAGGGAGAGAGGCCTGTTCAGGTTCTGTGTAGTTAAACACTACATTTCACGCAAAGGGACAGAGAGTGTGTTTAGATAATACAAAACACTAGAGAAGATGTCATAGAAATTTAGACCCAGCTCATTAAAATGCACTAGTAAAAAAATGAAGCAAAATCCGTGTTCCTGTATTCCCACCCTTGACTAAACACTCCAATGGTTTGGCTAGTACCAGGTCTTATATGTGCTATGGTTTCTCCTGTGTGTATGTACTTATGGTAAATAATTTGCAAATTAGACATAGTAAGAAATTAACAACAGTATCTAATAACAGAAACATTTATGCTGATACCATGAAGTCATGACATGTAAACACAGTCCCTCATCTCTCAAAGTATCTTCACATACTGTACTTCCTTCTATTCCCTATCTTGGGATAATGTAAGATGAGAGGAAGCGTATGTCATGTGATAAAGTGGGGTGGATGACATGTATGCTTTGATTTGGCATTAGGTTGCCCTAGAGGGGTTACTAGAGCAGAAGCACTGGAATGCCAGGGCTGTTGATCCTAAGTTACTGATGGGGGATTAGTACTTATATCAGGAATACATTGAGTGAAAAGACCATGCAGGTCCTGGGCAGGATAGAGACAGATGACAGGAGCACTCGTGCCACTTGGAACAGCACATAACTTAAAGCCTATGAACTATTTATTTCTGGAATTTTTTATTTATTACTTTCAGACTACAGTTGAATAGTGAAAACTAAGTCCAGGGGAAGCAGCATCTCAGGTAAGGAGGACTCCTACAGTGTCCAGAAGATGGTGTGTGTAAGGAGGACTCCTACAGTGTCCAGAAGATGGTGTGTGTAAGGAGGACTCCTACAGTGTCCAGAAGATGGTGTGTGTAAGGAGGACTCCTACAGTGTCCAGAAGATGGTGTGTGTAAGGAGGACTCCTACAGTGTCCAGAAGATGGTGTATGTAAGGAGGACTCCTACAGTGTCCAGAAGATGGTGTGTGTAAGGAGGACTCCTACAGTGTCCAGAAGATGGTGTGTGTAAGGAGGACTCCTACAGTGTCCAGAAGATGGTGTGTGTAAGGAGGACTCCTACAGTGTCCAGAAGATGATGTGTGTGCACACTGCTGATTACGTAAACAAGCACAGTGGTTCTGAAGGGCTCATCCATCCCTCCTGTCCCTTCCCAAAAGAATGATGTGCAGCCAACTCTGGTTGGCTTAGGTCTGGTCCCTCAACATGGCTAAGCCAAAATCTGCAATGACTCTATGGCTATCCTGGGTAATTATAATTCACAGAACAATTGCATTTCATTATTTTACAGATGATGTGTCAATTTTAGTCCCAGAGGGCAAGTAACATTTCTTTTTAAGTCTTTGAATCCTTAGTGCTTGGATTATAGATAAATGTTTGTTGAAGGTTTCCATTCACTTATACATCTATAAATACACAATCCATATGTCTTGCCACCCATGTGCCCTATCTATCTATCTATCTATCTATCTATCTATCTATCTATCTATCCATCTATCTATCCATCTATCTATTCATGCATCCATACAAATATTTAATGACCCACTCATTCACCCATCCACCTATGTATCCATCCACCCATCCATCCATCCATCTATTCATTCTTCCATCCATCCTTTCCCACATGTATAATCATGCAAATGTTTAACTATCAATCTATTATCACACACCTTGTTGAGAAAGCTGGAATGTGAAGCCCCGTACATACTACAGCACTCATGTATCTGACCACTATGCTATGGCCCCTGTCTGTGTGAATTTTGCATGACTTGACTTATGTGACATAAAAGTTGGATGACACAGAATTTATACAAAAGGTCTGCTGTTCTGAGTCTGAATTATCTGAATTATCTGAACAAGCTAGGCAATCAGAGTAAAGACAAGAAGAGTTTTAGGGACACACTTGGCCATCTTCATCCTGTGTGACCCATGACCTTATTCCCTTGAACCTAGGTCTCTCTTCCAGCTCCCTTGCTACCCTCCTCCTAAGGGACTTTGTGCCCACATCCACTGCTACAGCACTGAATAGCTGCAGGGCTGTTTGGAGGCATGTAAAAACAGACACTGGAAAAGCTTCTGGGATTCAGGTGTCAGGACCCCAGGGGAGGTGCAGGATGCTGCAATAGATTTGATGCAATTTACCCTGCAAGAGTTCATTGGTAGCATGGTCCTTAATGTGGGGATATTGAGAAGTGGGAGACCTTTAAAGATTAAGGGGAACTCACTGGTGCCCCCTTCTTCTGGCTCCTGTATTTCAGTGATATTGCCCATTCTCCAATGGGCCATTGAGGTTTCACCCACCACGAGAACTTCATAGTGCTGTGCAATTGAATTCCCAGAACTGGGTTAAATAATTTAAAAGAAAATTAAATAAGGTACCCATTCCAGATAAACTCTAATAGAAGTAGAACATTTACTCTTATGCAAGGAACCTTACTATTAAGCTCCTAGACCTCTAAAGCTTTGAACTAAGCTACAATAAGAAGTTGGTATAACTTATTTAATGGCTCTACCTAATGCCTAAGCTATGGAAGCATGCACATCAGATCCTCAGCTGAATGGAAAGGAGATCCTGTCTAGTCCTTTCATTGGAAAAAAACTGACTTCTTGACTTTTAATCATGTGTGTGATTATGTGTCTGTGTGTCGGTGCACATATGGAAGTGCAGGTGCTAGTGGAGACTAGAAAAGGGTGTTAGAGTTCCTGGTGCTGGAGTAGCAGGTACTGAGCTCAAGTCTTCTCCAAGACCACAAAGTCACCTTTCCAGTTCCTAGTCCTTGAATTCTACAGGGAGGAACCAGTAAGGATCAGGGAAGGGAAATAACTTGGCCTGAGCTAGTATTTATAGCTAACAAATATGAGAACCAGAAAACCAGACCAGGCCTCTGCTGTGAACTTTAGAGGTGGGGTTCTTTCTGTGATTTCAGGTGGCAGGTGTCCATGGCATGCATCTCCTAGGGAGAGCCATGCACCAAATCCCTGCCCTTCCCTGGCTTAGAGCTCCAGGAACACCTGCTAATCAATAGTCTAAAACAGATAGCTGAGAGGTAGTGAGGGTCAGCTAACCCTTGCAGTGTGAAATGCTTTCATGGGAGGAGGGGATGGGGACAGTAACAATAAGAGCAATGATTTATTGAAGACCATCACTAGCCAGGCACTTCAAGCCAACATCTTTACACCTGCCACTTTCGATTACTCAGCTCTCTTAAGATCTGTTAGTGCCCACGGACAGACAATTCTGGGTGGCACTCTAATCAAAGCAAAGCAAAGCAAAGCAAAGCAAAACAAAACAAAACTAAATAAAGCTTTCATATACAATGAAAAGAAAACCTGTGAGATAGGCTAGATATTTTAGACTTTAATATTTGCCCTCAGCTTTTCTACATGGGTGAGAAATTCAGAGTGTAGCCAAGACGGCTCACTAGTCACAGGAAATGTGTGCTCTCTTTTATGTTGTATGGGATCATCCAAGGAGAGGCTGCCAGTGAGGCCTCCATTAGAGTGGGTGAAGCCATGCGTCTAACATCCCAGCCAAGGGACTTTGAGCACAGATGATAAACACTACTGCTAAGCCTGGTCCATTAGGACTTCCCCATCACCTCTCCTCCATGGTGCCCAGAGAAGGCCTATGTAAACCTGGCCTGTGATAAAGGGATGAGAATGTCTTATTTACCCTATTCATTCAACATTACCACTGCACTCGAGTCTTAAACATTATTAGGCCTTTTTTTTGAATAAATAAAAAATAGCCTACTTGAATTTATATTCAATGTGATTTTTAAAAGTGATTTATATACTTATTATTTTTATGTGTATGTGTACCTTCGCACAAGTTTATGTACACCATAAGAATGCTCACAGAAGCCAGAGAAAAGCCTCAGATCCTATACAAGTGGAGTTACAGGCAGTTGTGAGCAGCTATGTGGGAGCTAGGAGCCAAAGCAGGGTTCTCTGCGAGATGAAGAAGCACTGTTCACCTGTCTGAAGCACTGAGCCTTTCCCCAGCCTCACCGAATTTATAGTCTAGATATATTTAGGGTTTGTTTTTGGCACTCCCTATTATTATCATGTTTACTTGTCAGTGAACTTTTAAAAACATGATGACTTGTCAGGGATTTGTAGGTTTTATGTGATATTCTGAGAGAATCACCATCTGCAGATCATTTGTAAAAGCATCAGGTGGAACTTCTTTTTTCTTGGTCTTAGATATTATCAAACCCAGACTTCTGAGCATGCTGGGCAACTTCTTTACCACTGAGCTGAATCCCTAGCCCCTCCTTCTAGGAATTTCTAAATAGTTTGCTTTTTTAAGTGTGTGTGTGTGTGTGTGTGTGTGTGTGTGTGTGTGTGTGTGAGAGAGAGAGAGAGAGAGAGAGAGAGAGAGAGAGAGAGAGAGAGAGAAGTAGCATACATTCATTCTTTGTGAATGTTTGTCTATAATGTACTGAGCTGCTCTAGTTACTGTAGGTTTAGGACAGATACATTTGAAAATCTGGTAGGGCACCACTCGTTGCCTTCTTTAGAATATTCCAGGCTATTTTCATTTTTTTTCTCCCATATAAACTACAGAATAATTTTGTTTAGTCAAAAGAAACTGTGCTGACATTTGGTCAGAATTGCTTTGAATGAGAATTATAAATCCTCTACACCACTGAAAGTTCATGTTCAGGACTAGGTATCTTCTAATTTACTTAAGCATCACGGCACTTTCTAAGCAGAGGATTAACACTGTTTTCTTTTTAGAACATTCTCGTACTGTACTTGTAAATTTACTCTTAGATGGGTTTCTTTTTAAATCCTTTTTTATTCTTATTACAAATGACATTTTTTTTTCTTCCAGAATATTTTCTTAATCCTCTGTGGTTTGTACAAGAATCTATTCAAATGAATTTTTTCTTCTAAAATTTTTTGGGTGTATGATCAAATTATTTGCAAACTAGGCTAAATTTGCTTCCTCTTTTCTAATACACATTCCTCTTATTTTTTTCCTTGTCTAATTGCATTGGCTTGTACTTCCAGAACAGTGTTTGACAGTGAAGCTGGTTGTTGTCAAACTCTTTCAGTGAAGGCGGGGGAGCTTGCTGCAGGAGTCTCCTGGGCAAATGCTGCGGCCCTAACCAGGAAGGTCTTCTCTTGGAGCTGGGGAGATGGCTCAGCAGTTAAGAGCACTTATAGAGGACCCAGGTTGGGTGTCTGAACCCATAAGATGATTTGGTTACTACCTGTAACCCTAGTTCCCAGGGATCTGATGCCCTCTTATGGCCTTTGTGGGTACTGTATGGCTAACCACTCAGGTAAGACACATACACATAAAATAAAAACTTTTTTTTAACATTTAGTTTTATGTATATGATTTTGCCTGTATGTATCTATGAGTACCATGTATGTACAGTGTCAGCAGAAGCCAGCTGAGGGTGCCAGACACCCCAGAACCAGATTTACATATAGCTGTGAACTACTGTGTAAGTGCTGGAATCAAACCTGGGTCCTCCAGAAAGCAGCCAGTGCTTTTAGCCACTAAGCCATATCCTCAGCAAACAAATCTTCCTTTAAAAAAGGCTTCTCCTGACCCCTCATCCTGTTTACCACATCATCTGTGACCCTCACCTGAAGTTGCCACATGTGTCCTTAATCTCTTCATCCAAGAATTCAATTGACTGAACATAGATTCTCTAAACATATTCTCAAAAAATTTGTATCTGTACTGAACACTGATAGACATTATCTTGATTTTTCACTTTTGCAGCATTCATATATCTGGGCATAATAATAAACTATTTAGACACAAGTTCAAACATACAGATTCTGTGCACACACATACCTTTCCTTGTTATGGAATACATCACCCAAGGTTTTGATGTTCACAGAAAGTTCTGGAACAATGGCAGGCCCTTCATGAACACTGAGGAAGGAGGTCTCTCTTCTTCACTGTATTAATTACATATCCTGTGACATTACCAACATCCACTTCCCTGATGGGGACACTGTGAGCTCTTCCAAGGCAGAGACCTGCTCTCTCCCTCTGCTGTTTCCCTCAGCCTATGTGTGGCCTGTCACACAGGTCTGTGGAAGGACCAGCTCAAAGATCTCCTCAGACTGCCTTATTTGGAAGGTGCTCTTTGCAATACCTGTCCATCATCTTTCACAGCCCTTCCTGTCCAAAACTGTCTCCTGTCAGCTCAGGATCCTCACCCTTTCATCCAGACCCCTGTGACTGTGTCTTTCCCCCATTGTCACTATGCTCATATGGAAAAGGAAGTCTGGAAAGGCTAAGAGGCTCGCTCAGCTCATGAATGGCAGAGTTGGCTTGCACCACCAGCGTATGGTTCTTTCCACTGGGCTGGGCTGCTGCTTAATTGATTGTTCCTTAGAGCATCAGCTGTGAAGATTTTCCACTTTGATAATGGACCATGACTTTTCTTCAGAGATGCTGGCTGAGGGGCAAAGAGGAGAAGACATCTTGTCCCCAGAAGGTGCTCTTAATTTAGCTCTTGCCTGCAAAGGGTAGACTGTGTGAAAGTTGGTAAGGCAGGGAGGACTTCCAGTGGCAAGGTGGTAGTGTGACAGAGACAGGACATGCAGCAAGCAGCCTTGAATTCAGGCCTCCACTGCTAGTGCCTCTGGAAACAGTGGTATAGATTTGGTGACATTGGAGAGAGTGACTCTGACCTGACACAGTACTCACTGGGTACTTGGTACCTGCGCACACAGCTTTGTTCTAGCTGTTTGGTTGTTCTAAGAGAGATTAGGGACCCCCAGTCTATCTCTTCAGGGGTCTGTGTTCTCAGCAGACAAATAGCAGCACCTACTGTGTAATTGTCCCCACCCCCTTCAGTTGCTCTCTAGCCTCTGGCACAAGTTGGCTTTAATGACCTTCAGAAATGGAGCCTCAGAGATGCAGGTCCTTTCTATGTGTAGTGTCAGAATCTGGGCTTCCAAACTAGAGATTCCGATATCCATACTCCCCATGGTATTAATGGTTAAATACCACAGAGGGCCAGTTCCAACAGGACAAAATGAGAAGAGGCTACCCCCCACACACCCCCAAGGTTAATGGGAAGGGAAGAGGTGTTAGGAAAGGCACCAGAAAGAGAGCTAGCTCACCAAGGAAAGGGTAAACAGTTTTGCCTGGCTGTAAGGAGAGATGAGAGGGATTAAACTGAGGCTCTGCATTAAGGCTAGCTTCTGACTCAGCAACACTGAAGGCTGTGCTCCTTGAGGGGTGACCTTGGCAAATGACGATGCCAATAAAATTTAGCCTACGTGTCACCAGCCACTTGGGGCCAGGCTGGATTCTAATCTCTCAGAGCTTTTCACTAACTAGCATTTACCCTCTCCTCTTGTTCCCCAGCCTACTTCTTCCCCTAGACTCTGTCAAGCTTATGCACCATCCTGGCCCCTTGCGTGCCTCTGTAGGTTTATGTGTCCTTACAAGTTCCCAGAGCCCACCAAACGGTCCGTGAAGAAGAGTTCATTACTGTGGACATCTGGTAAGAGTGTCTTCCAGCATCCTGGAAACCTGCAGGTCTAGGAAGATACAGAGAAAGCCCTACTGGTGACTTTGAGTTTCCTTGGTCCTGGTATAAGATCTTCCTATATCACTAACTCCTCTCGAGGGAGCTAAATGGAGTGACCACCCTGCTCACAGCCCTCTGTCACATGCTTCAATGTCAACTATCAGACTGGAAAATCTTGCAGGGCTCTGACTTTCCAAAGGCTCTGGCTGCCTTCCATTCTCCTCTCCATCAGTAGCTCTTTAACACGCAATCCAATATTCTGGTGACTGTCGCTGTGAAACTGCACCTGGTGTCAGCTGCCTGGCCCTAATCCCTGTCAGTCTCCTGCCCTGCTCAGAGCTGACCCAGCGCTGGCCTCCTGTGGCTAGATCTGAAAATGACTTGGCCAGAAAGCAGCAGCTCATCCTCTATGAAGGGATGAAAAGGCTAAATGAGAAACTGCTGCCCTTGGAATCTGGATCCTTTTAAACTAGGTGACAAGTGATCGGCAAACTCGGGCCTTGGAAAGGTGAAAACCCCGTCAGGGAGCGTCATGACAGGAAAGGGTCCTGCCAAACTGGACATTGCAGGCTGAAGATGATAGAATGATAATGTGCAGGTCAGCTACCCTCAAATTTCCTGAGGTCAAGGGTAGCAGGAGCTCCCTAACCGCAGCCCCTAACCTTTAAATTCATGTGTGCTCTGGCCCATGAAGGCACACGTACTAGAGGTTGACATCAGGGTGCCTCCGTCTCTCATTTCCAGGGCCTTTCACTGTACTGGAGCCTCCTCTTTCTCAGCTGGACTTTCTGGTCAGTGAGACCCCCAGGATCCACCTGTCTCCCCACCCCCTTCAATGGTGGAGTCACAGAGGAAAAACACATGCCTGGCATTTTCTGTGGCACTGGGGGTCTGAGCTCAGGTCCTCATGCTTGTTCGCCAGGCACAAGCACCTTATCTGCTGAGGCATCTCCTTCAGCCTCTGCTCAACCCTATCCCAAAGAAAAAGAAGCTCACACAAGCATCATGAAGCCCCATTGCACGTATGTACGTACATACATGCACTTGTACATGCATGTATGCGCTTGTGTGCACACACCCTGCACGCATGGACCTGCCCCTCACTTCTCCAGTCAACTTCCTTTTTACTTCTGAGACAGATGACGACCCCGAGAGGCTATGCTTGGTGAATATGAGTAGTTTATCCAAAGGGACAGGGTTCTGACAGATGGGCTTAGCCCTTGACCTGACCTTCAGAAGAACTTCAGTTAACGCCTGCTGTCATCTTACACTCGGCCTGAGAAACCAAAAATAGCATCTCTTCTTGTCACCCAAAGAGTTTATGTAACATGCAGGAACATCTCGACACTGCTGTGCACCCGCCTTCCTCTTTGCATACTGCTGTTTTCTTTCCTCTTCTGTCTCTCCCTCTCTCCTTCCTCTTTTTCCTCCCCTTCCTCTTCCATGACATCATCATCCTCATCTTTTCCTGACTCCTCTCTACTCTCTCTCCCTTGTATTAGTGAATATTCTGGTTGTTGTAATCAAATGCCAGACAAGAAGCAGTTTAAGGGAGGGGGAGGCCCTGCCTTGGCTCACAGTTCAGAGGATGTGTCGCATCATGCCCTTAGGGAGGCAGCAGGACCCTTCTCACACCAGGGCGGGGAGGAGAGGGGAGGGAAGCTGGTGCTCAGCTCAAGGGGAAAATGGCTTTCTTCTTCTTCTTTTTTTTTTTTTTTTTTTGGTTTTTTGAGACAGGGTTTCTCTGTGTGCCCTGGCTGTCCTGGAACTCACTTTGTAGACCAGGCTGGCCTCGAACTCAGAAATCCGCCTGCCTCTGCCTCCTGAGTGCTGGGATTAAAGGCGTGTGCCACCACGCCCGGCTGGCTTTCTTCTTTTTATTCAGCCTATTGACTGGTGCTGCCCACAGGCAGAGGTGGTCCTTCCTCCTTAGAAAATCCTCTCTAGAAACCACTGCAGACATGCACAGATGGGTGTGTCTCCTAGGTGATTCCAAACCTAGTTGAGCAGACCATGAGGATAATCACCACACCATTTCCCTCTTTTCCCTTCCTTCTCTTCATCCTACTCTCCCTCCTCATTTCTCTCTCCCCCTTTCTCCACTTTGCTTCCTTCTTAAATTGAAGAATGCCAGTTTTGTCCCCATTGTGCAGTGAGAGTCTTAGAGTCTAGAATTGGTCCTCACGCTGAAAGGCACAAGTAGAGACCCTCCAGCACCCTTCTTCCTCATCTTTTCTGTCTTCTCATTGTCTCTTCTTCCTTGTTCATCCTCTTACTCTTTTTCTTGCCCAGAGAGCTTGTCACATGTGTATGCTGCTCTCTTTTCAGTGAACTTGGAACCTTCAGAGATGAGCACCTCCTTATTTCTCCCATTGCTATTTCTTAAGCTCATTTTTTTCCCTGTGAACACTGACCCCTCCATTCTAAGGGGGGTGGTATCTATATTCTTGAGAACTGGTTCTTCTCTCTTGCCTTCCTCGGACACATGGGAAATGCTAACCAATACTTTGCTGAGAATTTTGGTTTTAAGAGGTCATTTCTAATTGATTTAAAAAAGAAATATGAAGAAAGTAAGACAGAAAAAAACATAAGCCGGAGACATTGGTATATGGGTTATAAAGTGTTGATAGAAAGTTCTGCTTGCATGTGTGTATGTATACGGTACGGTGTGATGTGTATGTGTGTGTTATGTGGTGTGTATGTGTGTTTTTGTAGTGTGTATATGAGAGGGATATGTGTTTCTATGTGGTGTATGTGTGATGTATATGTTTGAGGTATGTATATGATAGGTACACGTGTATGCTTGCCCTTGGAGGTATTCATATGGTACTTAGGATCTAAGGCAAAATTAGGCTCATTAAAATGTTTGCTGACCACCTGTGTGTAGGCATGTCTACACAGTCCTTAAATCATCCTCATTTGGAATGCCCTTTCTTTGCACAGTAACAAGCCCACAGTAATGATGGAGCTGAGGCTGGAATGCTAATAAGCTGTGCTGAAGAAATGATGCGAGAGCGTCTTGCAGACTGTAATTAACACATGGCCTCTATTATATCCTATCAGAGTTCTATCTGCTTGCTGACAAGTGATTCCCCCCAAATAATCACTCATCTTTCAACATCTCCACATGAGCGCTAATTGCGAAGAGTTCCTGCCTAGAAAGGCCACTTGGAGCAATTTGAGGACAATTAAACGGGCACAAGCAGCCGCTGAGCACAGTTACCTGGTCTTGAACACATAGTGAGTGAGATGTGGCATGGGAAATGAGGCTTTGAGCAGTTCTTCAGGCTGCACCCGCCTGTTGTCCACTTACATAACAATCCTACAGCCACGGCAGATGCAGGGGAATGGAGGGGGAATGGGCTGCGCACATCTGAAGATGGTCAGAGTCGGAGGGGTGGCCAGGGCCAGCCCTGGGGAAAGCTGCCTTGGTTGTGTAGCTTGTGTACTTAGCTTTGGCTCTGCTCCAAGTCTTCCCTCACTGCACAGGCTCTCTCCACTTTGTTTCCTTCTTAAACTGAAGAATGCCACAGTTTTGTCCCCATTGTGCAGTGAGAGTCTTAGAGTCTAGAATTGGTCCTCACGTTGAAAGATACAAGTAGAGACCCTCTAACACCCTTACTGTCTACCCAGAAGGCCAGCCAGGGTCCCTGCTAGGCTTGGCTGCACAAGGGCCTGACAGAAACCTGAGAAATTAATTGAACTTCTGTTGGGCAATTCTCTGCCCAGGCAATGCTCCAGCCCCCTGTGGCTTTTGCATTTGTCTTGGAAGAGGACCAAGCAG
The DNA here is from genome assembly GCA_902729485.2 of Mus minutoides. Classification (NCBI taxonomy): domain Eukaryota; kingdom Metazoa; phylum Chordata; class Mammalia; order Rodentia; family Muridae; genus Mus; species Mus minutoides. Next base: position 1,114,417 of record LR749830.1, on the reverse strand, counting down.
GAGGAGAGTTTGACCAAAGTAGGTAGAACTGAATCATAAGAGCCAACCAGGGCAGGCACTACAGTCCAAAAAGGGAAAAGATCTGGTGGGGGAGGGGAGAAACTGCAGAGCATCAATGAAGACCAGCTTTACTAGGAAGAATGCGCAGCCACACCCTAGGAGAGGACATAGGAGAGATGATCTTGGGCATCCATCCATACACTGTGAAGATGAGTCCTTTCCCACCCCAGGGAGGGCAACTTGGATCTCTGCTGGCAGGCAGAAACAACCAGGCCATACAGCCAGGCCCTGCCTCTTACATCTAGACATCTTGTGTCCAGCAAACAGGGAGCACAGGGGGACAGTGATTAGCCTTATGTTCAGGGCTGTGTGACGGTCCTCTGAGAAGGGGGCACCAGCAACAGCATGCTTTTCTTCCTCAGTGCTTTGCTTTGGGTTTCAAAGTGGTGTCAGTAACTCCTACCCCTGACTCATGAAATCGCTGCAGGGCTATATGGTAGAGGGTGTCAGGAGGAATGGCATTTGCTCTAGGGTGGCTTGGGAATGTACAGAACGTGTGAGGATGAATGTTACTGGAGAGAGAGAGAGAGAGAGAGAGAGAGAGAGAGAGAGAGAGAGAGAGAGGCTTTCAGTAGAAATGAATGCATGTACACTTAGGAAGTTCAGTTGCTGTGTTACAGCACTGAGCAGACTTAATTAGCTCTGAAAACAAACAAACAAACAAACAACCCACACTAATATGTATAATCGGGGTCAATAGCAGGGAACTGCCAAAATACTAACCAGGGCAGTGGTTAGGGTCAGCACTGTTAACTTCTACCAGTTAGTTTTTGTTGAAGGGTCCATGACTCTCTTATAGTCTTTGGGGACATACACAGATATAGAAAGGGAGTGGTACCATATTTACTGTCCTCTCTACTCAGTCTATTGTACACTGACCCTCTGCTCTGTCCTCTACAACCTCCAAATTGTCGCAGGAAAATGGGAAGGGACTATTCTGTTCCAGGGTGAGACTTGGCCCCTGGAACCTGGAGTGACAGTGTGACTGACAACTCACAGGTGCAGAAGGTCACTTTAGGTGGGCATTACCTATTTGGGTTGATCTTTATGGAGCTAAACAAGGCTCCTGATGATTTTACCATAGAACCCTAAAGGGCCCTAGTATCCCTTGAGATAACTCAGCCAATAGTTCAGCACTGACACCCATAAGCATCATTGTTCAGGACAGACAGCTGAGGAACTCTTTCTCTGAGCCTCTGACATAAACACTTGCTCATTCCTCCTTCTGTCCTGCAAGTCAAGGCCCACCAGCATCTGCTCGCTCCTCACCTGCATCCCATCTCATTCCAGGGAAAGATGCTGCTCTCTTCCTGCCCCCATCACTTCCACCCTTCCAAATGCTCGTCAGATTTCAGGAAGGATATTCAGATTGGAGAAGAAGAAACACCAGGATGTGCCTGGTGTGTGTATAGCTGGAAGAACACATGGGGGTGGCAAGGAATAGAATTAAAAGTCACAGATGGGAACTGAAGAAGGACAGCTTCTAGGTCAGGATAAAGACACAATCAGCTCCAATGTTAGGAGTCAAGCAGCCTTTCAAGTGGCTGTCTCTAGACTCTGTCGCCCACAACACCACCGCCACTGCCTTCCCCACTTGCACCCCACTTGTATCTCTGAGCACCTGCTCTCTCTAATCTTCCTCACTGTCTCTATCAGTGTCCTGTCCACTTACTGACACCTTATTCTCTCTCCCAAGTCTCTTCTGCCCGTCCTCCACCCCTGTAGCTTGTGAGTCTCAGGAGTTTAGGAAAAAAGAGCCGTCACAAGACGGGAAGGTCTGAGGAGAGGGCACTGAGGGTGAAGGTGTGCATAATGAACTGCTGGGTTTACAAGATAAAGGATTTTTCTGGTTGCAAAAATAAATCTCCTATGCTATGTCTGCCATCTAGACTCATCCTTAGTCAAGAAAGAGGATAAAATAATTCATTTAGTCCCATGGTGACTTCTGAACCCCTTGGCCCCACACAGCCATGGGATAGCCCATCACTGGTACCTTCTAGCATCCTCTGCCAGCCCACACAGAAAGCTATATATAGAGAAGGGAGTCATTCACAAGTTTATGTGAAAACTGCGTTTCCCCTTCCTCTTTCAGGAGTTCCCCCCCCCCCTCCAAGCTTGCTATCTCATCCTTCAATGGAAGTCTTTGTTCTTATTGAATGATTGTTTTGGTTCAGTGTGCAAGCTGGGGGCAGCGGAGGAAGGATATCAGAAGGTCCTGTTCCCTTTTAGTCACACTACCTGAGCACATGCCAGTATAAATCAGAGTGGGCTGGGGGTGGGGAGCAACGGCCAATGCGTGCTGAGTCTTAGCCTGGGAAGGTGAAAACAGCCAGGAAGAAGACAGGGACGATGGTTCGGTTACATTGCAAATATGCTCACTGCTACTGAATCACAGACGTGTTCCTAAAATGCCGAAGACAAAAGGAAAGAGAAGAAACAGTGGCTAAAGTTAGCATCTGTTGACGTGAAGGGAGGGTGGTTAGTAGAAACAACAGTGAAGGACCTTTAGATTGCTTCCTTACCTGGTGCTTGACAAAGTGCCAAGGGTATTAGCTTGCTTTTCTGTCTCTGATGAATGTCATGACTGTAAGCGACTTGGGCAATGAAAGGTTTCTTTGGGTTGAGAGAACCAATTATAATCCACCATGAAAGGAGCCTTGGGCAGACTCAAAACAACAGGCTGGAGAGAGGAACTGAAGCAGAGACCATGGAAGAGTGCTTCTTACTGGCTTGCTCATCCTACTTTCTTATATAACTCGGGACAATTTGCCTAGGCATGGTGCTGCTAACAGTGGCCTGGGGCCCTCTCACAATGGTCATTAAGAAAGGAAATGCTCCACAAACTTGCCTACAGGCAATCTGATGGAGGCAGCCATCAGATTAGGATTTCTCCTTCCCATCTGACTCTATCTTTTGTTACACTGACCAGAAAACCAAACATAGCTAACTAGCACAGGCACATCCCAAAGGACAGGCGTCAGCAGAGCCGACCAGGGACACAGGTGCTCATGTGCTTTGACTTAATGGCTACACTCTGCCACTATACTCATTAGCCTTTATATGTACAAAATGACAACGACATCTTAGAAATGCTAGGAACGGTTGAAGACTGACTTTGGAAAGACCTCGAGTGTTTGTATAGGGTAAGCTGTTCAACTGTGATAGGACTATACTATGAAATATGATGTAAAATGTGTGTGCATGAGAGGGAGGGAGGGAAGAGGGAGGGATCGTGGAAGGGAAAGACTTCTGGTACTAATCTTCAAAAGTCTCCAGTAGGATGTGTCCATAGTAAGATTCATATAGTAAAAAGCAGCAAAGAGCAAAATCGCATGAGCAGAAGAGACACATTGAACATGTTTGTCTGCAGAAAGGAATGCTGGAGGATAGGAAGGGAGTGAAGGCAGCGGGTACTGCAAGAGGAGTTGGGAGGAGGGAGAGGTGTATGCTGGCAGAAGTGTGAGGTGAGCTAGACTCTCATTACATAATCACATATACAGAATTTCTGAAATAATGGGGAGAATAGCCTCTTTTAAGCTTTACTTTTGAGATCAAAACCCAATTACATCTCTCCCCTTCCTTTCCTCCACCCAAAACCTCCCTCATACCATCCTACCCTGCTCTCCTTCAAATTCATGGCCTCTTTTCTTACCAATTGTGATTAAAGGCATTTATGTATGGGTATATACCTATACATTCTTAAATATAACCTGTTTGGTTTGTACAATGTTACTTGTAAGTATGTCTTGGGGCTGCCTATTTGCCACTGGAGACCCAGTGGGCTCTTAGCTGGGAAGGACCACCTCTTCCCTTCCCAGCTTTCCTCGGTTACTTACAGTTTTTCACGGAGGGCTGAGGCCTGTGGATGACTTTCCCCCATCCAGTTTGGCATGGCTATTGGTGTTCTCTTTGTTCTGCTCACAGTTGGGTGATCATGTTGAAGAGACTTCATGGGTGCAGCTTCTGATGTTACTAGGAGACACAATCTCACAGCAAACTCCCTATTCCTCTAGCTGCTAAAATCTTTCCACCTTCTCCTCCACAATGTTCCCTGAGCCTTAGGTGTGGAAGGGTTTAGTAGAGGTACAGATTAGGACTGGGCTTCACAACTCTGAACTTGACTTGGTGTGGTTTTCTGGACTGGTCCTCCCATCCGCTGCAATGAGATGTCTCCTTGATGAGGGATTCTGACAACAATCATCTGTGGGTATAAGGACAAATGCTTAGGGATTATGCTTGTTTAACAAATTAGGGATTTTAAATTGTCCTCTACACTGAGTAGTTAGCTAGAGTTCCAGTACCAGACACAGTTTCCCTCTTGATGAACAGGTCTAAAGTCCAATTAGAGAGCCGTTGGTTACTGCCAAGGCATGTGTGCCACTATTGAATCAGAGTTATCTTGCCATGTTGGTCATTGATATGGTTCATAGAGGTCATAGCTCGGTAGAACTGTTGGTTGCATGGCCTGCTGGTACCATGAAAGCTAGTTCCCAGGGATGAGACATTCAAATCAGTTCCAGCTCAGGGGTCTCTGAGCCTGGATGGAAGAGTCTTTTGGAAGCCCTACATTGCCTTAGACAATTTGGTTGTTGCGGGAACATAACTCCAAGATCATGAGGCAGTATCTCATAATGGGACCATTATCAGGGATGTGGTCTAGTATTGGCTGAAGTGACACTCCATTGCACATGGCTATACTACCAGTTAATACTCTAAGTTCCAGCTGCTATGCTATATTTTTTCCATTGTCTCCTTCCTTATATAACCCTAAGGACAAAATGATCTCCACACTTCTAGATATGGATGGAGACAAACCAGTTCATTAGATTATATAATGCTCCTATCTCTAGAAGGCCCTGGGCTGGGATTTGAACCCAGATTCCTCTGGCTATCAGTACATGCTCTTGGCTCTCCCATCCTTTCATTCATACTAATCCCCAAAAGCAGATTTTATAGGGTAGCTTGTTTTGGTTTGTTTTATATTTGACAGAACTTGCCTGACTTGACAAGGGCATTTTCTAGGAAAGCACACCTCTTCTGGAATCTTCTCCTACCTTGGAGCATTCTTGGAAAAGCAGCCTGCCTCAGCAGAGGCCAGTCTGCCACAGGCCTTGTGAGCATTCTATTTTCAGGAGGTGTTTGTGCTCATTGTTCTAAAATATCTGGATAAGTGTATGATTAGGGTACAGTGCGGCTTGCGGTTGCTCTATGCCCTCCTCAAGTACCCGTCCATTACCATGCTGGCTCCAGTACCCTGCATGGGGCCCAGAAGATGTTACAGGAACACATCTTTAAACATGGCAATGATTTAATAATAACTCAGCATGAAATGGTTCAGATACATTCGTGAGTGAGTGAGTGTGTGTGTGCGGCATTTTCCTGTGTTTGATGATCTCAGAGCCAGGCCCTCAAAACTGCAACTAGAGTTGGGTAATTACATAATCCCAGAGGTGGCTCCACAGTCCAATAAAAATTTGGTCATAAAAATAATTAGATTGCAGGCTATTTAAAAATGTGCTCCCAAGGGCACAGCCACAAACTATTCTCTGCCTGCCTTCAAAGGGAGGATTCCAAGTTGAGAACAAGCTGAGAAGAAGAAAAAAAAAACAGTATTGAATTAGGGATAGAGATAGCAGAATCCATGTCTGGGACAGAAGCCTATTAGTGGTGGGGTTTATAGAAGGAGGCAGACCCTTCTTGAAAGATTCAGTGGGGCTGTGAACTGCACTGGGTGCATGCTTCCCTAGTGGAGCCCTTGCTGGGCTTGTTTCTCACAACAGTTTACGCGTGTGAGCAGAGATCAGGGCACCTGGCATGCTAATGATTCCCTCAAGAGGAAAGTTATGGGATGTCTTCTGGAAGCAGAAGGGCCAGTTTGTTTCAGGACAAATGCCTCTGTTGCGCTGCACGGCCTTCACCTCAGCCAACTTCCCACAGCTGGACTGGCACAGATGTAGCTTTAAGGGTAGAAGAAAAGGACATGCTTTTTTGGGGCGGGGGGCAAGGTCAACAGCTGAAGTATCCTGAAATGACATCTTTCCCTGGAGCAGGACTCTCCCTCCCCTCAAGATGAGGATGAAAAATCATGGTACAGCGAGGCAGTCTAAATCAAGTCTCCCGTAAGGAAGAAACTTCCTGATGAGATTTGTTCGTGGGCAAGTTGGCTTTTCCGCTTGGTGACAGATATTTTCAGACTCAATGATGTGTGCTACAAAGATGTCAACTTTAACTCTGTAATAGGATAAACCAACTCTTTTTCTTTCTCCAGCCTCCCCGGACAGCAAATATTTCAACCTCTAGACACCAAAATGTGTATTGATTTTTTTGCCCTTATACCAAGCAGATCTCCAACCCTAACTGACTGTGCTGTAGTTCAAATCAGCTCTGACACTGTTTGGAGTTAGAATTATATCTACCAGCTCCCATTTCAGCCTTGTCCCCCAGAACGGCCCTGCTTCAGATACCACCAGATAACAGTTGCTTGACCCATGTTACGACCTCTGTCGCTGGCCCCCTGGCTACAGATTTGGTGGTTCCAAAGCCCCTCTGTGAGTTCAGTACTTTGCTAGACACCTCACAGTATTCAGAGATGTGTGTTTTAGTTTTCCACTTATTATAAATGACCTTGATATAAGGAACAAAAGGAAAAAGAAAAGAAAAAAAAGAAAGGAAGGAAGAAAGAAAGCGCCCCCAGATGGAGGAGATGCACATGGAAAGACAAGACATGGGGATTGGGACATGAGACATGTGGTATAGAATTCCAGAGTCCCTCCCAATACAAGTGCCACCTGCCAGTCACCTCCTAGTGTTCAGCAGTGTGGAAGCTCTGTGAACCTGGAGGCCTCATGTGAAAAGCACAAATGGCTAAATCACTGGACAATGGAGACCCAGCAGGTCCAGCGGGCTTCTTCCTGGAGGTCAGGGAGTAGAGTTGAAACTGCCCACCTTCTAACTACATGGTCACTTCCCTTGGCAATCAGCCAGCCGCTAAGGCTTCCTAGGAGCCCCTGGCCACCATTCATCTCATTAGCATACAAAAAGGCTTCATTTTGGAGAAGGTGGAATAGGAGCCAGGAAACCACTTTGGGGAAGAAATATCTATTTCTTATTGTCAACAATATTCTCAAAGGCTATGATGGAGACAGGGAAGACTCTGATTAAACAAGATATTCTATCTGCATATTCCATTGGCGATTTTCACCAGAAGTGTTGGGAGTCCTGACTCCCTCTGTTCCTAGTCTGGTTTGTCACTAAGGCTCAGAGGTCCCCCAGGGTAGAGGACATGGTTCCTATTGGCTTGTGCTGGGGGCCATTTCTCTTTCCTCTGGCAACCTTCAGCAAACCCCTCAGCACAGTGCTGAAGCTGTGACGTCAAAGGCTCTTGATCTTGTTCCCCTTCAGCTCCTGGCATCTCTCCCAGAGAATATGCCTCTTAAAGATGGGAAGTTGAAACGGCCGTACATAGACACCATTCCTCCTGCCGCTTATCACTGGGAAAACGCTTATGCTGATCCTATCTGATTGCAGCAGTGCTTGGGAATACCTCCAGTTTCTTCCTTGTGTCCCACTGCAGGCTATCCAGATAAATCAAATCCCACAGAGACTGCTGGTTGTACTGCTTCCTGGAGATGCAGATGGATCCATCTGTGTTTCTCTGGCCTAGGAACTGAGCTGGGTTACCACAAGCATAGATGGCAGATGAGTACAGAAGTGGCAAACTGGCTGGGAGAACCAATCGGTGTTCTCTCCCAGTCCCTTCTGCTCATCCAGTGCAGCGGTGTTGCTGTCAGTGCTGCAGGGAAGGCTGAGGCTGCTGGGAGCAGCCCGAGTATAAGTAGCAGTGTTGACAAGGCTAAGTCCTACTGTAAGCCTTTGTTCCCCCCACCTCCCAATTCCCTGCAGTCCTGGAATTCAAGTTTCCCAACACTGTTTCAAACAAGTCCGGAGTCCCTTTAAAAAATGTGTTGCATTCTTTTAATTATTTTTAATTAGGTTTTTACATCTTAACATGCATGGGATGGAGGTCCCATGTATGTCTACCAAACACGACAATATTAAGTTGCAATAAGACTTGGCACCTACCCTTGTGTTAAGGGTAACCTAGTACGAGGACAAAGGTCCCCAAAGCCGACAGAAGAGTCAGAGACAGCCCCTGCTCCTACACGAGGATTGAGCTGTGCAGCTGTAAACGCCAAGGCAGGGGATCCACGTCAGACCCATGCAGGCACTCTGATTATCAGTTCAGTCTTTATGAGCCCCTATGAGCCCCGGCTAGTCGGTTCTGTGGGTTTTCTTGTGGTGTCCTTGGGAAGAGGGGGTCCTGTGTGTGTGTGTGTGTGTGTGTGTGTGTGTGTGTGTTTAGATTTATTTATTTATTATATGTAAGTACATTGTAGCTGTCTTCAGACACTCCAGAAGAGGGCATCAGATTTTGTTACAGATGGTTGTGAGCCACCATGTGGTTGCTGGGATTTGAACTCGGGACCTTCAGAAGAGCAGTTGGCGCTCTTAACCACTAAGCCATCTCACCAGCCCCGGTCCTTTGTGTTTTGAATATTGTTTGGCAGCATCAATGACACGGCAAGCAAAAATATCTGCACACATGGCCAGGTCGGAACCTGGTTGAGAACCACTGCTCTGACGCTCTGATGGAATGCCCACATCCGTTGTGGACAGGAGTTTAGCTTTTACTCTTGGTCCTTCCACCGCACATGCTTTCTTCCTCCTGTCTTGGACCAGAAAAGTCTCACCTTCCTTCCACTGAGACCTTCTCTCCTGGAACCCCTCTCTTGCATGTCCCCGCTTGCTGATGTCCCCTCTGGACCTTTGCTTCACTCCACCTCAGCATCCACAAGGAGGTTGGCCTGAAGCCTCCACTGATGATTCTGTTTTCAGCTTCCAAGGATCCAGGACAAAACTTCATTCTAGCAAGCCTCCCCAGGGACCAATTCAGTGCATGGCATATAGCTACACCCAGGTGGCATTTCTTAATTGGTCCTGAACAGGAGACCTACATAGCTAAAAGCAGACTATAGAACGTGCGCTCTCTGAAGGGCTGGCACATCCTGGCTACTTAAGATGGTTGACTATGAACGGGCCTCAATCTTTCTGAACTGAGCAGAAAAAGCCTGGGGCTAGGAAGATGCCTCAGTAGGGAAAGTGCATACTATACACACAGGAGGGTCTGAAGCTGGATCCCTGGCATTCATGTGGAAGCCGAGCATCAGAATCGGACATCTGTAACCCCAGGCCTCAAGGGTGGGCAGAGAAAAGTAGACCCTGGGGGCTTACTCTCCAGCCTAGCAAGAATGCTCTGTTCCAGGTTTACTGAGAGATACCTTGCCTCAAAATATCCCTTCTTTATGAAAAGCCATTACTTTGTAAGCTAATTAAATATTTATTTAAAATGTTTGAACAGATGAACCTTGCATGAGTGGATAATGCTCTTCCCAAAAGCTTAAGGTTATTTAAATGAAAATTCCAGTACCAGGTGTGGGGTGCCTCCCTACAAGCTGTTGGTTAGGAAGGCTCCAAAGGCCCCTAAAACATTACAGTGTCTTGTGTTGCTGCCAGAGATAGAGCATGAGACCCCGTTGCTGAAGAGACCATATACTGTGGGTTACAAGCCATTAAATCAAGGTGGATCTGAGTTGGGAATTTTCTGCCTGTTAGCAAGCTTTCATAGGGCCAGAAGGTACTATATGCAGCTGCACGTAGAGGAAAGTCGTCAGTCATCATACCTAGTGATGGACTACGTGAACTTTAGTAATAACCAGCCTGGGAAGGCATAGCCAGCGGTGCAATGGTGGCATGACTGTCATGGGGGTAACAACCTGCTTTCTGATTAGATTTGTAGTCCACTTTGCAGGAGAGAAATCATGCCTGGTCTGTAAACCTGGTCAAGAGCTCAACAGCTGGGGATGGGGTCATAGACTCTAGAAAAGAACCCACTGCTGCTCTTTTGCCAAATGGAGTGCGATAACACTGCCTTCTAAATACTTAGGTTTATAGCCATAGATGGATGCTGACCTCAGCCTTCATCAGAGACGGTTTCCCTCTGCAGTGGGTGGCAGCTAATGCAGAGACTCACACTAGTCAGGGTGCAGAGAATAAGTACTTTCAGAGTTCTCGCTCAGTCCTATAACAGAACATGTATCTCACCCATTGTGAGACTCAAGGAACATTGTGGAAGAGGTGCAGAAAGAATGTAAGAGCCAGCAGATGGCCCAGAGTGCTTCCGGGCAACACTTTCTGATCATGGTATGGCCTTTGCACTCGGGAACCCAATGCAGCTGTGGTTACTTCCAGCAGCATCTGCCTAAGACTAGGCCATGTCACCATGGATGGGGGAGGGCCTTACGGGGCCCCATCCCTCACTGAGAAACTATGGACATTAATGGGAGTTGGGGGGAGAGAGAGAGTGTCATCTTCTTCAGCAGTGTAGCTACTGGTAAGATGCCAGTGTTCCAGGAAATAACTCCCCACTCATGTAAGCAGCCATAACTAAACCCAGGATATATATATATATATATATATATATATATATATATATATATATATATATATATATATATATATGAAAGGATTTCAGAGTAGGTAGCTTGTTGGGAAGAAAGATTTCAGTGGGAGAGAAGGGGATGAGAAAGAATGGTAGGGAATGAAAATGACTAAAATTTAATGCACAGATGAAGTCATTATAGGATAAAAATTACACACACACACACACACACAATGGAAGGCTATTGACTCTCAATGTCTTGTTCCAAAGATTTTAATGACTGTGAAAAAAAGTCGTCAGTTTCCTCCATATACTGCAGTGACTCATTAATTTGTATGTATCTTGAGAACTTGCTCTAATGAAGTTCTGAGTTTGATACTTGCAGAAAGAGTGCAGCATTTGAAGTGGGGATAAAATAATGTGGCTTCCTACCAGTTCTGTTGTGTCAGGAGTATTGGGCTCTTTGGGAAACTCCCCTGACCTCTAAGACTTCATTTGTAAATGAGACCAGAAACATCTCTGGTGGTTTTGAGTAATCCTTTTCTCCTGTAGAACTGGTTCCTCCTAACACGACCAAAGGTTGCTTGTGGATTTTGATTGTGACACCCCATGCTCTAGGCTGAGAAGGCATTTGACCTATACTGGGCCAGTGATTAAGCCTTCTGAATTCAGCCTACGACCAGAAAGTGGGCATATAACCATAGCATGGCTTAACAGAGTCTGTCATCGGGGTTTCTGTTAGGAGTGGCCAGCATCTCTATCTTTACTCATGACTCAGACTGATTGGAAGTGGATCTCTGTCATCCATAAAAATTACATAGAGCACACACAGAGCACCTGCATGGCATGGTTTATTTTAGTGATAGCATGAAGATGCAGCCAGAATTTCCATATATTTGGGTTCTGTGTATGCAAATTCAATCAACTATGCATTAATTTTTTTTAAAAAAAGGTATCTGTACCAAACATGTACAGATACTTTTCTTGTCATTAGTCCCCCAGACAATACCATTCCCTATGACTGTTTAAGTAGCACTAAGCATTGTGAGTTAATTTGGAGAGAATTTAAAATAGGGTGTGTCGTATGCAAATACTATGCTATTTTATTTAAGGGAATTGAGCATCTGCGAAGCTTGGTGTTCTAGGTGGATTTGGAACACAACCTCCGTGGATTCTGAGGGATGGCTATATATAGGATAGCTGTCGTGATGTCTGTGATCTACATACCCCAAACTAAACACTAAGAAAACCACAATGGGCTGGGGAGGTGACTCTGTGGGGAAAAGTGCTTGCTGTACATGCCCGAGGACCTGAATTGGGATCCCCTGCCTCATGGAAAAGCTGGATGTAGCTGTGTACATCTTTAACCCCATTGTAAGGGGTGGAGCTTGGAGACAGGAGGATCTCTGAGTCTCACTGGACAGCCAGTAGTGGTAGAAAACACAGCAAGCTCTGGCTTTACTGAGCCAGCCTGTCTCAAGAAAATATGGTGGAGTGTGACAGAAGACACCCAGGGTTCTCTTCTGGTCTCTCTGTGTAAGTAGGAACTTGTGCCCCACAGGAGCATACATGCATATAACAGGAAAAAAAAACAGCATACTGAACCAAGAGGATTGTGAAATTTGAAAGTCGCCTGTGGTGCATACCTGTCTTAGTTAGGGTTTCTATTTTTTTTTAAGATTTATTTATTATTATATCTAAGTACACCATAGCTGTTTTCATGCACACCAGAAAAGGGCATCAGATCTCATTACAGATGGTTGTGAGCCACCATGTGGTTGCTGGGGTTTGAACTCAGGACCTTTGGAAGAACAGTCAGTGCTTTTAACTGCTCACCCATCATTCCAGCCCAGGGTTTCTATTCCTGCACAAAACATCATCACCATGAAGCAAGTTGGGGAGGAAAGGGTTTATTCAGCTTACACTTCCATGTTGCTGTTCATCACCAAAGGAGGTCAGGACTGGAATTCAAGCAGGTCAGGATACAGGAGCTGATGCAGAGGCTATGGAGGGATGTTACTTACTGGCTTGCTTCCCTGGCTTGCTCAGCTTGCTCTCTCGTAGAAATGAAGACTACAGCCCAGGGATGGTCCCACCCACAAGGGGCCTTTCCCCACCTTGATCACTAATTGAGAAAATGCCTTACAGCTGGATCTCATGGAGGCATTTTCTCAACTGAAGCTCCTTTCTCTGTGATAGCTCCAGCTCGTGCCAAGTGACACAAAACCAGCTAGTACAATACCAAACATCTATTTTACATACAAAACAAAACTCCAGACAGACAAACTACAAACAAAGCCACCACCACCAAAACCTCACATGGTGGTAGAGTGAGGCAGAGCTGCCCTCTCAGCTGACTTAGAACTTTGAGATGTGTTAGACCTCTTCTCTTACTGGTGTCTTTGGTCAAAAGATTTGCTTTTTTCTTAATGACTCCTCCTTTCCCACCCATTACATGTTTGCCCATTCTATATCCTCGTATGTGTGCACGTGTGCATGTGGTGTGTGTGTGTGTGTGTGTGTGTGTGTGTGTGTGTGTGTGGTATATATGTGCATTCATGTTTGTGTGTATGTATGTGTATATGATATATGTGTGTGATATACATGTGTGCATGTGTGGTATATGTGAGTATTCATATGCACGCACGTATGTGTATGGTATGTGTACATGTGCACATGCACATGTATATATGTGTATGGTACAGGCATACGTGTGTAGTATATGTGTGTGTGGTATTTGTGCATATGTGTGTGGTTTATGAGTGTGTATGTGTTTGTGTGTGTGGAGGTCAGAGTTTAATATTGGGTGTCTTCTTTTATGACTCTCCACCTTATCTTTTGAGACAGAGCCTCTTCATTGAATCTGGAGTTCACCAATTCAGGTAGACTCAGGCCAGTAAGCCTCTGGAATCTACCCTTTTCCCCCAGCACTGGGGGTTTCATGCAGCTGTGACTTTCTTTCATATGGTGCTGGAGGTCTGAGCTCAGGGCCTCCTTCTGCTACAGTAATTCTTTACCCACAGAGTCATTTCCCCAGCACTACAGATTCTTTCTGTAAAATTTGACTCATGTGTTCATGAGTGTGTAAGTTTATGTAGACCACATGCTTGTAGATGCCAGAGGCCAGAGGATGCCCTTGGAACTGAAGTTACTGGCAACTGGGAGGGCTTGATGTGGGTGCCAGGAGTCAAACCCAGGTCCTTTGCAAGATCAGTAAGCACGCTGAGCTGATGAATCACCGTTTCAGGCCTCTGTAGTTTGATTTTGTTTTGACAGGGTCTTGTCTTGCAGCTCAGGCTAGTCTGGACCTCACTATGCAGCCCTGGCTGGCTTTGAACTCATAGCAATCCCACTGCCTCAGCTTCCTAAGTGTGCATGCACCATAATACCCAGTAGCTCTCTCTATTCCTAACGTTTATCGGCCTGATAGAGGTATTCTGAAGCTGTTTTCTCTTGGCTCAGATTTGTCTGGTGTATCTTACCCCAGGCTTCTGCTTTCTCCTTTTCTGGGTGTGTTAGTTAGAGTTATATTTCTAGAAAACAGCCCACTGCTGAGTGATGCAATGCTTGGCAAACAGTTCTTTTGGTTGGTGTGATAGACCCATTCGCATTTCCGATAGCCTCGGGGGAGTTGGGCTGTATCTTAGCATTTTGTCTTATTTTGCTTCATCATACTTTAGGCTCCCCCACCCACCCACCCCCACCTACTTTGCTGTCTTTAACATTTTCCTTTTCATTCCCTATAGATTTGGGAGCCATATATTTCCTTTTATTTATTTATTTTTTACTCTTTCAGAAGTTACCTCCAAACTCTTAATATGTTGACTGACTTCATGATATTAACTTCACTCATAATTTAATCCTGATGCAATGCTCTGTTCAGTAGGCTACTGCTAACTAGCATGTTGGTTCAATTTTGCTTTGACATCACCCAGATCTTTTCTTAATATCATTGCTGCTTAATATGAGTGCTGATTCATGCTGCCCGTGGTTATCTGAGCTTTGTGCATCCAGGCTGTGTGTTTTTCGTTCCCTCTGGGTTTTGCTTCCTTCCTTCTTGTCCTTTGGACACTTTTTCATTTCTGTGGGTGACAGTCTGCTCACATCTGTTCATCTAAAGATGTTTTATTTCAAGCCTGTGTCTAAAGCTCAGGGTAGTTGAGCATAGACTTCTAGGCTGATGCAGATTTTGCTCTGTCTTTGAAGGGAAGTGCCACCCCTCTGCCTCTCCAACCACCTGTTATTGTCCTTATGCTGTCTAATTGTCATTCCTTAAGATTTTTTTTTGTTTTGTTTTTGAAACAGGGTTTTACTATGCATCTGTGGCTAACCTGGAACCTGTTACATAGAGTAGGTTGGTCTGAAACTTGCAGGGATCTGCCTGCCTCTGCTTCCTGGGTGCTGGATTAAAGGCACATGCTATTATACCTAAAAGGTAGTTCTGCCCTTATTGTGTGCGGTTTTGTTGTTACTTTTTTTTTGAGACAGTCTCACCATGTTGTTCAGGCTGGCCTTTACGTTACTTCCTTCCTACTTCAGCCTCTATAGTGCTAGGATTGCAGGTATGTGCCTTCATACCTGACTCTATTAAGGTTTTAAAATTTATTTTCCCTAGAACTTGTGCCTAGAATGTACTGGCCTTTGTTCTCAGCTCTCAGCCACCATGCACACTGCTCTACTCCCAATGTGGTCATCTTCTAGAACTGTCTGTGATGTGTCCGGCTTTCCCCTCCTTACCACTTAGATTCTATTTGCTGAGGGTATGTTTCTCAGACTTATGCCTATTTGGCCAGTCACTGAAGGCCAACTGGGATCTAATATGCTAATTATCCTCCTCCCTTAAAAGTCTGTAATTCTTCTTTGGTGTGTTGTTTTTCCTTTTATGGTTCTAAATAATTTTAACAGTGCTAGTTTTGTGGTCTCCATCATATTCTTGGTTTGCCACAGGTTAATAGCAACCCCACACAGTTTTGCTTTCTTTCTGGATCTAGGCATTGGCTATTTTCCCAAGGATGCAGATGTTCCCCCATTGGCTTTTCACCTTGGATTGAGTATGTGTCCTCTCCGTTTTTATTCATGGTAGTTTAATACGTGTTCATGCATACATTAGATGCCCAGGAGATACTGTGTTTGTTGATGATGGGACAACTGCAAAAAGACACTTGATCTGTTGTGCAGCTTTTTGTTCTCAGTTCTAATTAAAGTGTTCCATCAAGTCTCAGGAAGCATACACAGCCTGTAAGTCTCCTGGAGCCCCTGAAATTTAGAAGATTCATAATTCCCCTTTCTAAGGTTATTCCTGCAGTTGTCATTGCTGAGGAGAGGAGATTCTCTGAAGGGAGAAGCTGTCTGCGAGTCCTACAGGGAACTCAAAGGACAGAGAGTCTTGGAATCACCACCCATACTGGGATGGGCATTTCAGTGACACAGCTGCCGCTGACTCATCTCTACTGCTGTAAGTAACACCTTATTCCCACCCCCATAAGAAACCCCGATAAGCCTGCTGGCTTTCTAAGGGTGACTGGGTGAAATTATTTCCTTACACTGTTGTGTGCCCTATCCTCAGGGTGAATAGATGTTTGTTCTTGTTCTCCTCAGCAAAAGTCACACAATGAACTTGGTTTCTCTACCACATTTCCTGTGTGTGTGTGTGTGTGTGTGTGTGTGTGTGTACATGTGCGCGTGTGCTTTGAAAGTTTTTCATGCAATATATTTTGATCAGACTCACCCCAACTCCTCCCACATGTACCCTTTACATCTTTACCTTCCTACCTTCTCAACTCTGAGTCTTTCTGTTTTTTTGTTTTTCCTCTCAATCAAGTTTTTGATGCCACACTACTGTTGGGAGTAGGGGCTGACCTGGATGGAGTTTCTTTGACCTACCAGGGGTCAAATCACCAAAGAAAATGGACTCTCCCTTTCCCAGATGCTGGTAAGTGTCGGCAAGTCCTCAGCTAGGGTAAGACTTCATACGTACCTCCTCCTAGCTGTGCTAGGGCTCTGTCTGGCTTGAGCTTGCACAGGTCTTGTGCACACTATCATAGTCACTGTGAGTTCGTATGTATATCTGCCTCAATGTATCTGGGAAGCAGCATCCTTGAAGTTATTCACCATCTCTGGCTCTTATAATCTCCCTGACCCTTCTTCTAGGAAGGTCCACAGAGATGGACTGATCACCACTACAATCCACAGGGTGGAAGGTACCACTACTCTGTATGTACCAGACAGTGGAAATGCAGAGATGTGGCACTCTTCTGCTTTTACTAGCAGTGAAAGACCAACACCTACCACGTACCAAACGCCATTCTGAGAGTGGCACCTGGGTTCTTCCACCTGATCCTCACAGGAGTGCCTCAAGGAGGCCATTTTTATTGCCCCTGCTCTGAAGAGGACATTGAACTATGAGGAAGCAAGAAACCCAATCCATACCCTATAGCTAGAGAGAGGAGCAGCAGTGACGTCTGAATGTAGCTGTGTGCAGAAACACATGGACTTCAGTTGGGTTATGATGTCATGTATTTTACTTCACAAGGCTTGGGGCTCCTTGTTATGGTGGGGACAGCAGCTGTGGACAGAAGGGTCCTGTTCAAGGAAGCTGTGAGTACCAAGCCTGAGGAACAGTGTAGGGTATTTAATAAATCTCCCCCTAATAAATAAGTAACACTTTTTCCTTTGTAGACCTGAGGACTTCATGCTGGAGCAGTAGAACAGGACATACAGAGACACTGGCCTCCTCCTCTTCCCTTGGTTATAAAGCACTGCCCACTAACCTAGAGAGACCTATGTTTTGGTCACTTACCTGGCAAGGAGGCCCAGGCAGGTAGGATTCCCAGGAAAGATGTCACACTTGAGGCTACTGGTGCTGTCATAATGCCTGCCTGGCTGCTCAAAGCCTGCCTGGGCTATCTTTTCTGGATGTTGTTTCTGCTGGCTCTTGCTCTCGCTAAGCCTCATCCTGCTGATTCGAACACAATAAAGGGGATTCTTGTTATGCCCCAACCTCCTAACACACAGCCCAGGGTTCCTCCTCTCTCACTCACAGCCCTGAGGCTGCCCATGCTCTAGGGGTACCCCAGGATGAGCTCCGCAGGCACACCCCACATCTCAAGCATACATTCTTCCTGAGAAAGGAAAGAGAGAGTGAGAAGAGAGAGATCAAGCAGTGAGAGGAAGCCAATGACGGATGGATGGATGGATGGATGGATGGATGAATAGATGGATGGATAATAGATAGACAGAGAAACGTGTCCGGAATCTGCCAGCAGGATTCTGTGATTTCCTGTTTATACTTGTCTCATTCTTTGTAAGCTTTGTGGCCCAGCTATTCTAGCCACACCAATCTGGGCTAGAAAAAAGGCCGCCAGGAGGAGGTGATCAACCCTGGGGTTCTTTGTCCCTTTTTCTTTCTTTTTTTGGGGGGGGTGTCTCTCTAGTTTTCTCTGTTGTTTTATTTCACCTTTACTCTTGCTTCTCTTCCTCTCTGTTCTAGAATGTTACCCCGTCCCTGCTGCTTCCCTCTCTTCCTCTCTGTTCTAGAATGTTGCCCCTTCCCACAACTTTCCTCCAAAGGCACAGTGGGACACCTGCCCTTTCGTCCTCCCTCAACCTAGAGAAGATCCTGATTTTCCTGTCACCCAGGACCCACCCACAGAGGTGCTTCAAAGCTCTTGCTTTGGTCTGATGCTGCATCCGACCCAGTTCCAGGGAGAGGCTCAGAGCTGAGTGGCCAGCTGTACCTACTGTGTTTAAAGCCCAGTGGAAGTATGTCCTGAGGTTCCTGGGTCCCTGCCTCAGCAGGTGCTCAGAGTCCCAGGTGAAATGGGAAAAGACTCCCTGCATGCCTGCTACCAGCCTGGGGACTCGTGAGGCTCTGCATGCTGGTGCACAGCTGGGTGAAGCCACACTGGGGCTCTGCAGGAGCAGAAGGCTCCATGAATTCAAGAGACCCAGATTAGCATTTTAAAGAATCATCTACAGAGACCTGCTGGGAATAGGGAGGAGGAGAGAAAGACTCATTGCACTGGCCCCAGCAGGCCCATCTGCTGCCCAGGTAGCATTAGAGAGGGCACAAAGGGTACAGGAAAGGTTTCTAACTTCAGCTTAGGCAAGGCAGCAAAGAGGCTTTGGGCATTCTGTCAATCATCTTCAAACAGCACTGTCTCAAGTCTAAAAAAGAACACATCAGACAAAAGCCTCACTACCATGCCCCTCTCCCCGAGGAGGTCTTGGTGGAGTAGAGAGCAGAGGTCCTGGTGACCACCAGGCATGCTGTGCACTGACCTCAGGGGAACACTTCTGTGAGCAGCAGCTCTCTGAGTTCAGAGGAGGCACTTGCTTCACATGTTAGAGCCTCACTTTCTACATCTGCCGAGTGGACCCAATGTGAGTTCAAGCCAGTAGGAAAGTTCAATCTCTCCCCGAAGCCAACAAATGAAGGATGATTTCATCGTATGTTCCCATCTCGAGATTAAATGAGAACAGTGCACCCCATTCAGTTCTCCCAAACCCAGTTGCCCCCAAGTTGGCCTTTGCCTCAGGTTAAAGGGCCTTGTGCTCAGCACCGAGTTCTGATGCAATGACATCATTCTCCTTCATGATACCAGCTTTTATACTCCTATCATGCACTTTTATTTTCAAGACATCCATAGCCTTTCAACTACTATGTGTGGCAGTGCTGATCGTCTAAGGTGTGGTATCCAGGAATCTCTTTTGAAGTAAACTAAGGGTGTTGGCTGAGAACCAGTGTGACCCAAGCAATGGGGGAACTGTTTGTGTTCAATCCAGAAGTCCATGAGGAATCCATGGTAGTGTCCCACCTCACTGCTGGGCTACCAGCCATGTTTGTGCTGGCCTGGAAGGAAGGGTGTGCTGTATCTTCATGTGATTTCTCTGCTTGTCAACTCTGCTCCAGGAGTTCTCACACAAGTCTCTGTGGAGGAAGCTAAGAAAGAAGGGGCAGAGCCCTCTGGACTGTGTGATGGGAAAGATAAATTCTATAGTCTTTAGATTGGTTCTCAAATGAACTGAAGTACTCCCATGACTTTAATGGAAAGCCATTTCAGGAGGTCCCACCCTATGATGGACCATTGGATTTAATGGACAACCATCTTGATAGGCTAGCAGAATAAGAAGCACAGGACTTGTAAACACATAACAGAGGGGCTAGAATTCCCACCTGGACCATTGGACTTCAGACAGAATATGTCTTGAAATAAAAAGCCATGAACGCATACTTGCCAATCTGTCTCTGTATGGTGTCACCAAGACAGGACTTGATAGAAGAGCTGAGAGCAAGTCAGATAAAAAGCTTTAAGCCCACAACTATCCATCATTCCAAGAGTTCCCAGGGCGGCCAGGGCAGTCTGTGGCTTACTTTGCTCAACTTACAGCTTTCAATTTTGTGATAAGGAGAGAACAAAATGAGATTGATAACTGACTAAAAGGAAGTGTCTGCACGCCTTTCCTCAGCTGAGCACCTCTGGAAAACTGATGTCATCTAGTGTTCTTAGCACCCATCAAGCCTATTCCTACAGGGAAGTACTACAGCATGTGGGGCAGCTTCTGCCTCTAACTCCACCTTGTCCTATGTGTGCAGTGCTTAAGGTATCTTTCTGGAAGTGCATAATGCTTGTGTTCAAACGGGTCCCCAGAGAGACAAAGCTGATGACACTCTCCATAGATATTGCCAAACGTTGTCAAGGTTTCAGCTCCTGGAATAGGCAGGGTTCATATCTCTCCATCTCTGCTTCTCTCTGTCTTTTTGTCTCTCTGTTTCTCTCTGTCTCTGTGCTTTTGTCTCTCTGTCTCTGTCTCTCTGTCTTTGTCTCTATCTCACTATCTGTCTTTGTATGTCTCTCTGTCTCTGTCTCTACCTCTGTCTCTATCTCTCTGTCTCTGTCTTTGTGTCTCTGTCTGTGTCTCTGTTTCTCTGTCTTTCTGTCTCTCTCTCATGTGTGGGCTTTCTCGAGAATGTCTAGATAATTGACTGTGTCACCTCTATCTTTAGCTGTCCTTTAGATTTGTAAGATAACCACACCATATGCCCTGGAAAATGCCACCAATTCGAGACTTAAGGATGCAAATCTGGAGCAAAGGTGAGATTACCTCTAAGATTCCTGTGCACAGGGAACAATCTTTGCTTTAAGTTGAATACATTCTGAGACGTTCACAGCATTCTGTGGAAACATGGCCAGCTCCTTGCATGAGCATATTTGATGAACCTCCCGCTTGAACTCAGAGACCAGTTTATCGCTGTGTGTCCATTTTATGGCTCATTCTCTTACATCTCCCAGGGTGCTAATAAATTGAAAATTTGTTTGGTTTGTTTTAGAAAGATGTAAGCAAAGCTGTGTTTCTTGGTTTCATACAAACAAGCTCACCCCTCATAAAATACCATGGCTCATAATCTTTTTGAGCCATTAGAATTGTACTTCATTTTGGAAAATAGGATGTTTGGTAACTGTGGGGATACTGAAGTCAAGGATGGGATAGACTTCTAAGGGAAGGAGCTGTTAGCTGTTACAGATGTGTGTGTGTGTGTGTGTGTGTGTGTACATGTGTGTTTGCAGGTGAATGTGCATGCGTGTATGTGTGCAAGCATATGACCAGAGGCTGACATTTAGTGTCTTCCTGCATTGCAGGCTACCTTTTTTTTAAAAGATAGGGTATCTCTGTGAACTTGGTATTCAAGAGTTTGCCTAGACAAGCAGGCCAGTGAGCCCCATGGATCTTTCAGCTTCTCCAGCACTGGGATTATAGGCAAGTACATATGGTTTTCTAGGTAGATGCAGGGGATCTGAACTTGCTCATGTCCCATGCTTGGGCTGCAGGCACTTTATCCTCTGAACTACCCCAGACTGTGTTATCACAAAACAAGGTGCAGCATGCACAAATCAGAATAGGAAGCCAGGAAGCCCATCCCGGGCCACCACCGACATGTTTGACTTCGTGGCTTCTTATTCCCAAGAGGGTTTCTAAGCAGGAAGCTTGCTCTCAGCATCATTCTCATCTGAGGGGCAGGAGTAAGTCCTCCGCACCATCTATATGCTGTCTCGTGTCCCAAGGTCCTCATTTATTCAGGACAAGGAATTGAATACTGGACTCCCCAGCTCTGGAAGCAGAGCTTCTGCACAGAAGGATTAAACTAGGAACCCTGAAGGAAATAAAAAGAGTAGCCAGTGCTCTGGTCTGGAAGCCTGAAACACACAGGAAGCACAGAGAGACTCTTCCTTTTTGTTTTCTCTCAGCACCATAGAAGAAAGCAGGCTCTCTGGCTCCAGAAGCCTCTCCCAGGCAGGACTCAAGACACTGGTAGTCTGCTTGAGACAATCCTGCAGAGTTGACAGGGACAGAGAGATGAGCAGAATTGTCATCTGGCAGTCCAGCAAAATGGAAGTGAAAGATGCCTTCCAGTCAGGATGTTGTCTCTGAGTTGACTCCATCAACCATGACCCCAGATATTGGTACCATCTTGGACAAAGAAGAGTGTATGTTCCTGCTAGCTTCCATTTGGACCACAGAAGGGTCTATGGCTGAAGACCTGCAAGAACATGCCACTTTTCTCCAAAGGCCATGGTTTTTCTTTCTGAGACGGGGTTTCTCTGTGTAGCCCTGGTTATCCTGGAACTCACCAGTTCTTGCCTGGACCAGGCTTGTCTGGAACTCAGAGATCTGGCTGTCTCTGCCTCCTGAATGCCTCCTGAAAGCTGGGATTAAGGGTGTGTACCACTATGCTTGGCTAAGGCAATAGTTTTGATGTGTTAGAAAAGGGGGCAATTACTTTGAGACTCTCATGCCCTGACTCAAGTTCTTTGCTAGGCATGGGCTGATCTGAGGTCTGTGATGTAGTAAGGGGCATGAAAGGACCCTCTGGCCAGCCAGTCTCAGCTAGACATCTACTGAGGCCAGGATCTAAGAATATCAGTGGAGGCCTTCTGACATCTCTCATCTACTGTGAGAGATTTGCACACAGTTTTAGAGCTTACTTTTATATCAAATTTTAGGATAAGCCACATGTCAGTAGTATGCCATCTGCTGGTCTGCCACTCAGTTGTCCTTCTCGGTGTCTCCCAAGCTCTTTAATGACAGAGAAAATTCTTACAGTTTGGTGTTAAAGGAAAGTAGGATGAATGTTATATGTTCAGACCCACAGGAAAAAAATCTAAATATGTAAAATGTCAAGTGGTTAGATGATCTGTGGGTGGTGGGATTCTAGGGAGATTCAATGTCTTTTTTTTTTTTTTTTTTTTTGGCTTTTCGAGACAGGGTTTCTCTGTATAGCTCTGGCTGTCCTGGAACTCACTCTGTAGACCAGGCTAGCCTCAAACTCAGAAATCTCCCTGCCTCTGCCTCCCGAGTGCTGGGATTAAAGGCGTGTGCCACCACGCCCGGCATCATTGTCTTCTTATGAAGATTCTGTAGTCTGATTTTTTGTCATAAGCCTGAATTAATCATTTAAACAGAAATAAATACAAAGCATATATTAATTAGTTATGAAAAAAAAACCTAACCCACTCAGACCTGCTTTCTTAGTCCCTTTCCACCCAGTCAACATTTGGAAACTCAAAGGCTCTTGGATATAGTTTCGAGGGTTGGGCCACTGCACTCCTCCTCCTTTGTCACAAATCTCAGGTTCCCGTGCTTGGATGGGAGGCACGTTGCCAACTTTTTCACATCATGGTAATTTAAGGAAGTGTGGAGATAGTAATGACAGTCATAGCTAAGATGGAGCATTAGATTGTGTTGTGGAAAGAACATGAACTGGGCCATCTACCTTCATACCAACACTTTATATGGTATGGAATTCATAAGTGGAAGGTTGATATCATCTTGGATATGATATTTCTCTTTACTTTTACTTAAAACATTGAATTTATTCATTTTATGGGCGAGTGTTTTATCTGCATGCATATATGTGAACCACATGAGTGGTTGATGCCTTAAGAGATCAGCGGAGGGTACCGGATTTCTCAGAACTAGAGTTCCAGATGGTTGTGAGCCATTATGTGGGTGCTGGGAAACAAAGCAGGGTCTCTTGGGAGCCACATGTGCCTTGAGCTGCCGGGGCATCTCTCCAGCTTTAACATTTAAACAGACAAAAATTGTATGTATGTATATTGCACAGCATTATTTGAAATATTTATATTTTGTGGGATGGATAACTGGTGAACTCAAGCTGATTAGATAGTATCTTTTTCTTGTCTGCATCTGTGGTCAGAACCCTTGGTGTCCCTTCTCAAGTATACTGAACATTATTAACTGTAGTCAGTGTGTATCCTCTAACGACTATCACCCAAACCCATGGTTCCCTTTCCCGTGGTTACATTGTTTGTTTGACTGTGACATGTTCCTCAGGATTTTCATGTCTCAACTGAATGAATCAGCCCCCTTTTGAATAGTCACCAAGTAGTGGTCTACCAGAAGACGCCACCAGAGGACGCCACATCACTTAGGGAGGCATTACTGAATCTCCCAACAGATTCGTTATTTCTTTTTTAAATCTGAGTCTCAGGGTTCATTAGGGCCAGGCTGGGGCTGGGGAAAGGCAAGCTCAATGAGTTACCTGTGATACTCTGCTGACATCTGTGTAGACAGCCTTTCACAGTCTCTCTGGACTTCAATCATTTTGTTTTTTTAGTTTGTGTGCTTGTGATCTTCATCTCATGTACTTCTTTTAAGTCCCATGGGGAATGCCTGGCTTAGAATAGGTAATAGATTTGAAAACCCAGGCTTGCTCTGAAGGTGACCATAGACACAGGTGCATTTGCTGAAGAGTCTGGGAAGCTATTAAATGTATTTGCAGGCAAATAAATGGCCCCACTACAAGTTTCTACTTTTATTTCTGCTGCTTTTATTTCTTGTACAATGGTTCTAGATACCCGATCTGTAGACACACCTACAGAAGATAGAGATGATGCTCTGGGGTTATTTGTAGATACTTCTAGAGCTTCCCATTTTTCAGGCTAATGAAAGAGTAAAAAGACAATTGGTAGGCATGGGTGACAGATCCTGTGCAAGCTGGATAGGTTCTGTCCCTCTGGAGCTTGGCTACAGCCTGGTATTTGGCCCTCTGGGATAAAGGCTACAGACAGCAGAGCTCAGGGAATCCTGCAGCTGCATGGTCCTGCTCCAACTATCTTTCTGAGGGGCTGTGTGGGTGTACAGAGCAGTAAAGTGGAGGCAGGGGCCCCTAATTCCCCCTCTTCCCACGGATTGCACTCTATGAGCAAAACCCGGGACCAGAAGACCTGATCTGGTCTCAGTGTGGCCAGTTTATGGAGTGTGTGTGGTGTGTGGTGTGTGTGTGTGCATCCTTGCCCAATGCACAGTGCTTGGAGGGCATAGGTTGATACCAGATGTTTTACTCAATCAGCTTTCCACCTTAATTGAGGGAGGCTCAATTTGGAGCTGACCCCTCCTGGTTTAATTTTGTTTGTTTTTGTTTTTTGGCTTTGCTGTCTGTCCTGAAACCCCTCTGGTATCTGTATTTCTGTCTACCTCCCAGCATCAGAGCATATCACTATGCCTGGATTTTATGTGGGTGC
This sequence comes from Mus minutoides, assembly GCA_902729485.2. Taxonomy (NCBI): domain Eukaryota; kingdom Metazoa; phylum Chordata; class Mammalia; order Rodentia; family Muridae; genus Mus; species Mus minutoides. The sequence continues at coordinate 1,089,316 of LR749830.1, read as the reverse complement.
TAGAGATCTGAACTCAGGTCCTCATCCTTTTGTAGCAAGCATTTTACTCACCAAGTTCTATCTCCTGCCTCTGGTTTCTGTTTTTGTTTTTTGTTTGTAGCTTTTGGAATGAATAGCACAAGCCTGTGATGTCCAAGGTTCCTTTTGAATGTGAGGTTCCTCTATGTCTAGGAGGAGAGCCTCTTCCTAAAAGGCTGGTCAGAGCTGGGCAAAGGCCTGATTATATTTACTTCTAGTAGTCGGGAATACTCTTATTCTGTGCCTATAACCTGAGTACCCTGAGTTCACACAGGAATAGGCGATAATATTGACCCTGATAGTCTCTGATGAATTCTGATTAAGTCATGGTTTTGGACAACACTGGAGATGCTGAAAGCTTCAATCAGCAAAGTTAGGGTTGGTGTGAGAGCAGACAGAGTGGTGACTGGGGTAGGTGTCTTATGGGACTTCTGGGACCCTTTGAATGATGATGATAATGAAGTTAGGACTTCAAATGTGAGAGGGCAGAAGGCACAGCAGCCACTAGCATCTTGTTAAGTCATCCTGATAATAGTTTTCAGGGGAATCTAGGTTGTAGATATTAGGTAGGAAGAACCTAGAGAGTACCACTGGCTGCAAAGATTCAAGTTTTGCTCCTATGGGAATATATCCTGAAGGCTCGCTAACTCATGGTGGGGCAGGACAGTACCTGTCCTTTGCTGACTTATGCTATGAATGTCCGAGTTTTAAATGTTAATTCTTGGACTTAAGGAAAGTCCCTCAGGTTTGGGCTGAGGCACAGACCCAGCTTTTGAGAAGGCCAATAAAGGAATCTCAGTTCTGCAGCCTCTCCCCAGCCTTTCCAAGTTCAACTACCCCAGTCTGTTGTTGGAAAAGAGCCAGGGCTATTGAAGGCTTAGGGATTGTGTTGCAGTTCTCTGCGTGCAGAAGGACAGATGATGCTGGAGGGACCACTGGATGATTTAAGGGGAGACTGAGGCAATGTCTGCTTTTAGAAGACACCATTTATTGCTCTCTTCTTTAACACCCGCTGTCTCTCTGTGTGTGTAAATGTGAGTGTGCCCCAAAACATGCACATGGACGTGAGAGTATGGTTAACAGGAGTTAGCTGATTCCTTTGACTATGTGAGTTTCAGGGACCAGGTGCAGAGGGGGTCAGGTTTGGAGACAAGTAACTTTACCAGCTGAGCCATTTTGCTGGCCTTCTGTTGTATACTATTTTATGGGGGAGGTGATTTTGACCTTAAGTCTTTTCTAATGGATATGTATACTGAGCCTAAGGGATGTACCAACCAATTTGAGACTCACATATTTTCAGTGTCTGCCAGGCTTGGCCTTCTTTGGCCCTTCTGTATCCAAGGGCCAGGGTGTGGCTGACCAATGATTTAGGTAGACACAGCTTGTTCAGGTAAGGAGGCTCATTTGGGCCAGTTTACCATATGAAGAGTCTTGAAAGGAACCTGAGAATTCCAATTAGACTATAACTAATGAGCTGGAAACTTTGGGGAAATCACTGTGGGCAGTGAGGGGAGAGTGATCATCTTGGTTTTAATTAGCACAGGAAAAAGTTGTGGTCCAGCTGCCAGCCTGGAGAAGTGTCCAGAGGGAGGAAGTTTCTGTGCACATCGATAGGGGGACACAGGGGCTGCTGAACAAACCAGGACCCCTTCCCCTTAAAGGGGAGAAACGGGAAACCAGAAATGTAGAAAGGCAAGCCTGAATGCAGAGTACCCGTTATCCAGTTGCTCTTCCCACAGGAGTCTAAAGAACAAGGAAGTGGCCCTTTAAGAACCCCCCTTTTCTACCCAGTTTGTTCCACACCAACCACCAGGCTTCTGTCATCTTTGCTTAATAAGGAAACAACAAACAAACAAACAAACAACAACAAACAACAAACCCACCTGCAGCTGTCAGAGGTCACAGACTACCAACAGACTTCCAGATGTCCCAGCTGTTCATCAGCAACTCACGATGTGGCATCTAGGAAACGAAAGAGTGAACTATCAGTCAGCAGGTGTACTGTACCGGCTTAGGGTCTTCCTTAGTCTCCAAGCCTGAGAATCTAGGGCCAATAAGTCCATTGAATCTAGTTGACAACCAGCCACTTCTTTCCCTATTAGGGGCCCCTTTGGGAAAACCGGCCTACTCCAGACACCTGGTGGTTTCCCCTTCTGGTACCCTGCTGAGCCTAGAGGGGCGCAACACCTGCAAAGTCTTACCTCTGGGCTGGTGGCGCTATACTCTACACCCTGTAAGATGGGGGGCCTCATGCCCCACCACTGCCAAATGACCTGCTGCCCCTACTCAGCCCCAAGCCGTGGCGAGTCAGCCCGGTAAGCCTCCTCCCCTCCCGCTTCGGGCTGTTTGAGCCCGCGCCCGCTCCAGTTGCTGCAGCTGCCACTGCCGGCGGCTGCGGGGCGCGCGGGGCGCGCGCCGAAGAGGCTCGGGCTGCGAGAACGGGGACGAGGAGGAGCCCGAGGAAGCAAGGAGGAAGAAGGGAGCGGAGGCCGAGGAAGCTCAGGGTCACAGAGACCCGGCTCGAAGGGGTCCCGCAGAGCATCGGCTAGCTGGCCGCGGAGGCGGGGCAGACCGCCGCAACCAACCTGCCGCGGCCCCGCAAGCACAGGAGGCGGCGATCCAGGAGCGGAGCGCAGCCCGGGGGAGGAAGGGTGGCGCGGGCACGCCCGGGCGGGAGGGCGCGGATTCTCCGATCCTAAGGAGCTGTCGCCTCATCACCCGAGAGAGCTGCGCGGGGACGGGCGGGAGACCCCGGGCCCGGGCGCAGCGCACACGCGTGGCGCACGCCAGGCGGGCCGGGCGGCGCCGAGGGCACGCGGGATCGCGCTCACGGAGCTTCGGGCGGCACAGACCCCGGGCGCGGACGGCCCGCGGCGCCCCCTGGGCTCTCGGTGCTCCGCGCAGTCCCGGGGGCGATCGGGGCCCGGGTCCGGGAGTGGGAGCCACCCTCCCTTATCCCCTCCCCCCCCGGGCGGGCCGGCAGCCCGGGGGAGGGCGGGCGGCGGCGCTTGGCTGTATATATCTCCGCACACCCCGCCAGGTCGCGCACAGCGCCCCGAGCCCAGGCGCCTCCCCGCCCCCCTCCCGGCGCTCCGCGGCGGCGGCGGCAGCGGCAGCAGTAGCAGCAACATGGCTGTTGATGGGTGTTCGGGGTGGCGCTGGCGGCGGGAGGAGCTCCCTCGAGCCCCTGCGCCTGCCGCCCGTTGCTAGCTATGGCAAACGGTGGCGGCGGCGGCGGCGGCAGCAGCGGCGGCAGCAGCGGCGGCGGCGGCGGCGGCGGCGGAGGCAGCGGTCTTAGAATGAGCAGCAATATCCACGCGAACCATCTCAGCCTAGACGCGTCCTCCTCCTCCTCTTCCTCCTCCTCTTCTTCTTCCTCCTCCTCCTCTTCCTCCTCGTCCTCGGTCCACGAGCCCAAGATGGATGCGCTCATCATACCGGTGACCATGGAGGTGCCGTGCGACAGCCGGGGCCAACGCATGTGGTGGGCTTTCTTGGCCTCCTCCATGGTGACTTTCTTCGGGGGCCTCTTCATCATCTTGCTCTGGCGGACGCTCAAGTACCTGTGGACCGTTTGCTGCCACTGCGGGGGCAAGACGAAGGTAACGCGCGCCCCGGGCGCCCGCCCCTGCGCCATCCCAGCCGTTTCTAGGCGTCCCCTGCAGCCCACCTCTTAGCTCCGCACCGTGTCTTCCCTCCTTCTGTCCCTGCCAGCCTTGTCCCCGCCGCCTGCCCTTCCCTCCCCTCTCCCTGTGCCCTCGGATCGTGCGCCAGGGGTGAGGAGTTGACCCCAGCCGGTGCGCTTCAGAACGCAGACCCCCGCTTTAGTTCTCTGTTTATTGTAGGGCTATTGGTGACTACAGCCGGACCCGGGTTGGGGGGGACATGTGTCTCTTGGGTACGTTGTTGCGGAGTGTGGAGAAGGAACCTTGCAGGGACACAGGAAGCTGAAAGACCCTGGGTGCGTGCGGGGCACCACTCACTGGCTGCGGCCAGGCTCCTCTCGGTGGTGGGCGAGTTGGGACAGATCAACTCATACTTTTTTGTTGTTGTTGTTGGGGAAATCAGTTCCTGGGGTTCCCAAAGAAGGGGGCATCCTTTGAGCAAGGGAGAAAAATCTTTTGCATCTGGGAATTCTGGGGGAGGAACATGGCTGGAGAAAGTGGGAGCCCAGGGATCAATAAAAAGTTGGGAAGACCCATCCTAGAATGGGGTCAATCTATGGAGAGTCACTTTCTAAAAGTGGCATAGTTGCAAGTCTGATGTCACCGCCCACTCCATCCCTTACATTTTCTTTGTGGAACATTTCCCTACCCCACGTACTTTTGCCACCTCTACACTCCCCTCCCAGACCATCCACGTTGGATCCCCGCAAATACAGCCAGCAGCTCCAATCTGTAGCGCCAGGGCTGCACTCCTCAGAGTCCAAGGGACCTCTGTTTCACTAAGCCCCCTTTTGGCACTTGATGTGACTGAGAAGTCCTCTTAAGCTCTTCCTGGCAGAGTTGCCCACAGTGTTAGGACTCCTCAGATGTGTGGTTGCTAGGCTTACTCCTGGGCTGTGGCCATATCCCTAGAGGGGTCCCAGCCCACCACCTAGCACTGGCTGGGGGTGGTGGACCAGGGGTGGGCGATGTTTGAGAGAGAACTCCAGAATGAATAAAAGAAAGAACGGGGGGGGGAGGGGAGGAGAGGGGAACTGAACTGGTTGCCTTCTTTTAGAGAAATTCTCATCCAAGAGGACAGAATAGCACCCATACTTTTGGACAGAGGATATCTCTAGGGGGATTGTGCAAGACACTCATCTTGGTTCCCAAATGTTCACACCTGCTCTAGAAAAGTTATTCCCGGGACCCCCTTGAGATGTCACAGGGCTCAGCAACTTGTAGCAGCATACAGCTGCTAAGGAGAAGAGTTAGGCTAAGGGGGAAGGCTATGAAACCCAAGGCCAACCGAAGCACTCAGTGTCATTAATTATACATCACCGTAGGTGCTGGGCTCAGCTGTGTTTTGTGGCAGCACATTTGTGTTTTGGAAAATACTGGTGTGTTGGAATAAGGGAGGAAAAAGAAAAAAAGCACCCTTCCTTCTTTGCTTCCTCTTGGCATTGCTCTGAAAGCCTCCAATGGTGACAGGCGGGCTTTGTTTAGAGTCACCTTCTTGACGATGGAGGTTCCCCCTTCCTTTTCAAGGAGAAAGATCGATGGCCTTTCCAGAGAAGCCCTCAGATTAAGCAAGGTTCCTATAGCCAGACCCAGAGATGCTCTCTGCCTGATCATAGAATCACATTCACTCATTCTTTCTCCTGCATCTTCAGCTTGTCCTGGGAGTGTCTTCCTCTCATACTGAGACTTGGCGACTATCTTTAGTTGCATGCATCTCAGTTATTTTCTATATGGAAGTGACTTGGGTTGGCTTTAAAAAAAAAACTACTTTCTGTTTTCAGAAAGTGAGCAAATTTGGTCATAATGAATCCTTTTTGTCTTTCTAAGGTTTTAAGCGGAGCGTCTAGCATCTTTTTACTCTAGGGGGTACCCTGTGCTGGTATAATGCTTGTCATGAAATGTCTCTTAAAGAATTCACATAAAGAATCTCCTTTCTAAATAATGACCAGAATAGCTCTTGCTAGTTTTCTCAGAAAATAGGTTTTGTGTAACAACAATTAAAAAAAAAATCCCACAATCCGTACCTATTCCTCTACATATTTTTTAGCTTTAAGACCAGTGGAGTGCACACAGTTGAGAGTTTCAATACAGACCCTGGAGTAAAAGATGATTGTGGTTGACTGGAAAGATTGAAGGTCAAAACAGAATAGCATCAAGCTCTTTTTGGTACTGTGAGTTCCTTTAGAGTCGTGCCCAGTTTTCTTAATGCCTGCCTCTTGACTAGTTGAATTAAATTGCATGTATACTCAACTCCCTGTACCTAAGGATGGTAACTGAGAACTTTAGGCGCTTCCCTTCCTACCTTCTGCGCTCTGCATTTGTTTTGCAATTATTCGTCTCCTCTTTGCTTTCCAAGTATTCAGTAGTTTTGTTAAGACTCGGTACAGAATAAAGAATTCAGCTCAAGTTTAGAACACTTGTGACTTGCCAGTCTCCTTAAGCAATCCTCTGTTGCGTTTCCACAGAAACTTCTGCCCACCCTCGAGCCTCTTTGCCCACCCTGGCCCTTATCCAGGTCCAGTGTGGCTTACTAGGAGCTGGAGTTCCGGAGAAGGTATCTTCTCAGCTTCTGACATTCCTGAGGGAACATGTTTCAGCAGGAGCCTGGAATCCTATACATTTATTCTCCAGGTCTGCACCATGGTTTTTTGGTCAAAGGAACCCAAGACGGTGGACATATATCTTGGGGGTCTCTGTGCATTTGTGCCTTTGGTCTCCAAATAACACATAGCTAACAACTTCATTATCATCATCATCATTTTTTAAAAGAATTATAAACTTTTGGGGAGAAGTAGGGGAGTAATGAAGACTATTTATGCTAGTTATGGTCGCCTGCGCCTGTAATTCCTGTACTCAAGGACAGTGGCAGGAGGATCGTGAGTTTTAAGTCAGCTTGGACTAGGTAGCCATAGCCTGTCTCAGATAGTAGGAGAGTGAATCAGAACAACAGGCACACAGCAAACCTCACCACTCCACCCCTGATTGGAGCGTGGTTCTTTGCTGAGGGCTTTCATGCTATTGCTTCTCTCCAGTACCCTGGATTGTATCAGTGTGCGCTGGTCATTTGGCCATGGAATTTTGGGGTTCAATCTGGTCCTAGATTGTAGCGAGCTGGGGAACTGTTCAGGCGGTCTGTATAAGCCATTTAACCTCTCTGGTCCCTGGGAAATCTGAGGATTGGACCCCATAAGTTCCAATCATCTCCCTCTGCCTTGGGATTACACATAGGAGAATGGAAGGACAGAGCAGTTTGGGGAAAGATTTTAAGCTCAGCTTTGTGGTCCTTCCGATTCCTTTGGACACCTATGTGTCTTCCCCGACCCCCTGCCCTTGTTTTATTCATCTGCTAGCGTGTGGTCTACTTCTCGTCAAGTGTTTGGGGGAAATAGGCCACTTGTGGATGGGCCTCTGGTTTGCTGAAGGACCTGCATGTGGCAAGGCATAGACTAACCGATAATCTCAGTCAGGGCTTTCATCCCTATAGAACCTCGGTCTTGGTCAAGGATGGTCTGCATGTTGTGAATTATTGAGGTGTTGTCTCCATGGCTATGTCTGAGAAAAAACACATTTTCTCCGACAAGCTCGTGACTAATATAAATATCAGATCCCATTATGGCTTGGTAATTACCCAGGGTCTGGTCTGGTGCATTCAATCAGGACTGCGCCATCAGCACCCTGGAACTCTAGATTCCAGATTGGCCTCAGTGCCTGGTTTCCTCTTGTCCTGGCAATTGCCAGCACCGATGACCTCTACATATTCTTTTGTGTTCAGATCACCTAGGGTGGCCAGGGAGATACTGTCAGCCCCCAGTCATGGGGGATCTGACCTGGTCTTGTCCAGATAGCTTGTGGTCATTGGTTATTAAAAATTTTAATATTATGTGTATGTACCTGAGTATACGGATGTGCATCAAGTACATGCAGAAGCCTGTGGAGATCAGAAGAGAGGTTGGATCCCCTGGGACTGGAGATTCAGATGTCTGTGAGCTACCATGTAGGTGCTGGAAACCAAACCTGGGTCTTCTACAAGCATGGTAGGTGCTTTTGACTGCTGAGCTACCTCTCCAGAGCTGCTGCTGTATTGCTCATTTTTATTTTATTTTGATGGATATTTTAGACTCTAGAGCTAATAGACTCAGAATAAAGGCCGTTGCTCCCACTCAGGAGAGTATCTTTGGCTGACAGTGAGCCTTATTTCCTCATCTGCCAGAGGAGCCCACGGACACTTACTTTGTAGAATTCCTATAAGAAGCATCAATAACATGGGTGTCTGGTGCCCAACGAACACCTGGCACTAGCGGGCCTCTTGGAAGTGAGAGTTACCACAGTTCCACCAAGTGAGAAGCTGTTTTCGCTGCTCTGTTAAACAGAAGCCGCAGAAGGGCACACACTAGAACAGATAGAATTTGGGAACCAAAAGCAGGCTCTAGACTAACTGGAACTCGAGACCAATAACCTGTCGAGAGTCACACTGAGATGTGTATCCTGGCTCTGGATTGCTCGAGCTAGGGTGATGGGGGTCTGGTGGGTGAAGAAAGACCTATGGGGGATGCCCTGACAACATGGTTGATGTCTTGATGATGGGGGTGTGGGTAGGTCATGGATGGTATTGGTGTCTCAGAGAACAGGGGCTGGCAGAAGAAAAACATTGTAATAGGCACCTGGAGTTGTAGCTGTTCAACAGCGTGTCCTTGAAGAGGGTGGATCCCATCCCTGGTAGCCCAGGCATTCAAGGCTCCCAGAACAATGCTCCCTGCCTCCCAGGGATGTTGCAGTATCCTAACCACTGTGCTGTGCAACCAGACCAGCTTTTCCTTGGCAGCCTTTACAGCAGGGCTTTCCAAAGTATGTTCTGGCCCTTGCCCTTGAAGTTACCTTGGGAGAAATTGGTAGTGAGGGCCCTGGCTTAGCCTCTTCTGCGAGGATCTCATCATAGGTTTGCAGAAGTCTGGCCGGTAGGGAGCTTGCTTTAAGCGTCCTTCTCCCCACTCCCACTAACCCCTGTGTAGTAGCCAAGAGTCAGCCTGTGACCTTGGCAAGGACTTCATGGAGGTGCCTCAGTTTCCTTCCTGTCAGACTGAGACTCATAGTAAGAGCACAGCCCCAAACTTCTTTCCCTTACTTTACTGCAGGGAGACATGGGGTTCAGGGAAGACATGGCGTTCACGCTTTTCTTGCAAGCCTGGGGCTGCTGCTTCTTCTAGAGGACAGGAAGAGAGACCCCTGCTGTTTGGCCTGAGAGAGAAGGGAGGTCCAGCCTTTTGCCTCCTTCCCTCAGCCTCTCTCCTCTTGACCACAGAACAAGTGACTGTGCTCTTTGGTCTGGGATGCTCAATAGGTGTTTAGTAGCAGGCAGTAAGTGTTTGCTCTAGGGCTCACTCGCTTGCACGGCCCCCCTCTCTCTCTGTCTCTCTGTGAAGCAGTTGAAAGGACATTGGATTATAATGCCAGGGCCTCTTTCCCAAAGTGGGTAGCAGGAGTGCCCTGGCTCTCAGTGGCAATCGCTGTGCTAATCTGTGAATCACAACAGCCGACACTACCTTCTCGGGACTTGAGAGCTGAGGAGCCTCTAGAGAGACTCCTTTTTGGTTTGTGGGAAAGGGTTGTGTTTGTGCAGTGACACCGTAGCCCGGAGACATCATGGAGAACTCTGAGACTTATAGAGAAAAATTTCAGGGTCAGGTAAGGCCAGTTTCCTGCAGAACCTCTGAAATTCCATTGCTGTACACAGCAGGAGCAGACCAACAGTGTCTCCTTCCAGATGCCCCAAGTTGCTGTATTCTTGGCTTTGGGCTCAGTGAGAAGAAAATTCAGGATCCTACCCTCATATGCCTAGCTTTGTGAGAAGAAGGTCCGAGGAGTGTCGGCTGGGCTCAGATTTCTGTCTGCAAGGGTTGAAGGAGGAATCTTTGACTTTCATGTATACAGGATCACCTAGAGGGCTGGGGAAATGGCAGGATGCAGAAGGCCCAGGAAGCGGCCTGAGTGGTTGTGTTTTTGTAAAAAACAGACCTTGCATGCGATACAGAGCCTGATGTGAATGAAGAGCAAGGGCAGGTTGTCTCTGAAGATGGGCTTATCCTGGAACATGCACATTCCTAGCTCTCTTATGGCATGAAGGGGCCAGAATGGATAAGAAGACGGAGGTTTGCTAACATCAGACAGTCGGGGTGAGAGAGCTCGATGAGGTGTTTTGGGGTGGAGGGTGGGCCTGCTGTCGGGTTTGACGCTCACTGTTAAAGCTGCCTCTTTGGGTATCTTCTCCCAAAGAGCTTTGGGGCTGGCTTTGTGGTAGCCAGGGTGGCTTTCTGTAGTTTACAGGGAGCAGCATGCCAGTTACCAGCCAATGTGTGGGTTCTTCTTCGAGCCAGTTGGTCACACTGTGAGGGGTGTGGCGTCCCAAAGTCCAGGGTAGCCAGTTAGCCAAACCACCATCTTGCAAAATTAAAGGTTACAGCCAGTGCCACATGGTGTGGGGTGGTCCAGGAGGTCAGCTGTGAGCTAATCCTAATGGAAAGGTTCAAGTCAGGGGATTTTCCACAGGGACCCAGGGTGGCCCTTAACAAATGGGAGGGAGCCTCAACCTCAAAGGTATCTTCAAGGGGGAAGAGTGCCATCTTCCTTTGTACTAATCAGGGATTCTAGTTGACAACAGTGAAAGTAGTCCCGTCCCCCCCATCCTCCACTACTGAAAGGGATTTCACAGCTTAACTGTTCAGGACTTTCCTTGAGATGTTCTTTTTAGGTTATTCCATTGTCAAAGGAGGGGAACTTAGAAGGACTCATATGAAGAATGGCCCTGTACCTGGTCTTGTACCCGGCCCTGTACCCGGCCCTGTACCCGGCCCTGTACCCGGAGGCCCACAGATCTTCTATCTTCTGGTTAACATTAGCACCACTGGTTTTGCCTTTACCAGAGCATACACACTGTGCCAGAAACCGAGGCACGTGCCAGGGAAAAAAATAATGAAGACTGGTTCTTACCTCTTGCCCATTCGGACTCAGAATCATCAGACTGAGCTGAGCTAAAACCAGGTCCCTTCTCATGGGGGTGTGCACAGCTGTGAGTGACCCTGAGGGGTCTTCAGATTCCTTGAGAGCAGGAATTGAGTTATCTAGAAAGAAACACAAGAGCCCGGCGTGGTGGCGCACGCCTTTAATCCCAGCACTCGGGAGGCAGAGGCAGGCAGATTTCTGAGTTCGAGGCCAGCCTGGTCTACAAAGTGAGTTCCAGGACAGCCAGGGCTATACAGAGAAACCCTGTCTCGAAAAACCAAACCAAGAAAGAAAGAAAGAAAGAAAGAAAGAAAGAAAGAAAGAAAGACAAGAAAGCTAGGCTGGTAGGGACTATGGTAGGTGCAGATTCATGTCTCTGCATGTGTGTCCAGAGCACAATCTTGGGTGTCGTTCTTTCGTTACTAAAAATTATACTGGTTGTCATGTGTGCATTCTGTGGTGCATATGTGGAGGACAGTCAATATTCAGGAGTCGGTTTTCTCTGTCTGCCTTTATGTGGGTTCCAGGGGTTACACCCAGGTGGTCAGGTTTGCTCAGCAACCAAGTTTCGATGAGCCATCTTATCAGCTTCATCTTGTTTTTATTGAGGCAATCTCACTCAGTGGGCTGGATTCACCAAGTAGTCTAGGCGTGGGGGCCAGTATGCCTTAGTGAGTCCGACTCACCCTCTCAGCTGTGGGAGGCCAAGCACACACATAAGCCTAGCTTTGTACATAGGTCCTAGGGATCTGAACTCAGGTCTTAGACTGTATGGCTCTCTGAGCCATCTCTCCAGCCCTATCTTTCTATTTTTTGGTGTCAACTATCAGAGAAGCTCTGAGAGGGAGGGAGGAGAGAGAGAGAGAGAGAGAGAGAGAGAGAGAGAGAGAGAGAGAGAGAGAGAAAAGAAGAGGAAGAAGAAGAAAGAAGAAGAAAGAGAAGAAGAAGAAAGAAGAAGAAAGAGAAGAAGAAAGAGAAGAAGAAGAAGAAGAAGAAGAAGAAGAAGAAGAAGAAGAAGAAGAAGAAGAAGAAGAAGAAGAAGAAGAAGAAGAGAGGCTTGATTTGGTGACAAGCTTTGGTGATAAAATTATAGATTGCTTGATTCATCCTAGATTATAATTATTCACACCACCACAGTGTCTTGACTAGTGGGTGAAAAGGACTTAGTTCTCTTGGGCAGCTGTGTGTGTGTGTGTGTGTGTGTGTAGGGGAAGAGTTGGGCAAGGGGCAGAAAGAGAGTTTCAAAAGAATGCTCTCGTTCAGATGGAATTTGCATTGTGTTTGGCATTATTTGGTAATTGTCTTTGGGACATTATGTCTAATTGCCAATTTGGAAATGTAATTGGCACTCTAGGGCCAGAATGGATATACTTAACGTCCTCAAGCCGAGCCTGGGAGTCATCTTCCTGTACGATCTCATTACCTGTGTGACAAATGTTTCTGTACGTGGCCAATGTGGAAATTATTTAAAACATCTTATTTACCTTTTTTTCTTTTTTTGCTTTTGTTTTTGAAGTACTGAGTATGGAACCTAGAGCCTCAAGCATGCTAGGCGAGTACTCTAGTACTTGAGTGACATCCTTAACTGTTTTTCCATTTTAATTTGTGAGCACATATGTGTTTGTGTGTGTGTGTGTGTGTGTGTGTGTGTGTGTGTGTGTGTGTGTGGTCTTTTCTGAGACAGTCTCACTATGTAGCCCAGGTTGGTCGTGAATTTTTGCTCTTCCCACCTCTGCTGCCTGAGTGCTGGCATCACAGGTGTTACCCTGACTCTGATGCCCCCATATTCTGCCCACACCATTTCATTGGCTTTTCTTACCAGGTTTTCTTGAGAATCCAGATCCAGTGGATTCTCAACTTTAAAATGACCACCAGCATCCCTTTCTTCTTCTCTGCCTTCCATATGGTTGCCTTCCCCCTTGCTTCCTTTTTCCACAGTACTTTCTTATCCTGGCGAACTTCTGTGGAACCTGGTATCATTTAAGTTTGGTTTTTAAAGACACACAGTAGAGCACAATGCTACCATTTAGGCAGAGATAGCTAGAGAAAGTGCTACATGATTTGTCTATCGTCAGAGTTTTAAGTTTAAGAGCCAGCCAAAGATTTTTTTTTAATGAAAAATTGAATTGTAAAGCTGGGCACGGTGGTGTAGACCTGTAGTCTCAGCACTTGGAAGGCTGAGACAGCAGTATCATTAGCTCCAGGTGGTTCTACAATGAGACCTTGTGGTGGGGGAGAGGAAGAAAGATTGTGACTTAAAATAAAATCTCTCCCATACATGATGATATCTGGAGTCATAATTTATATTTTAATATTACTATTTTAAATATTTATCATTATTATTTGTATTTATGGGTACTTACATGTGTGTGTGGGGGGGTATATTCTGCCTGTGGAGTCCAGAAGAGGATGTCTGATAGAGGGAGCTGAAGTTACAGGTAGTTGTGAGCTACCTGATGTTGGTGTTGGGAATAAAACTCAGGTCCTCTGTAAGAGCAGAGAGCAGCCTTAAACACTGAGCCACCTCTCAGCCAACCATAATGCTTGCATAAGAGGTTTAGGGCAAGGTTTTATGAGATATTCTTTACAGAATTGTAGGAAGCCATTCAGGCATGATGGCTTTGCCTTTGACATACATGAATTACAAGTAGAGAGTCTGAATGCTGGTTAGGTTCTTTGCCATATCTTGTTCTTGTTCTCCTGTCCTCCTGAGAGCAGGAAATGCTCTCTCCTGTGTTGGGAGTGAACGTGGGTGTGGGAGGACCGGAGTGGATAGTAGTTTGTAAAATAGGTGGTTGGTGGGCAACAAACGGAGACTTGACTAAGCAAGTGCAACCACAGCTCATGGTGGGTGGGGCTTTGGAGGTTCCCCAAGTGCCGGTGATCTTCTGCTTCCCCAGCTGGGGACAAGTGTCCATGATCTCCTGAGGCCACCACTGCCCACTTTAGCGTGGACCTGGTAAGAGCTTTCCCATTTCTTTTTGCTTGTGCCCCATGGCTGGGACACCCAGAACAAGTCCAAAGTAGTAGATTTCAGACTGAGTGCAGGCCTGGATGGCAAAGACAGGTGGTATATGGATATCGCCTGCTCTGTGCTGATGTCAAAGAACCTTCCCTGTGATGCTTCTGTGTAGGCAGTTTGTTCTCTCTGGTCACTTTTTGACTCCCCTCTCCTGAGACTGTGAGGTTCCCTGTTTTCTAGTCCTTGACATTTGGAAGCACCTCTTCTCCAGTCCGCCTGATGGTTGTGACTGTGGAGATCAGTTTAGTCTGACTGCAAGCTGTGAGGTGTGTGTGTGTGTGTGTGTGTGTGTGTGTGTGTGTGTGTATGTGTGTGTGTAAGGAGAAATGGGATTATGGGGGGGGTCTAAGGAAAGAAAAAGGGTGTAACAAGACAGGGATATATAGGTATATGTGCAATAAAAGCAGAAGGCGAAACTATTTCGAGGGAGGAGGGGACCAGCAAGGGTGAAGAGTAGGGAAGGATGCTGAGGGAGGACAAATAAAAAGTAAAGCATAGTGGAATATATGTATGAAAATAATGTCACATGGAACCCGATTCTTGGCATGCTAACTAAAAATCCATTTTAAGGAAGAGCTAGAAAAAGAGAAAACAGACAGACACCCCCAGGAGCATAGAGGAGGCGGTAGGGTGTGCAGAAGGATACAGAGACAGTCACACCAGGAGCAATGACACTTCTCCGCGGGGAGCTAGAGGCTGGGTCCCTGTGAGACTGGCAGAGTTTGATCCCAGCCCCTTCTCCTTGGCCTTTTTTGAATCTATCAGGTTACCTCACCTCCAAGGAGTGGAGCAGAGCAGTAGGAGACCACTGCGCACAGTGACTTTTGTCTCCGCAACAGTGCAGGTTTTCACGACACTTTGCTCTATTTACTGGACCCTTTGCCACGGACCAGCAGCAGCGCCCCCCCTAGCCCCCCACCCCTTTGCCTTCTCTCTGTGCACTTCCTTCACAGTGTCTATAGGAGCTGTGCTGGTGGCCTGTGAATTATAGGCACCACAGCCGAACAGGTGATGGGTTTTTAAGGAGTGCAGAAATGATGTCTCTAACCAAACCCCCAGGGAAATGCAACAGTTGGCATAGCTCTTGAAAGAAAGAAAGAAAGAAAGAAAGAAAGAAAGAAAGAAAGAAAGAAAGAAAGAAAGAGAAATCCATTTCTTATATTCATTTGCAACCTATTTTCCTCATAAGATTTAGTTTTTGACTTCAGTGTTTTATAGTTTTACTTAATCCTGAGTATTGTATGTTCATTGTACAATGTAGAAAGAACATTGTAGAAATGAAGATGTAGGCCAGACAGAAAAAAAAAGATACTTCACACCTGCTGGGATGAGTACTGTTACATCCAGAAAGTTCACAAGTGTTGGAGAGGTAGCAGAGGAATTAGAACCCCTGGAAGCTAGAAGGGAGGGTTTTAAAAAAATTAAAAATTAACTATTGTGGTTCAGTGTTTCCACTTTTGGTCTGTGTCCCATACCTTAAGAACAAGGATCTGAATGATCTCTGTGTGCTCACACTGAGAGCTGTGGTCCCCGGAACAGCCCAAAGCGGCAACCAAAGTGAAGGGAGAGACCAAATGTAGTTCGGGCACACAAATGTCCGGCTGTATGAGGGGAGGACCTTGAGTACAGACCTTCACCGCATTGAGCTAGGTGATGATACCTGGACTCTGCTCCAATGAGGCACCTAGGATGGCCAACCCAGCTCCCAGAAACTGGTGGTTCCTCAGGGGACCATCACTCACACTGGGCTTAGAGTTTCAGCTTTGCAGATGAGAACATTCAGAAGAGACTTGCACACCAATGTGAATATGTTAGTTACTACTGACCTGCTCAGTGATAAACAGTTAAGAAGGCAGACTTTACATTTTTATTTTGCCTTATTATTTCATGTGTAGGGTTTTTTTCAGCATGCATGTTTCTGTGCCACGTGCATGCAGTGCCTCTGGAGGCCAGAAGACGGCATTGGATCTCACTGGGACTGGAGTTACAGATGGTTATAAGCAGCTACGTGGGTGGTGGGAATTGAACCTGGATCTTCTGGAAGAGCAGCCAGTGCTATTTCCAGCTCTAAGAAGACCAAAGAACATTTTATTTATTTCTAATATTTTTTTTAATGATTGTTTTTATAAATCTAACATTTGGTAGGCTGTGGCAGAGGATCTCAATTTCGAGATCCTGGGTGGACAGACAATGTCAGAACAGGGCCCGGGGATATAACTCAGTGGTAGAGCTCTTGCCTAACATGCAGAGGCTGCCCCCCCCCCCCCCCCCCCCCGTTTTAATTCCCCAGCACTAATAACACACACACACACACACACACACACACACACACACACACACACACCCCTACACTTTTTTCAAAAGGAAAAAAAAAGTTTCTCCAAATCAAAACACACCCCTGAAGTTAACTAGAATTGGTCTGTTTACTACCCTGCCCCCTCTTTACTGTGAACCCAATTGATCACAGGTTTTCACTTTCTTCCTGTGGGTATTCAGGCCCTTAAGAGGTCTCTGGCCTTGCTGGGTTGGATCCACACAGCCAGCTGAAGAATGAGCAGTGGCCCTCTTCCTGCCCAGAGTCTGTCTTACTGAGGTTTGCTCTTTGTATATTTCTGTAGAGCTGGGCATTCAGCTCAGGGTCTTGTGTCAGCCACTGGATCAGTGAGCGGTAACTCCAGCCCACCTCTGTTCTCAGAGGAGAGTTAAGGGCTGAGCCATCTCAGAATTTTGACATTGACACACGATATAGGGCAGTTATTGTGTCTCCGACAAGGCCTTGTCTGGCTCTTAGTCTTCTTAGATATAAATTGTTCTTGATTTAATGATTTTTTTTCCAAGTACAATGCCACTTAGGTCAATTTCAAAGATATCATTTTTACCTTTTATGAATTCCATTACTTGAGGCCGGAGACCCAGGGAGTGGATTTTGCTTTACTAAAAATTACAAAAGTGGACTTTGATTGACGTGTTCCCAAAACTTTAGTGCTGACTTTGATGAGGAGACATAGTTGAGAATTTCAGTGTGAAGCAGTATTAGAAAGATGCTCGGTGGCTAAGAGCAGGAGATGCTATTAAAGAGAACTGACTTTGGTCCCCAGCTCTCAGATCATGCGATCACCTGTCGCTCTGCCTCCAGGGGATCTGAGGCTCTGGCTTCGGTGGGAACATGCACTTAAGGGCATGCACACTGTCCCCCCACCCTCCCAGACACCCATACACAATTAAAAAGTAAAATATAGATATTAAACATTTTAAATCAGAGAACATTAGAAATACGATTATGCCTGCAATTGGAGAAAAAAAAAAACAATCAGATCTGGGGGAGAAGGGAGGTGTGTGGCAGGGACCTGGGAGGGAAGGAGGGACCTGGGAGGGATGGAGGGAGTGGGAGATGGGGTTGGGATGTATCGTGTGAGAGAAAAAAGAAATAAAAAGCAAACATTTAGACTTAGGGTTTTGTGACTCTGTTATTACTTCTGATGACATAGCTGCGTGACTACTGAAGGCTTCTTTTGACTCTTGGTGTGGGGAAAAGTCGAAGTCATCTTAGCTTGTAGTCTATAAATAGGCTGGGATTATAGGCTAACAGTGTTTGATTGAAAAGAAGGCCATGAGAATCAACTCGCTTTGAAGTTTTCCCTCAAGTTATCCTAAAAGGCAGCCCTGAGCCAGCCCGGTCATCTCTGTACTGTTCAGTGAGCTTTCCAGCTGCCGAAGCTGCTGTGGCGGGGGCAAGCACCGGGAGAGGTGATTCCCAAATGTCTAAGTGCTCTCTGAACCAAAGTTCCCCCCAACCATAAACAGCCAGCACACCGGGACTTCCTGGAATTACTCTTTTAGACTACATAATAGCCATTTGACGTTACCAGGGCCACGTATTAAATTTTAACTTGCCACAGATAAATGAGGTTAGCAGTTTGCAGAGACACAGAGTACGAGGCTGCTCCGGGGCTTGCTCAGCACACCAGTCACCATCCCACGGCCCAGACCAAACGAACAGAAAGAGAGAGAAGCAAAGGGAAGCAAAACCCCTCACACCGGCCCGAGACCCTTCTACAGAGGAGTTAGCCCTTCGTGGGTATGTGTGCGTGCGTGGTGTGTGATGTATGTGTATTGTATGTATGTATTTGGTATATATGTGATGTGTGTGTGTGTGTGTGTGTGTGTGTGTGCATGCGTGCGTGTACGTGCGTGTGTGCAGGTGATCTTGACTATGTATTTCTTACAGAACTAAGTAAACATTTAGACAGCAGAGATGGCAACTGCAGTGTGATGTGCTCTGTTCACGGGCAGGAGGCAGATATGATAGAGATTTTCTGTTTTCGTTTTCCCAGTGACATGACGATGTGAACACCTCTTTTTTTTTTTTTTATTAACTGATCCTTTTTTTAAGTCGGCAGCTGAAACGCTAGCATGCTAATCTCTCCTGAGTTGCATGGAAACTAATAAAACCACGAAGGTTTCTATTTGTGCTCTGCGAACACAGACGGTAATGAAACCAAAGCAGCCATCTCCAGGGGTGATGCTATTTAAATGCCAGGCAGGGTTTGAAAATGATTTTAATGGTGGAAACAGAAACCAGCTAGTGAGACGTTGCTGCTCATTCTCCCCAGTGTCTGTTCACCTGTATCTTCTCAGACAGAATATGCACACACATATGCATGTGTACAGACACCCACCCATCCATATACACCCACACCCCCGCCCCACATGCACATGCACACATGCATGTGCCCACACAGGATCAACATAGAATTTATTTGCAGTATGATAGGTGGGCCCTACTTTGCTATGGAAGTACTTTACCATGGCACTGTGTCCCTAGACTGAGCCAATTCATTTGATTATAGCAAGGCCCTCCACTGGCTCATATACTATGTCATTTGCTTTTGAGCCCGGCAGTTAGTTCTGGAACATTCTTTTGTACCCTTTTCTATTTATTCTCAGGTGTCCATCAGTCTCCAGGTTTACCACTGTTTTTGTTCTGGGAAGTCCTTCTGTATGAACTGGAAATACTGAAGTCTTACAGGAAAACAATAACAAGTTTCTTCTGAGTATCAGTGAGGCATAAACGGCATTGGAGGTCTCATATGATAATTAGGTTATTTGATCCTCAAAATAATCCTTTAATATAGACATTTAAAATTATTTTATAAAGTTTTAAAGGTTAGAGAATAAGAATAAGGAATAAAACCAAACTTCTTCCACCCCTATAGGAAGCTTTGTGTGTTTACGGGTGTTGGGTACTAAGTACTCTATATGCAAATATATGGATCGGACCATCCATTGTGGTAGGTACTACTATCACTCTTACTTTATGGATTAGGGAATTGAGGTCTGGCCACACATTAGTGTGGGGGTAGAGCTGGGTATGAACCTACACAGTATTAGTGACCTCTGTACCCCATATCCAGGGCCCGTTGTATGATGGGTCGCTTATGAGTCTAGAGAAACTATTGATAGAGGACTAAAAGGTGTATTGAGAGGCTGGACAGTGTTTCTTAGTTGGTAGAGTGTTTGCCTAGAGTGCACAAAGCCCTGGGTTCAGTTCCCCAGTTGGAGGGGGCTTGACGGAGGCAGGGGCATCAGAGGTTCAAGATCACCCTTGGCTACAAGTCAAGTTCAAAGCCAACTTAAGATACATTAAGACCCTGTATCAAAGTTTAAATACCCCCCGCCCCCATGCACACACATGTACTCACACACACGTACATTACCACCACCACTACCACCAACAAACAACAACAAGGAGTATCTTGAGTCTCACACACCTTTTTTTCCATGAGGTGGGAGGTCCTTGGTTGAGTGCAGAGAATTTCATAATACCAGGATTGAAATGGATCTGAAGCGTTGGTCAGATCACTTAAATTCATGAGCTGTGTTATCAGCAAATGGGGCATTCCCCCTTTGTCTACCCTCAATAAGCAGGTGTGCTGTTTGCAGTCATACAGGCTCACCTCCAGATCTGGTGTGAGACTTATATAACACATAGTTGTGTTTTACAATCTAAGGCCCACATGCCAACTCCTGTGTTAGGGTCCATAGAAGGACAAAATAAATATTTGGGTGAGTTTTGGCATGTGTCCTTCAAATGGATTAAGCATAAGATGCATAGTTCAAATATGTTTTTAAAAGGTTGAGATAGAGGTTGGAAGATGGCTCAGTTATTAAAATTCATTCTGTTTAAGCCTGAGGGCCTGAGTTTGAAACCCCAGAATATACATGAAAGCTAAGTATGGTCACACTTGTCTGTAACCCCAGTGCTGGGAGGCAGAGATAGGTGGATTGGTCAGCCAGCCTATGTGGAGCTATGAGATTACCCTAGCTCATGAAATAAGGCAGAAAAATGATTGGGGAAATCACTTGGTTGCTGATTTTTGTTGCCCACGTACAGACAAGCATTCCACACACATGTGCATATGCATAAGCCATGCATCCCATCCCAAACACACACACACACACACACACACACACACACACACACACACACACACACGAGAGCACAGGGAAGTAGAAAAGTTGGATGACACTTACCAGCCAAGTCTTCCTGTTAAGCCACAGTGATACAGAGATGCGGATCCTGATGTGGAATGGTGCCCACTATTCTCTCATCACTGGATGCTACCTGAGTCTCTCTCAAACTCTGTTCTTTCCTTCTATCACATGGGTCCTGGGAATTGAATTCACACTGACAGGCTTGGTGGCAAATGCTTTACCTGCTGAGGAACCTCATTGGCTCCCCTCTTTCAAACTCTGAGACTGTTGGAGATGGAAGGGAAGGCATGCACGTGAAATAGATAGATCTGAGTTCTTTGGCATATTGAAATGATGTCACAGGACAGGGAGGTTCAGGAAACCTCTCAGTGGGTGTGGTCCCCCTTGCTTTGGAAGGATCATTCCCTGTCCTCTGGACCTCTTTAGCCTGTAAATACATTATTGTACCTCTCTCTCTCTCAATCTCTTTCTAGATAGTTGGTGTCAGGATCTTGTGAATTCCAAACCTTGTGGGCAGAACATTTGGAAGTGGGAAATGGATTGATTAGTCAGTTAGTAAATCTTTACAAACAAGATTGTCCTTTTCCCAGGGATGTGGGGATCATGTGAGACATTTCTTTTCTGGTAATGCCAGTGGTCACATTGCATGATTGCAGGAATCCCCTACACATTATAGTTATGAGCAGTGACCCTTGGAGCTCTGCAGTGCCCAACCTGTATATCCACATGCCTGTCTTAGCTAGCAGGGCCGGTACAATAAATTCACAGAAGAAATAAGAGATGCAGTATACCTTCCTCGACCATTACTGTCAAAATGAGAAGGCAGAATGCCACGAACTTGAGATCCAGAGAAGGGGGAGGGAATAGATTTGGTCAACTGTGGGGTTCGGGGTACCCTTCAAGCCTTGCCCCTCAACAGGCTTTTTCTGTGCTTTCTGATCACTGTACTCATGCCCTGGCACAGCAGGCTTCCCTGGTTTTAAGCACAAGCTTTGAGAATGCCTCCTGTACACATGTCAGCCAGGTGCGTCCCTGTGGCCCATGGGTGAAGGATAACAAGACCCCGAGGATTTACAAGAGGCTCCTCTGCAGCCGGCTCTGCTATTTTCAGCTGCTACCCACAGCCTTTGCTGTCCCAGGTGTTTGTCAGCACAGCATCCTCTATATGAAGCGGAAGTAGCTATCAGAGGCCAGGACTTTTTCATCCAGACCATAGCTGTCCCCTTCCCAGGCTGGGTAGTCGGGATGGTCCCAGAGGCTGGAAGGCTGTAGCCAAGCTTCTCTGGGTTGGGTGAAATGGGAAGGTGGAGGCAGAGAAAAGATCGTTGCCATCCATGTCTCTCTTTAGACCTGAGGTGTTGGGCAGCTCTTCACCCAGCAGTGGCTTATCAATATCTCTCTAGAACTGCTGGCTGTGGCTTCACAGTGCTGCAGATCTGAGCATATATTATATCCCTGTTGCCAGGAGACCTGATGATAGCATAGCAGAGCATAGTTCAGGAAGGTCCAGATGCAGTAGAAGGTAGAGGAGTCCTTGCACGGCCTTAGGTGGCCCAAGTCTTTCCCTCCAACCTCTCACTTTCTTACCCCTTGCAGATTAGTTCAACTGATTAGGAGCCTACCTCCCAGGGGGCCATCCTCCCTTTCTTCAGCCAGGTTTTCCTTCCCTCCTTGGCCTGCATGGGCATCTGCTGCAGTGGGCATCTCTACTCCCATGTGGAGTGCTCCCTGTGGACAGAACTGCTGTGTTTTCTCTTTGGCTCTATGCCTGGCTGGTGGTCCTGAAGGGCAGGGGTGCCTCTAGGTGTTGGTAGATAATATCATGGCTGTTGGTCTTCACAGAAACCATGGGTGAACCTCAGCTCTCTCAGCTCCTGTTTTTTATGCTTTGGCCTTGTTGCTTTTGCGTCAAGGCTAGCTGGAAAGTGCTCTGAACTAGTGGAATGGGGCAGAAGGGACTTGATGTAACTTCCTGGGTTGAGTAGGAGGACACTTTGGTGTTTCCGTTTGTCTCTTGGGACACTTGCTCTCTGGAAATTAGTGGCCCTGTGCAGGGTATCTGACTGATTTGAAACCACCATGTGTAACTCCAAGGTTCCAGGAGAGACCCTGGACGAAGGGATATTATATGAGCAGAAAGGAGACAGGAAAAAGATAGAGGAAGTGCAGTGAGTGTGGGGGAGGAGGTAGGGAATGAGTATGTGTGTACTAGACGCACATGAAGATGCCATCTTGGAACTGGATCCTTTAAATCCCACTTATGCAAATCAGAGACAAATTATTCAGTTGATTGCTTCGTGCATTCTTGCTTTCAGAATAAGACCAAGAACAAAATGAAATGATTGTTTTTTTTTTTTAATTTTTTTTTTATTATATGTAAGTAAGTACACTGTAGCTGTCTTCAGACACTCCAGAAGAGGGTGCCAGATCTCATTACGGATGGTTGTGAACCACCATGTGGATGCTGGGATTTGAACTTATCACCTTCGAAAGAGCAGTCGGGTGCTCTTACCCACTGAGCCATCTCACCAGCCCCGAAATGATTGTTTTTAAGCCACTACATATATATCGGGGTAGTTTGTCTGCAACAGCTGACTGGAATTAGGTAGTAGTTGCTAGGGGCTTTCCTTAAGACTCAGCTTTTGTTCTACCGCACAGTACTCTTTACATTGCTCCATGATACTCCTTTGTGGAGACCTGATGGCTGACCAACATGTGAACATGGTGTTCTGTCTGGCAGTTAGACAAATGTGAGCTTAAAACCCACTCCTACGCTGCTTGTGGCTGTTGAGTCTTATGAGTAGGCAACATGGCTACTCTGCCGGTTCTAGGCCAGTGGTCTCTCCATGGCATTCCTTGAGTTGCTGCTTGCTTCCTCGTCTTATCCAGTCTGTCATTATAGTGTTTGCTCTGTGATTGTGCTGTGGTCATGAAAATACTGAAGTAGCTGCAAGTATAGTCAGGCTAGGTCAGCTGCTGTAACAGGCAGCCCCATCAGTCCAGTGATCTAGGGAACCTCTGCTAGCACCGAAAATGCAAAGTGGCTTCATTTTGAGCCTGGGCCTCTTAAATTCAGAACATGTGGACATGGTGGTCTGTCTTGCAGTTAGATAAATATGAGCTTAAAAGCTACTCCTACCCTGCTTGGGGGTGTTGATTAATATCCACTTCAATATCCATATATAAACTGAACCCCTAAAATACCAGCTCATGGAGGTTTTGAGGAAATTTAGAAAGCATTTAGCATCTTGTAAGTGCTGAACAAATGGCTTTGAGTTTAGGTCAGCAGTTCTCAATTTGTGGGTTGTGGAGGTTGCATATCAGATGTCCTGCATATCAGATATTTACATCACAGTTCACAATGGCAAAATTATAGTTATGAAGTAGCAACAAAAATAATTTTGTGGCTCAGGGTCCCCACAGCCTAAGGAACTATATTATAGGGTCACAAGGTTAGGAAGGTTGAGAGCCATTGGTTTAGATGGTTCCTCTCCCTCAGTTGCCATGGCCTGGATAGCCAAAGTGAGGAAGAGGAGGACCCTGCAGGGAACTTGGCATCTAAAGGCCAGCAGGAAGGTGGGCACTGCTCTCTGGGCATCAAGAGTAGAGCCAGAGTTTAGGGCAAAAGGAAAATGGAGATGCCTCTTTCCCTCTACTTCTGACCCTACACTTGCTACCACTTTAGAAAGAGGAATGAGGGACTTTAGGGAGAGGAGAGGAAAAAGTTTGGATTACAAAACACCTCCTCACTTTAGGGCAGGGGCCCTAGCTCAATTGGTAAAATCCTAGCATGCATGCAAACCTTGCTTTAGTATCCAGCACCCTATAAGCTGGTGTAGTGGAATGTGCCTATAGTCCCAGTAATTGGGAAGTGGAGGTGGAATTATCAGGAGTTCGAGGCCCGTCTGGGTGTCATGAACTCTGTTTCAAAGACTTCACTTTATTTTCGAAGGCCTCAGTTCACCGAATGATGGCTGCAACCTACAATTCTGAAGCTCCCCTGTGATTCTACACAGCACCTGTGTTTTGTGTGAATCTTAATTTTTCCTCCCGAATGGTCTGTCCAGTGCTGTCACCTTCCATGTTCTCAGGCAGACAGAGATAACTGCAAAGGGGCGGGGGTGGGGTGGGTGGGGTGAGTGGGGTGGGTGGGGTGGGTGGGGTGGGTGGGGGAGGCTTTAGAGGGCAGAGGCACTTCTCCACAGGACAGAGCTTTGCTAGGTTCCAGAATCTGGACACCAGAGTAAGAAGGGCCACCTGGCCCTGTGCACCTCAGGAGCTCTGTTCCCTTGGGTTCTGAGGAGAAGGGGATGGGGCAGAAGGACCCTTGGGCCATCCAGGCAAGGAAGACTCAGGCAGTGCCCTACTTAGGAATCTCTCTCTGACTCACAGAGCTGGGTCAGGCACCTGCTGCAAGGTTTGCATAGCACCTGGTATTTGTCCTTAAACTTTCCTTTTTTGTTGGGGATAGATTATGTGTTCGAAGACTCACAAAACGAAGACTCACAAAACTTGTTTCCATACACTGAATTCCCGGAAGACTTTCTTCCCCACCTCCAGCTCCGGTTCATGTCAGGTTCATGTTGCCACTCTCTGAATTAAGCAAATATTTTGCTCTTGGGTCTCTTGCCCCACATTTGGGCCAGGTTGGGAAGAGGGTTCCAAGAGTGTTACTCACACTGCCTTCAGGGAAGCCTGCGGTGGAGTTGAGGCTGTGTAAAACATGGACAGGGTCTTCTTCATCTGTGTGCTGAGATGGTAAGGGAACACAGGTACCTGGGATTAGTTCTCGCTTTCTGCCAGGGAGCTGGCTGGTTTTTGCCAGCCATCCTTGAACTCCCTCTTTCCGTAGCTATAGCGGGAAGACCACAGAGTTTCATGCAGCATGGTAGATAGGCTCAAAAGACGGTGATAACCATCAGTATGTATCCAGGCACAAGGTGGCACTGAGTTGAAGCTGACTTGAGGCCACCTCATGCCAAGCACTGTGTAGGCGAGGATGAGGCATGTCCCGGGGACTCCAGAGCACTTCCTGTGCTTAGGGATCCGGCTAGATTGTAAGCTCCTGATGGGACCCTGTCAGGACTCCACACTCTGGGCTACGGGATGCAGAGCCAGGCAGGATGTGCGTCTTTATTTGTCTCAGTGTTCTCAGCACTGAACATGTGCCATGACACAAATGGGTACTTAGGAGACGCCGAGTGAGTCAGAGAACAGATGCATATTCAGCAATCGCTTGCAGATATTCCGTTAGTTACATTTATCTTCTGGGTGGTGATTCCCCTTGTTGTCTGAGGCTTCTTGAGCTTTGAGAGCATTGAATTCCTTTTGGAAGTTAAGAGTACAGTTGTTTTAGACCAACTTCACCAGACCACAGTCTTTAAGAAGGCAAGACTCTCTCCTGGACTTAGGCATTAGCAGGGAGTGTGAGTGATCTGAGGGTGGAACTCCAAAGCTACCTTATCCCCATTTGCTGGAAGCTTGGCAGAATATTCTGGAAGTGTCTCAAGCTTGACTTGCTCAGAAGAAAGACTGTTTTATGTACTTTTTTTTTAAGTGTAGGATAGCTGTTCCCACCAGCAGACAGCCTTCTGCTGTATTTGATGGAACCACAAATTTGTTTTCGTCTCCACCCTATTCCCACCATGAAGAGACCTATGTCCAGCTAGCCACCCGCCATCCCTGAAAGAAGCCAAGTTCCTCCTTGCACTGTACTGACGGATTGCAGCCACTTGGATGGAGGGGGTGATGTTAGCCCGAACAAAAACATCCTGTTGGAGATGAAGGCATGCTGGGCTTTGTTACACAATGGGAAATAAGAGAGCAGAGGTGAGCTGTGGAGTCTGACTGATAATTATCTCCTCTGTGCATACCCATGTGCCAGTCTATAGGCAAGCTGCCTCCTAAGGTGTACCCCCTTGCTTGCCCAAATCAGCCCCAAAGCCTCAGCGGTCTTCCTACTTCATTGACTACCCTGTTGTGTCTGGTTTTTAGACCAGACGATTGCTTCGAGGCCAGACAAACTTAGAGTTCTTTAATGGAGCACTGGGTGCATTGAAGAGAGGTAGAGAGCATCTCGGAGAGCCTGGAGGTAGATAGAGCTAGCCCACTTGTAGGAAGCCAGAGTTGGCAGAGCTCCAACATTGGCCACTTTGCTTCTGATGGGTTAAGGAGCACCCTTGAAGGATAGGTGTTCAGTAGCTGAGGTCCATCACCTGAGGTCACATTAGCTACTACCCCAGAAGGTAGACAATGAGTCAGTACAGTGAAAAATTCAGTCTTAGTGTGTAAGCAAGAGCTCCAGGCCATTTGTATTTTGTTTGCGCAATAAACAATTATCGAACCCCCCTTGTCTGTTTGTGTGCAATGCTGGGGTAGAAGGTAAGCAATTTCCAGAAATGAATCAGAACCAACAACTTTGTCTTCCAAGGAGTAAATGGCCTAGAAGGGCTCCTTACTGTTGGGAGGGGTACTTGGAGCTGTGTTCAAGGTCATTCTTGGCTGTAAAGAAAAGATAACCCTATTTGAAACAGGGAGCATGGCTAAGATGTTATGGGTCTTTTGTGATGGGAGCCTTCTGTTCATACAGGGTACCTAACCCCAGACCTCAGGTACACAGGCTGGGAAGGTCACCTCTATGAGTACACAGGCAGTGCTGGGCTTTGGGGGTGAGGAGTCTGGCTTTTATTCTGTATTCACGCAGAAGGACTGGGTGGGCATGTGAGGACTGTGAAGGGTCGGGAGGCAGTGGAGTCATGAACGTTTCCCAAAGCTGCTTTCCACAAGGGAAAGGAAGATGAATATTCATGGTTCTTTGACTTGTCTTTTGCTTTCCCTAGCTGAGGAATAACTGTTTCATGCATTCGTATTCCTGCAGCACAGGGAGGGGAGTGGGAAGAAAACAGAGAAGATGGTAGATTCTGTGAGCAGCTGAGCGACGTGGTACCCATGACTTTCAAGAACTGTGTTTGAGCCTGGTCATGTTCATGAACTATGTACTTCCTTTGGAATTTGTGGGAGCTTGGCTTGGTGGCTGACCTTTGTTTGCTATCTGCTATTTATTGTAGGGAGGATATTTTGGCCTGGCTTAGCTAGGGTGTGAGCAGCAGAGCCAGGAGATACCAGGAAGGTAGTGGGATTCTCATCTCTTGGACCCTTTACCTTTTGTGGCCATAGTTCTTAAACCAGGTCAGTAGGATAACACTTGCTTTACTGTGTTGTGGTCTTATCTAGTGTCTGCAAGGACCTACTTCCTTCTGTCCCTCCAACTTGCTTTCCTTATACTTCTGGAAGCTGACTTGTTGTTGTAGCTCCAGCAGGCACACATTCAATTCAAATTTGACTGGAAAGTACTTTTGTCCCAGCATTCCTGGTTCAGGATCTGAGGACTGTTCTAATTGGGCTATCTGAGACCATGGCTCATGGACTGTCCTATCTCTTCAGAACTTTAAGGACCTCAGACGGAAAGCAGGATATATAAGTGGGAAAGTACAAGGTGGGAGCAGTTGAACCCCTTATCCGTGGAGGAGGTTTGAAGAACAGTTGAAGATGGGGTGACTGGCCTCTTTATTTTTACTTTCCCCAGCTGGGTCCTTCTAAGCTTCACCTTTGGCTTGTATCATCTTTGTGTGTGTGTGTGTGTGTGTGTGTGTGTGTGTGTGTGTGTAATAGAGAGAGAGACAGAGACAGAGAGACAGAGAGAGGGGAGGAGGAGACAGAGGGAGACAGGGAGGGAGGGACAGGAAGGAAGTGCAGTATGTCCATCTAAAAGGATGTGGTGGCTCTTGTGGGGCTTTATCTTTTGTCTGTGGTTAGTTTTGAATCTAAGCTCTGACTTCCTCACATGATTAACTCAGGCTGGAGTGTTGAGATTTTTTTTTTCTTTTCTTTTGAGACAGGGTTTCTCTGTGTAACCCTGGCTGTCCTGGAACTTGCTCTGTAGATCAGGCTGACCTTGAACCCAGAGATCTGGCATGTGTTGCCACTGCCCTCCCTGAGAGAAAAATTTCTTTTCAAAGGACAATTTGGCTGTTCACATTCATGTTCTTTCTCTTAGATATTGGTTGTGTTGGCTAAACTTTCGGGGCTGTAGCCTACTATAAATAGCATCTTGCTTAATTTTTATTTTGAAAAGTTGGTTTTAAAGGTTTTAAGTTAACAGAGCTGGGTCTGAGATGATGTGGTGGATAAAGCACTTGCTGCACAAACAGGAAGACCAGCCCTTGAATTCCCAGCATCATGTAAAAGCTCATCGAGTAGTGACCCACCTATTATTCCAGTAGTGGGAGGTGGCGTTAGTGGATCCTTGGGGAAGTAGGCTAACCAGATTACCTGGGAGAGATCCTGTTTCAGTAGCTAAGGAGACAAGTGGTTCAGGACGATGCCTGGCATCAGCCTCTGGCTGTTGTCACCCACACATAAGCAAGCATGTATATATAAATGCACACCAGACACATGACACATGCAAGACAAATGAAGGCGATAGATAAGAATTGTAAATGTTTGTCACGTGTAGCATGATTGCTGTGTGCCAAAAAAAAAATGTCTATTTACCCCAGATAGGACACTGACAATGAGCCAAATGAACACTCCACCCAAGGCTAGCTCAGTGAACCAATGAGTTTGCTTGGGTACTTACAGGACCATAGGTGAGGAGCTATTTTCAGGAGCACACATGTCTCAGAGGCAGCTGCATCACTGAAAAGCCTATCCCAGTGTGGGGTGTCACTTGGGAAATCTGCATCCCTGGATGCAGAAAATCTCCCTGTAGAAGTTGCAAGGTGCCCAGGTTTGTGGAAGAGTGGCAGAGAAGGAAACAGATGACTGTGAGCTATGGAGAGGTAGAGCACCATCTAATTAGTCATCAGTTGGCCTTCATTGGCTAGAGCCATACAGATACTGTGGAATGTTTCCCTGGTGACTGGGCACCAGTTTCCTTTCCCTGCTGTGACCAGTAGCCATAGGCTTCAGTACCTTTACACTGTGATCTCCGGGGCATGGCATTGTATACATGAAACCCAGCCACTCAAGAAGATGAGGCAAGAGGATTGCAAGTTCAAGGCTAGCCTGGCTGATTAATGAGACCCATTTCAAGATAAAAATAAAGAGCTGAGATAAATAGCCTGGTCAAGTACTTTACATGGTTTGTCTAAGACCCTGGGTTCTCTTCAGTACTGGATAAAGAAAAGAGAAGATTACCCAGTTCCTACAGTTCAAGAGGTCAGAGTTTTCAGTTGGTTCCACTGGTCCGAGGTCAAGGCATCTGAAGGGAGGATCTCCTTACCTTGTGTCTTCTTGTCTCCATGCCTCTTTCCCTTTGAAGCATATGGCTCAGGTCTCCACGTCCATCCTAGCTTCTCCCACTTCCTGGTCTAGGTCGGATCTATAACTACAGGTAGAGTCCCCTGCGTAACCAGACTGATCTCCTCAAACCAAGATCACTGAGACATATCAAACAGGACCTTGTGCCACGTAAGGCAACAGTCATAGTCTGGAGTGTGTTAATGCGTCTTTCTGTTGCTGTAACAAAATGTGGAACACACACAACTTAAAAGAGGAAAGATTTATATTGACTTATGGTTGTAAGGGTGTCGGGTCATCACGGTGGAGTCTCGTGGCCAGGAAAGGGGAGAGAAATGAGAACGAATGTGAAGGAACCTGCGTCATCCGGCTTCCTCCTTCTTCACCCTTCTGTGTCCCGGGGACTCCCAGCTTGTTGGATGGTGCTAGCTCCATCCACAGGTGCACTCACTCAGCTTCTGTGTATCACTCAGCACAATCAAGTTGATAATCAGGATTAATTCAGATTAGGAAGTAGGCCTTAGCAGAACCAGGGTCCAGTACACTACTGGGTATAAATGAATGTCCTCGTGAAGATACAGAGAGGGTGAAGGAATCAGGAAGCCTCGTGAGCTGGGGGAGCAGGGCTTTGGAAACAGATCGGAAGAACAGTTCTTCAGCTGGCTGTGGCCAGTTCCATGGTGCAGCCCACTACCCTCAAGAGTCACTTCTCTTCACCCACCCACACCCAGGGCCTAGCTGGCTTCTTCAGGGTGTACCTAGCTTTTCATCCATACCCCTTTCCAACGTGGCTCTCATTCCTCACCCCATGATTGTCCTTTTTGTCATTTTGTCAGTCCTAGCAGATAAGCTCTACTAAGTAATTTGACAAAGGTCACCTAACAATTGCATTACCCACTCAGCTGGTTAGGTGAGTCTGACCTTTTGGTGCTTCCTGGGAGTGAATGGAACCCACCAAACTATGGCTCTGAGGGTCTGTGAATATCACTTTTCTCAGAGGCTTTTGCCACGGATCAGGTGTCACAGAAGACAGTTGTCAAGAGTAGGCTGGTTAACATAATAAACCCCAGATAGGTCTTCCTCCTTCCAACAAGGAGGGCTCTGTGTTATCCAAGGAGACCCAGAGGTGGGGTGATACTGTGCTTTCTGTCACTATAACAAATACATGAGATAATCAGCGTACAAAGGGAAGGTTTATCTTGGCTCGTGATCATTGAGGTTTCTGTTTGTGGTCAATTGCTTCCATTGTTTTGAGCCTGTGTTGGGTACACAGTGGCAGGAACTTTTGGTTAGTAAAACTCATCTCATCCAATCCAGGGAGTAAGCAATAGTGAGGAGGTTTGACCCGGGACACTAAAGGAAGTTTCTATGAGAGATTACTGATTTCTAGAGGATGTCCTCAGGTGGAAAATTTCTGTGATAAGCAAGGACTATCATAGTGAGACTTTAGGTTCGAAGATAAAACACCTGGAAACCTCCTGTGAGTACTAGGTTTGAGATGATATGGTAGGAACCTCCGCCCAGTGACACCTACGTTTGAACGCTTTCTAGGGTAGATTTGGTACCTTCTAAGGGTAGGTGGGGTTGCTGCTGTAGGCCTGGGTCTTTCTCTGGAGGAGGTACTTGTACATCACTTCTCTATCTCTGTCTTGTAAAGAAGTGTGATAGAATTCTGGAGGGCCTGGATGACCCCCATACTTGAAGTCGGCCTGGCCTTTCAACACCTATGAAAAGACCTAGGGAGAGAGGGCCAGGGCCATTAGTGATCTATGCTCAGAGTGGCAATATCCTATAGATCATTGCTGTGATCACTGCAGAGGGACTGGAAGATAGAAGTGCGGCAGGGCGACAGCTTATCTGTCCCTGACTGGGGAAGAGGAATATGGGCTCAACCCCAGCTCAGTGGTTTATAGCTGACTGTTACTGCGCGGTTCTCATGTCTTGTTTTGTGTTATGTGCGTGAGTACTTGTCAACTTTGAGTGTTATCCCTCAGATGCCTGTGTTGGGAAGATACTAGGCTGAGGCCAGGGAGGTCTCTGAGTCCCACTGAGTACCTTGATGTCCCATCCTCCAGCCTCCTCAGGAACCTGGGGGCAGAGCACCGCTGGGCTTTAGTATCCTGGCCTGGATCCCAGCTGCTCCCTAGTTGTGTGACTCCTCAGGATCTTACTCTCCTCATCTGTGAATGGGAATCAGGTCCAACCTGCTGGGACACTTACAGGGACTAGGAAGGAATTATGAAGGGAACATTTTATAGCCCTTCCTATCAGAAGGCATGGTGCCAATTCTCTCCTGTTTCCTCTTGGCCTTCCTGAAAGCTGTCTCCTGTGCCTGGCCAGTGTTCAGTAAGAAAACCCTTCTTGCCAGGTGACTTCGGAGGGCCTCTCCGTCCTGTGCCCCTGGGTTGTAACTGGGCAGGGTCTCTCAGTTGGGGAACAGACCTGTCTCCAGAGTTCACAGGGTGGCAGACAGCACAGCAACCAGCGGAGGTATCTGCAGCTAGAGCAGTAGTTTATGGCCATCCTGGAGTTCTTGGCCTCAGGGCTGTTTTATGGGGCTCTGTGTTCTTGGAACCACACCCAAGATTTCCCAGCCCCTTTATAGGCTGCAGTGCCATACGGTGGGCATCTGAGACACCTGCCAAATGTGAGGTAGTGGTGAGGTGATGAGGGGGGAGCTGGTGCCAGGTGAGAGGTGGCTCAAAGGAAAGCATTCCTTTCTAGTCGCCCACTTCCCATTTGCTAGTCTTGAGGAAGGGAACAACTTGTCTGAGCTCTGGCATAAGTTACTATCAGGGTTGGAAGGAGAGACTTCATTAGTTTTGACCATGCCTCTGGATTATATTTATTATCATTTACTCTGCCCAACAAGGAAAGCCTCCCACGCTACTATAGAGCTTTGCAAGTGATGACCTCATGCGGGCTAGTGGTCACCAGCCCCAACCTAGAGCTGAAAAAATACTGGTTCAAATCCTGTCCTCACTGTCTAACTGCTTTTGTGTGGAGAACACATATATGTTCAAGTGTGTGTGTGTGTGTGTGTGTGTAGTGTGTGTATGTGTGTGCATATGTGTGTGTGTGTGTATGTATGTATTGTTCCTTAATAACCTTTGTTTTGGAGACAGGGTTTCTCACTGGCCTGGAGTTCATTGAGTAGGCTAGGCTGGGCAGGTAGAGAGCCACATAGAGCAGCCTGTGTCCATTTCATCTGCACTGGGATTTCAAGTGTACAGCACAATGCTTGGCTAATTAATTAATTAATTAGTTAATTAATTAATTAATAATGTGGCTTTAGGGGACTGAATGCAGGCTTCTGTGGCAGCACCTTTACCGAAACATCTTGCCAATCTCTCAACTGGTTTTATTGTTGTTACCGAGAGTCCAGGGCGAGTCTATGTCTTGCCATACAAGAAGCCGCTGGGTGAACAAGAATTGCTAGCTGGCCTTGGATTAAAGCTGCTTTTCTGGAGTACATGCTATTAGCAGATCCCCAGTAATACTAGGCAGTGATCACATGTCTTTTTGATCTTCCCATAGTGGCCTCACAAAGTAGGGAACATCATGGGTCTCTCATTATAAGCAAAAGAACTTGCAGTTAAGAACCGTGTCCAAAGTACTAGAAAGAGGCAGAGGCAGGATCAGAACTCAGGCAGCCCAATCCTCAGTCACCAAGAGCTGTGTTTGTCACCCAAGTCTGTCCTTGACCCAGAAGACCACCACTTACTGTCACAACACAAGACTCTTGTGTTGGGGCAAGTAGGGAGTCAGGACCTAAGGAAAGGGCTCCACTATTTTGTTGTGACTTGGTCTGGATGTGAGGTTAGACTCTAAAGAGGGTGTGGGTTATCTTTTTCCTTTTCATCCAGCTCTACACACATGCTGAGACCCTGTTCTACAGGAATGCTGTCCTTGTTTCACATTTGGATCTTCATCCTCTGGCCACATCCATACTGTGGGACCTCAGAGGGAAGTCCTTCCAGCCTCATGACTGTATATATATCTCCACCAGACCCTTTCCTGGCAGCACTCTTTGATGGTGGAGGCAGGAAGCCAGCGGGGGCGNAGGAGGAGGAGGAGGAGGAAGAGGATGATGATGATGATGATGATGATGATGATGATGAGGGCCCCTAGCAAGTCTAGCTTTGCAGGAGCTCCTGAGAACTTACCATTCCTGAGAACTGACCATTGCAAATATCACTACTTATTGCTTTATTTTTAGCAATGTGAGGGGCCTGGAGGGCAACAGGGGATGTGGGAATTCTATTTTTTGCTCCGTCTTGCTAATGGAACCTCTGGCAGTTTTTATGCTTGATTTACTTTCCTCCGTAGTTGGCCATGCCTGCAGCCCTGAACCAACTGCTCTTTCCCTTCGTCAAGGAGGAGCAGAGTGGATGATGTCGAACACTGGCTTTGCAGTCTCTCTCTCTCTCTCTCTCTCTCTCTCTCTCTCTCTCTCTCTCTCTCTCTCTCCTGGCTCACGTTTCTCTGAGAAGGCAGATGGCATCATTCTTGGTTTTCTCCCTTTAGATCTGGTAAATTCTGGTTGCTCAAAGTGTGGTCAGCTCCCCGCTAGGATGAGTGACCATTCTTTGGAGATACTCTGGGCAAAGGCAGGTTGATGGAGTGGGGGATTGCTGGCCCCACACTGTAGGTCTACAGTGGAGGAAATGCGATCCAGTGCAGGGATGACAGTGAGAAAATGTGGAGCAGGAAAGTGTCTTCTGATTGTCTATCTTCGAATCTTGACAGTTATAAAAAGCAGTCACTCCTTGGAGACGTTAACCATATACTATAAAGATTATGCAGACTGTGTAGCCACCATCATCCAATTGTGGACCATGTTAACCGTCCCCCTTCCCCAACAACAATTGCTTCACATTCCCTCTTACCTCCAAATACAGTTGCCAATCTGCTTCTAGTCCACCATTTGCTTTGTGGGAATCGCATATGAATGGTGTCCCATGCTATGTGGCCCCCTTCGTGCTCCAACTCATGCTATAATAGTGAGTCCTGTCACTGAACATAGGTGTCAGTAAGCAGACAATAGAGATACTAGGACCTGAAAAGCTGGTGACTTCCTCAACCTGGCTGTTGAACTGGGGTTGGAGGAGCAGATATGACATTAGGCATTGGTGATTATATGTGTCTCACGAGTTGGAGTAAAGTTAGAAAATTCTTCCTGTCCCTTAAGAGGGTAGGACATGTATGAAGACTACATTGTTCTCAGAACACTGTGGTGTGGAGTCGTTTTGATGCCAAGCCAGGTTAGCATTTGAGGTGGGCTGGATCTTGCAGACAAAGGGACAGAGGCTGCATTCTTATTGCCTGAGTTGCTCACCATTGCTTGGATCTAATCATTAGCATCGTCTGTGACACCTGCTTTGGTGCTGGGTCCAAGTAATTTGCTACCTCTCTGGTCTAGTCCATATTCTTGAAGACCATGGCTTTGAGGTCCACATGGTTTCTGGTTGAGTTACAGACAAATAAACTTTGGAGATAGGAGGCTCCATGCTGATGACCTCCAACAATAAACAGACCATTGAGATTAGGCAGTGGCCTCTCAAGTCCTCATGACTCCTCTTTTGGAACTAGAGAAGAAGCCACATTATCCTGGGGCTGATGGTAATAAGTAGTGCATAGATATTTTGGTGCCCAGATTTTTAAAGGAGAAAAAAAGTCTATTCAAGGTGTCCCCAACTAGGGTGATATACCAGAGTGTGTATGCAGAAGTCAGAGGACAGCTTGCAGAGAATCGGTTCTCTCCTTACACCGTTAGGGATCTCAGAAACCAAGCTCAGGTCTTCAGGCTTGGTGGCAAGTGCCTTTTTACTAGCTGTGTTGTCAGTCTGAATCTTTGCCTTTAAATGACACAGTTAGATGTTCTTCCTTTTTACCCAGAGGGCTCTGGAATGCATTGAGATGGTATTTGGTGGCTGCTGTTGCTGGATGTGAGTTACTGGTCCAGTGTGGGACTTGGGATAGAACCTTCAATAGTGATCTTCCAAGACATCCCAGTCTCTTAAAGGTATGAGGCTGCACTGGGCTCCCATTTCTAATGGTGTTTTGGAAGGTGGAGAGGATTGGTTGTGAAAGCCTTCCCTGTCAGGCTTCACTGTGTGTGAGGGCAGGGATGAAGTCTGGGCTTTGCTTTGCAGATGAGAAAATTGCCTCTGCTCAGTGGGAGGCACCTTTGACCACATCAGTCTGGGGAGAGCCATTAAGCCCCCATTATGTAGCTGCTGCGGTATTAAGCAGATTGACAAACAGTTTGATATCCTGTAGCCTGGGAGGCCAAGAGCTAGAGTGGAATAGGTGTAATGACTGGGGTCTGGGGTCCTTGATATCACCTGGGTTCTGTCACCTACTGACTCCGGGACCTTGAACAAGGCTGTTTAACTCTGTGTTTTGTAAGAAGCTAGTGTATCCTAATTGTCTACAAAGGCAGTTTTGCGGATTGAGGGAATGTCAGGTTCTTAAGGATGCTAAATCAGTTCTGCCTGCCTTCTTCCCTTCCCCCATCCCCTTCCTCCTCTTCCACTCTCCTCTCTTTCCCTCTTCCTCTTCCTCTCCCTCCTATTCTTTTTGTTTGGCCTCACTGCCACCATTAAACAGCTGAGGAGAGTCTAGGTCATCTTTGTCAACCGTAAAGATCTCTTTGTGGCAGCATCCAGGAGGCAATGTCTACCTCTCTAGAAGTAACTAGGGGTCAGAGTGATCCCTTCTGCTCCTGAGAAAATGACGCCATCAATTGCTTTCCATGGTACAAGTTCAGGCTATGAGGATGGGTTGACAGTGACCTACATCTAGACTTGGTATTCCAACCATATGCTGGGTGGCCTATAGAGTTTTAGGGGCTGATGAGAGTTTAGGATGGAAAGTAACAAGGCAAAACAGAGAGCTGTGCAGTGGGAGAGGAAGGGTGCATGTGGAGGAGGGGTGATTTTGGTGGCCTCAGGTGACTAAGGGAGGGGTGGCAGTTTGCTCTGGGTTACAGGGCTTTCTCATCGGGACACTGAAAGCCAACATTTGGCTCATGGCATCCCATCACTTTCTAGGGCTCTACCAACCCAGATGAAGGGAGTCTACCCATGTGCTGATCTCCATAACTGTTGAAAACATGAGGAATGGTATTAAAGGGTTGCAACATCAGGAAGTTTGCGGACTGCTGTCATAGAGGAAGAGAATACCTCCTTAAGGACATGCCCTCTTCCGCCAGTGATCTACCTTCCTTCTGCTCACCACCCAGTATCACACAAGCTGGGAATTGAGCCTTTAACGCAGCTTTCAGGGGACACCAGGATTCAAACTGTAGCACATTCCACTCTAATCAAGAATAAAACAGTGCCTAGTATCACCTCTTTCAACAATGAACTGTAAGTCTGAACCAGTGCAATAAGATAAGAGTTGAGCAGGAGAGGCATACACATTGGAAAGGAAGAGATAAAGGTGTCTTCACTGGCTGCTGATCTGGTCATGTGGCTGGAGGAAAGCCTAGACTCCAAATCTATAAATTATTAGAAGCAAATGGAGTTCAGCCAGGTAGCCAAAGGTCGAATGCCAGATGCATGGCTTCCTAAGAGACTTGAGGCTTTGTGTAGAGTAGGATCTGGCCATTAACTAATTGGGTGTTATCCAGGCTATGCTTCCTGACTTGTGTTGGTACGGTGGGGCAAAGTGCTTTCTCACACATACCCACCCACTTGGCAATACAGATTATTTAGTGTGTGTGTGCGTGTGTGTGTGTGTGTGTGCCCGCACTTGCCCACACATGAACTGTGGAGATCACAGGTTGATGTTAAATGTATTCATCAGTGGCTTTCCACCTTATTTTTGTGACAGGGTCTCTTAGCAAAACTGGAATTTTAGCTAGCCCAGGTGGGCAATGGGTCCCAGGAGCTGTCTATCCCCCTTCACCCCACAGCTGAAGATAGAGTTATGTGCTAATGCATTTTATCTTTTCCTGAGATCAGGGCTTCATGTTTGTGTAGGCAAGCATTTTACCTACTAAGCCATCCTCCAGAGTCTGTTTAATTCACTTAATTGTTTATTTAGATTTTGAGATAGTGTCTCACTATATAGCCTTGTGTGGCCTGGAACTTACTATGTAGACCAGGCCAGCGTTGATTTTGTTGATCTGTCTCCAACCTCTGGATACTGGAATTACAGGTGCATGACACAAGGCCTGGAAGAGACAGTTTTAGTTTTACAGAGGAAGGGCCTGTGTTCTAGAGTGGTTATGGTGACCTTGGCCAAGGTCAGTTGGTAAGGAGGCACAGCTGTGGCCCTTCTGTCTGCTCTCTCTCTCCCAGCCCCTTTCAGACCTGACAGGTTCTAGAAGAGTCTTGTCCCACCTGTTCTTTGGGCTCCATTTCCAGCACTAATCAAGATGGTAGGAGGATAGTCCAGGCGTATTTCTTTTAGGACTGGCATATACTCTGTGACTTCTTTTTTTTTTTCCCCCTCGTTTTTCTTTTGTGAACGCAGCAGCCAGACTCTCTGGTTAAAGTGGGCTGCA
Organism: Mus minutoides; assembly: GCA_902729485.2. Classification (NCBI taxonomy): domain Eukaryota; kingdom Metazoa; phylum Chordata; class Mammalia; order Rodentia; family Muridae; genus Mus; species Mus minutoides. Next base: position 1,051,305 of record LR749830.1, on the reverse strand, counting down.
TCTGATGCTGAGAAGGAAGGTCTACTTTTCTCTGAAAATGCTTGACTTCGGGTACTTGAGGAAAGAGGGCTGAGTTCTTCATTTGTCAGCGTGTGATCCCCCCCGACCCCGCCTCTTCTTACTCCTGTTTATACTTTGCTTTTTTCACACCTCTCGTACAGACAGGGAAGTCAGTAAGCCATAATATTAATAAATTGTAGCCTTTAAGATAAAAAATTCAGGTGACAGCAGATGCTGGTGTGGATGTGGAGAAAGAGGAACACTCCTCCATTGTTGGTAGGATTGCAAGCTTGTACAACCACTCTGGAAATCAGTCTGGCGGTTCCTCAGAAAATTGGACATAGTACTACCGGAGGATTCCGCAATACCTCTCCTGGGCATATTCCCAGAAGATGTTCCAACTGGTAATAAGGACACATACTCCACTATGTTCATAGCAGCCTTATTTATAATAGTCAGAAGTTGGAAAGAACCCAGATGTCCCTCAACAGAGGAATGGATACAGAAAATGTGGTACATTTACACAATGGAGTACTACTCAGCTATTAAAAACAATGAATTTATGAAATTCCTAGGCAAATGGATGGATCTGGAGGGTATCATCCTGAGTGAGGTAACCCAATCACAAAAGAACTCACATAACATGTACTCACTGATAAGTGGATATTAGCCCAGAAACTTAGATTACCCAAGATACAATTTGCAAAATACATGAAACTCATGGAAGGGTGAAGACCAAAGTGTGGACATTTCACCCCTTCTTAGAATTAGGAACAAAGCACACATTGAAGGAGTTACAGAGATCAAGTGTGGAGCTGAGACAAAAGGATGGACCAAACAGTGACTGCTGCAGCCGGGGATCTATCCCATAATCAGCCTCCAAACGCAGACACTATTGCATATGCCAGCAAGATTTTGCTGAAAGGGCCCGGATATAGCTGTCTCATGTGAGGCTATGCCAATGCCTGGCAAACACAGAAGTGGATGCTCACAATCAGCTATTAGATGGAACACAGGGTTCCCAATGGAAGAACTAGCGAAAGTACCCAAGGACCTGAAGGGGTCTCCAACCCTATAGGTCGAACAACAATATGAACTAACCAGTACCCCCATAGCTCATGTCTCTAGCTGCGTATATAGCAGAAGATGGCCTAGTTGGCCATCATTGAGAAGAGAGGCTCCTTGGTCTTGCAAACTTTATATGCCCCAGTACAGGGGAACACCAGGGCCAAGAAGTGGGAGTGGGTGGGTAGGGGAGCAGGGCAGGGGATGGGGGAGGGTATAGGGGACTTTCGGGATAGCATTTGAAATGTAAATGAAGAAAATATCTAATAAAAATTGGGAAAAAAAGAAAAAGAAAAATGTTGAAAAGAATGCCTATATATCTACCCTCATTTATCTTTATCTTTTTACCAATGTATCTATAAAATAAAAATTTAAATGTATTACAAATAAAAAAAAATAAAGAAATTGTAGCCTTATTTCATCTTTGGTGACTCCTGGCCTCCATATTCCTCCTTTCCTAAGGGGGGACCCTCTGTTAGAGTCTTCCATTCACTTCCCCAGGCTTGAGATAGTTCTGTAGGCTTGCCACTCAGCCAGTGAGAGTTGTTGAATGCCACCTGCTCTGTGCTAGGTTCTGGAGATTCTATAGGGAGTAAGACAGGCATAAGTCCCTTCCCTTACAGAGCTGACAGTCCAGAGGGCAAAACCAGCATTCAGCAGATGGTCTAACATGCTAGTGAGTACTTTAGAGAAAAACCAAGGAGGAGAAGACACTCTTCCTTACTTTTTTTTTTTTTTACATGTATGTATGTATGTATGTATGTATGTATGTATGTATGTATGCATGTATGTATGTAACTACTGTGTGTGTATGTATGTGTTTAAGGGGGAGGTCACAAAGTGTGTGCTGTGAGTGTGTAGAGGTCAGAGAACAACATGAATTTCTTTTCTTCTACTAGCTGGATTCTAGTATCTTCCTCAGGCTTGAAGGCCAAATGCCTTTACCTGTTGAGCCATCTTGCTCCCTCTTGTAATTTGAGTTGGGGATTCAAGGGTGAGAATGCCCGAGGTAGGTTCTTATGGAGACTTAAGGACAGGCAGAGGGAAAGCCGCACAGATCTCTGGGAAAGGAGACTTGGGGTCAGTGCCAAGGTCAGGAGGCAGGATGATATCTGGTCAAGGCTGTTCCCCCGGAGCAAAATCAAGAAGGCAGAGACAAGGAAGGAGGAGAAAAAGCAGTAGGAATGAAGTCTTAGAGGAGGAGGGCAGAGAGGAGAGAGCCGTGTAGGAAACGGCCTGGCAAACCTCTTTTGGCAACTTGTGTTTCTTATTTCATTGTCCTTGGCTCTCTATTCCTCCCAACAACCACAGGATCTTCACAGGGCAAGTGTACCAGCATGCCCTCACTCCTCTTTCAGTGGACTCTCAGTAGTTGGTTGTAGGGTGGCCCCCATTTCCCACAAAGGCAATGCTGGGACCTGAACAGCCTGCTGGTACGTGCCTTCCCACCTGGTACCTTCTTCTGGGAGAGGCACTTCTAAGTTGAAAGGTGGGTGTTTCTACTTAATTCTAACAGATACTGCAAAATTTCTTCCTTGAAAGGTTGCTGCTGAATTGGGGATCAACCTCTGTTTGTGAGTTCAGCTGCCTGCCTCTGCTTCCAGGTTGCTAACTAGCCAGTCTGTGCTGAGGAATGTTCTGAGGGACGGCTCAGAATCTTTCATCTGGGGGAAGGTGTGTGTGTGGCCTTTCGAAGCATGCTGCTGGGGATGACATGGCTTGTTCATTTTTGGAGCTTGTATTTACTGGCTGTGACGTCAGGGCAGTGAGGAAGAGGGAAACACAGCTGTGGCCGTGTTGTCTGCATTACGGCTAATGTTCCATGTGCTTAAAATAAGCATGACAGCAGCGAGGAAGTGCATGGAGACACATTCGCACCTTGTCAGATACTGAATCATGTTCCTGGAGTGTCTTCAGGGTAAGGCTGCTTTGCAGCATCCTGACTGGAGGGCCCGTGAAGGCTGAGCGCCTGCTCACTCCTTCCCCACCCCTGGGTGTTGCAGAACCAGCTCTTGTAGACTTTTCGTCTGTTTGATGTCCTCCTGTGGCTGTTTTCCATCTGTTGCAGTTCAAACAATGATTAATCTTGCACATGAGTCCTTTCGCACATGCACCAGGTTACATGTTGGGTCAATTTCTAGGAGACGGGTAGACTAAATTGAAAGTGATTTTTCTGGTTATATGCTGATAGACACACTAAATTGACCTTCAGAGAGGTGTCCGTCCCTATTGGCAGCTGGTACAAATGAGGATCATCTCCCTACGCTACATACAACTTGGGAGGTCGTCCATTATTTTAACGCTGGTGAATCTGATAAGTGAGATGCCTGCTGTGTGTCATTTCGTTTGGCATTGGTTCTGCATGACCAAGATTCCAATGTCCCAATCAATATAGGGGCTGAGGGTATACCTCAGTGGTTGAATGCTTATTGAGCATATGTGAAGCCTTGAATTCTACCCTTAATGTTCCCCAAATAACAACAAAACATTTTAAAACCTGTTTCTGTCTTCTAGTGTGAGCTACCAAGTCTTTGTACCCCCCCCCCCCCATTAATGCTCTCTTTCTGACTCCTTGCAGAATGGTTTGCTAATGCTAGAGGGGTATTCGATGGTGTGATCAGAAACGCTGGGTTGTCTGATGAGAAGTCAGTAGCTAGGAGTGAACGTCTGGGTGTTTGAGAAAATGAGATCTGGTAAACTGTAGGCCTGAACTGTGCGTCTGTACCCGTGTACTAATCCTCAGAGGCTAAAAGCAGACACAGTAGGGAACTGTTGGCCTCTGGAGTCCACGTACCTGCGTTTGTCTTTCAGAGAGTCTCAGCTTTTATCCCTTTAACCGGCTTGAGCAAGTGTGAGGAAGCTTGACTGTTTTCTATGAAAACCCTTTTCTTGTTTGATTGGCTTCATAATCACACTATGTTTTCTGGCAACCACTCCTGTCGAGTTAATGGGCTAGGCCAGGTGACACAATGGCTTTAGTGAATGATCCTTAACTTCAGGAACAAGACATGAGAAGAGAGTGTATGCCACCTTCTTAACACCATTTATTCTCACTAGCGTAGATGCTCCTGGTGGGACATTCTTCAAGCATCTAGTGGAGGATGCAGGCTCCTGCTGTCCAGGGATCTGCCCTGTCTAGGTCTCTAGTACACTTAGGGTCCTTGTCTGTAGGAAGGAAAAGAGAGAGGCGAGGTGTGTGTGTGTGTGTGTGTGTGTGTGTGTGTGTGTGTGTGTGTATACAGTCATAGCTCCATAGCCCCCAGGCCAGGACCATGATCCACCTGCCAGAGGAGTGGAGTCCACTGTTGTGTCTGGCCATCAGACTTGACCCCAAGCACACAGTCTGCCCTGGTGTTTTAGTGTCTATGTGGCACTTAGAAATTTTTTAGTGTCTCTTCCAGTATGGTTGCACTATGCCCTCACAGTTTCGCACAGAGGGTAACATCAGTGCTTTCAACTCGATTTGGAACCCTGGAGACTGATGTCTGGGAGACATTTATCCTATGGGAAGCGTGACGCTTAACTACCCACACCAGCTTGGTGGCCAAACGTTCACACTGACTGGCCTTTTCCGGTATGACAGTCAGTGGTCATCTACTTTAAGTCTGCCTGGCCAGACGAGCTCTGTTGGTGGTGAGTGAGGGAGAACTGGGCTGCCCACGATGGGAAACTGTAGGCTGGCTGGAGCATAGTTCCTATCCTTGTGGGAGACAAGAGTGGAAGTAGTCTCGTGTCCTTTACAAAGAGCAGCCAAATGGTGGAAGGTGATAGAGTTACTACTAGTGGGAAGGCTTGGGCCAACTTGTCCTATCACGGTGGGACAGACAGCTTGAAACCTGGCATCTCTGTGGGGAGCTGGTCCCCTCATCCATACTTGGTCATCCTTCTTTTCTTTTGTGTGGGGTACTAGCATTGAAATCGGGGCTTTTCCGTCACACTCTTGTTTCTCTTCATTTTGTTATTTTTGAGACATCTCATGCGGCAAGAGTTCAGCTGTGGTTGAGCCACAGGGAAGCAAATGTAGGGTGTTTTCATCTCTTCTCTGAGGGCACTGTGCTCCCAGGGGTCCATTGGATGGACAGTGTGAGACAGCTTAGGCACCCTTTGGCTGCCTACCTTTCAGATAAAGGAGCACATTTCTTGGTTTCCCTGAGTGAATTAGCCTAGCCAAATCTTGTCAAGACAGAGTGATGGATGGCATCATGAGTGTTATGGGCCATTATAATAGCAAGATGGCACCAGGCATATCATGACCCATGTTCTGGGGCTAAAGAGTGGTAGTGATAATCAAATGTCTGTCCAACTTAGCTTTCTTTTCTGTACAAGAGAAGTGACATAGTTCCTGCTGCCCTCACAGGATGCTTATGAGGATTACATGGGATAATGTGTATAAAAGTGCAGTATAAATGGAAATTCAATTCAAAGTATTATTATATTAATGGTAATGATTGTCATCTGTGATCCCAATGACTCACTTGGGGTGGGAGTCCTTGGAGCTTGTCATGGCCACTGTTACCTTTCAGCTACAATTACCATGCGCAATTTCATTTGACATACTCCTCATCATATGATGCCAGAATGGGAATGGGTCTTGGGGTGAACGGATTTTAACCTGTTGCTTTATTGATGGGGAGCTGCCACCCAGCAGAGGGAGATTTGTTAAGGCTTTTAGACAAGGTTTGAGGCTGTCAGCTCTCAGTAGTGGGCTGTTTTGTTTCCAGATTACATTGTATTATCTTTTCTAAAGGTCTAGAAATTGGAAACTTTGGGTGGAATGTTTATCCTTTGTCATTTGATGGAGTTGCAGCCTGACTCATGAGGTTCTGGAGAAAGGTGTGGACTGTGCCCAGGAGAGAAGCTCAGATGCTGAGAACACTGGGCCATAGGATCTAAAAGAGATGGAAGAAGCAACATGAGAGATTTCTGGAAAGAAGAGACCTAGGTTGTTCCAAACAAAGAAGGAGGAAGTGTATTGCTCCTGACCTTGCTAGACTCCTGTCTTCTTTATATATTATCTCTGACTTTCTAGAGGCTCCATACACATGGGGCACAGCTTAGCACTGTGGGGTTACATACAAAGAGAAAATCGATGGGTATCCAGCATTATACTGTTCAGAATCCAGCAAAACTGGCTTGGCCCCATTTTCTAAGCCTTTGGTTAACACCTGTGTAGAGAGAACATCTTGCGTATTCTATGAATGTGCCTATCAATTAAAAAGCCCATGACCTATGACTTAGGCAGAAAATAGAAGATGGAACATCCGGGAGCAGAAAGAATTCTGGGATAGAGCCAGACACAGGAAGACTTGCCTGGAAAGATGTGAGAAGACATATGCCTGGTACCTGAGCACAGGTAACCAGCCACATGGCAGAAGGTAGATCAAAATAAATGGGTTATCTTAAGTTCTAGTCAGAGAAGAGCCTAACTATATGACCTAGGTATTTGTAAGTATATTTTGAGTCTGAGTCTTATATTTGGGAGCATGGGACTGGGAGGATGAACCAGACTTAACTTTTACACACCTCTTGTGGGTCAGGGTCTTACTCATATGCTAGATGAGGCCTCCCCCTGCTTAAAGACACAATTTATAATAGCTCTTTCTCCTTGGTTACTGCTTTCTTCAGTGGATTCATCATCTAGATTTTTATCCCCCAAAGTTACCAATTTTAGTAGAGACATCTGGTATACCCTTTGGCCAGCTTTCCTTAAAGTTCATATCTTATGCAACTGTGGAGCCTGACAGTGCTGGAACCAAGGATTTCACATTGGTCTTAAATTGTTCACCAAAGCCAGAGTTCTGTTGTCTGAAGCTTCCTCACAAATGCCTTTCCCAGGATCCATTCCAGGACCCCATGCAACATCTACCTGCCATGTCTTCCTGGCCTCTTCCCATCCACCTTTTATTTTTTTTCTTTTTTCAAGAATATTGCTTAGCTTGTTTCATAGAATGTCTCTGGGTATGTCTCTTACCTTTTATTCAGTTAGTATAATTTAATTGGTATAAATTGGTACAATTTAATTTTATTTTCAGTTAGTATACAAAACAATGGATTTCACCATTATACATGTATGACATTGTGATTTTTGCTGCATTCGATTACTTCTTATAGTTCATATTGTGGCTTATCAAGAATTGATTAGTTTTTTGGTAGAATGTCCTTCAATATGGGTTTGTTTTATATCTTAACAAAAGTTTTTACTAGTGTCTAAAAACAAGTTCCATAAAACCTTTTCATACATGTCTTTCTGTGGTTTACTCCTGTCTAGTATCTTTGCATAGTTGACGTGTACGAATTTAATCATGTTTATTGGATCTTTTGTTAATGGGAATGTCAGCACCTTCAGAACAAGGATCTTGTCTTTCTGGTTTGCTCATGTTCATGAACATCTGTGTGCCTGGCATCCACGTCAGTCAATATTTGCTGAGTGACTGTGGAGTCAGTGAACTGATGCTGGTGGACTGTCTGCTCAAGGAAGAAAAAACAGAGGCTTGTAATTGGCAAAAGCCATATGAACAACGAGACCTCTGGGATCTGCTCCCTCTACCCTTACTGTGTGGGGACCCAAGTATTGCATTTCACTACATCCTGTGTGTTAGTGGAGTATGAGCTCATGGTGACCACTCATCCCAAACAAGCTGAGGTATGGATATGTACCTGAGAGCCAGGCTAGGCTATGAACTTATTCCCTGGGAGTTGGTAACATGGAGGTGTGCTGAGAAGCACCTGTATCCAGTTGCTAATCCAGACCTGGGACCTCATTTAGCCTTCTTGAAAGCCTCCGGCCTGCTTTTGAATGGCAAGAGAAAATTGTTAAAACATAGATTTCTGGGACTCAATGTTTGAATGCACACTTTATGTGTACTGGGGGCTGAGAAACTGCATTTCCAGTGACTTCCTAGTGATGCTAATGCTGTTGGCCCAGTGGCCCTGCCTAAGTACAGATACATACCCTAACTGTTCAGAGGAAAAAAATAGGTTACCACCAATAAGCAGGATCCATGAAGTCTTAGTTAGGATTTCATTGCTGTGAAGAGACATCATGACCAAAGCAACTCTTAGAAAGGACAACATTTAATTGGGGCTGGCATACAGTTTAAGAGGTTCAGTCCATTACCATCATGGCAGAAAGCATCCAGGCAGACATGGTATTTCAGAAGGAACTGAGAGTTCAATATCTTGCTCTGAAGGCAGCCAGAAGGAGACTGTCTTCCCAGGTAGCCAAGAGGAGGCTCTGAAATCTCACACTCTGTACCCCAAAAGGAGACCTAGTCCTCAATGTTCTGCTCCCACAGTGACACACCTCCTCCAACAAGGCTGCACCTACTCCAACAAGGTCACACCTCCTAATAGTGCCCCTCCCCATAGGTCAAGCATTCAAACACATGAGTCAATGGGGCCATTCCTATTCAAACCACCACAAGTAGGGGGAAATGGACTGTAGACCTATGTGCAGTGGCTTGCTGCTGCTGTATGGCCTCTGCGGTGTCTTTTGTCTTCTCTTTCCCTGATGGCATCTGTCCTCACTTGAGGCCTTATCCAACCCTCTCATATCGTGAGCCATCCGAGACAGGAGACTATGAGATTCCCTCTCTGCCCCCCCCCGCCCCCCCAAAAAGGAGGCTGACTAAGGCTCTGATTAAAATTGACCTTGGCTGGGGTCATGGAAGTCACTCTGAGTCCTGGATGTATCCTTTATTTTTCACAGCTTGCCTTAACATGTTTATTTGCCCACGCCTGCTCCCTGCCCATTTGCTCTGATAGAGGTGGTGCTGTTGGGCTCTCTGACTAGTTCTGTTTCCATGTCTGGCACCAGCACAATGGGGCAGATGAGGTGTGTGGCCATGCTTGCTTCTCTAAAGGCGAACATTTGAGCTTCACTAGTGCCCTGTATGGAAACCGATGGGTCCATTTCAGGATACAGAAGCTCCATGAAGGGTGGAGAAAATGTTTACAAGGATAAGCCCTTAAGTTCTGTCTGGCTTAGCCTACAGTGGTGATGGTGATGCTTATATGTGAGGGTGTTTAGCTTAGATATCAGACAGGAAGGTTTAATCTCTCTAAGAGATAGTCATAATTACTGCTAGAAGGGAAAGCAGCATCTGGAAGCTCTAGAGCCACATTGTTCTATTGGAAGATTCTGGGCAGGAAGCTGATATATCATCCAAATCCCAGGATGATTGGTCCCCTACTGAGACATTCTTCTCCACTGTTTTCTATATTCTATTAACCCCTATAGATCCTACTTATGATTTGCCTTGAAGGAATCGATATGAATGCCTGCTCCACCTTAAGTTAATAACACTTAACAGCGACTTGTAAGGATTCAAATACTGTAGTATTATATTAGGTTAATTTCAAATTCTCCTGACTCCGTATTAAAAATGTAGGGGTTCAGATTCTAGACTCAGGGAATTACAATCTCCAAGGGTGGTGAGACTTCTCTTTATTTTTTTTTAAGTTTTTAAAAGCATGTCCCTAAGATGCAATTCTGATCAAAGTTTGATGAGTACTAACTTAAGAGTGCTCATAGCATCCTTTTTCTTTCCAATCGGACTATTTCTGTCTCCAGATAAACTCTAAACATTTTGCGCAGGTAGATCTTCCTTCTTTATAAAGTAGCATATCTATATGCACGTAAGGGCAATGGAGTGATTAATATTGTATGTGGTGGGCACCTAGAAAGTGCTTGTTGAAGGACACATGTTAGGAAGTCTCTGGGAAGTCTTTGTAAAACCAGGACTTATGAGTGAGGCTGGTCTGATGATACCTTCCATCAGTTGTACTAAACAGGTCCTCACTGCTGAACGAACGCCCAGGAGCCCAGAGCCCAGGCACAGAGAGTCCACTTGCTGAGATTCCCAAACCAGCAGACTCTGGCATGCTGGCTCTGTTCTCACCACTTTGATCTGTGAGCTTATGAGACAAACTTCTCCCTCTCTCCACCCCAGGCTGGTTCTAAGCGCACAAAGCCATAGAAGTGCATGCTGCAGAACAGAGTGTGTTTGGACCATTCAGACGTAGTAGCGTGGTTAGCTTGTGTAATGACTTTTGTTTCCTCCCTTAAAATTTGCAGCGAAGAGTACAAATGTTTCATGTCTACCTAAGAGTCACACCTCCTGTTTACACAAGCCTGTTCTGGGAGACCTCAGAGGCTTCTCGCTCGCTGCGGAGTGTTATGGCGCAACCTTGGCATTGAGTCTCTAAGCAAAAGAGGCTGCTTGGATCTCACGTGGCAGAGGGCAACAGTCCAGAAAACACAAGCTCAGATGGTACTTTGTTTGGAAACATCATGCAAGGTTGTTTAGAACGTGCCATGTCGTCATTTTATTAAGCAGGGGGAAGACAGAATAATAAAAACAGATGGAATAAAAGCAGAGTTAGGAGTCAACAGTGTAGGCTAATTTAAAGGAATCCTGTCTCCTTTCTTCAACATTCCAGCCATCCAAAGAGAGGCGCATGCTTGAACTTTGGCCAGTTAAATTCCCGTGGCAGGTACATTGAAGTTTTAATCTGCTGTTTCATGAGCATTGCAGTGTATGGGGAGAACATTGGAGCTCACTTTCCTCCATCCCTGTGATTCCACTCTACTAATTTTACATTTAATTAATCTAATTTATTATATTGACTTTTTTGCTTAACTTAAAAAATGAGATGGATTATTAGCTTCTTAGTAAACAATAACAGTCAACAGCTACTACTCAAATCATTTAATTCATCATCATATTTCTATTTTGTTCATGAGATGGGACAGAAATTGTTACTTATCAGAAGTCGGACTTCTTAACCCTTCTGTGAATGGGATGGCAGAGTGTGTTCCATGCTGGGTCCAGGATATACTTCAAGTAGCGCATCCGAGGAGGCTGTCCCGCCAGCACGCAGCAGTCACCTGCAGCAGTGCTGTGTCTAGTTTGTGATCCCCAGATCCATGAGTGTGCTAAGAGGAGCCCAGTAGAGTGGCCATGTGAACCTGCATGGGGATTGAAGGCCACACAGTCCCACTGTGACGACTGTGGGATGTAATGACTTTCCGTTAGATCCAAATGGAGGGCACTGTGTGCTGACTGGGTGAGCACCGGGCTCCTGTTAAAACGAGAAGCTAGAAAATGTGTGTTAAGAAGCACGCTGCTGGGTTTTCACAGTGCCACTCTACATGTGCACCTCCAGACTGACTCCTGACCTTGAACACCTTGAGGTTCCTGAAGGCCATTCTGACATATGTGCTATGAGAAGTGAGTTTTAGGGGGGCTTTTGGAGTATGCCTTTGCAGGAACATCATTGCCAGGCACTAATCATTCTCTCACTTGGCACTGAAGAAAGCAAGCAAGCATGAGACCTGGCCACTGACTTGCAGTGTGATGGGGCATGTCATATACCTGCACAGAAGGCTGCAGAAAGAGGAGTATAGGCCCAGGTTCCTGAATGCCAAAACCAACCACCCAATCTATCTATCCTCAAACACTACAGGAAAGCAGGCCTGGGTGAGCTGAATCCTGGAGCCTGTAATTCTCCTGAGAGGATAGCTGTGCTCAGTCTGGAAATGTGTGTGGACATAGTTTTACAAACAGCGATGGACGAGGGGATGGAAACAGAACATGCTGGGTACCATAAAGAACATAGGCAAGTCAGGTTAATGCACATCTTAAAAAAGTTAAATAATTGTATCATTAATTCCATGACAGTTCTATCCAATGAGTTATGATTATATTCACACCTCCCCAACTCCCGCCCCCAATTCCTCCTCCACCTCCCACCCAATGTCATGCCTTCCTACCTTTAAAAGACAATGAAAACAAAAATAAAAGCAAACAAACAAACCAATCAGTTGAGTTTACTTTGTCTTGGCTGACTACTCTGGGGTGTGGTGCCTGCCTGGAGTGTGTTTGAAATTCCAGGTCTCACTCCAGTGAAGAAAGCTAACATTCTCTGACCCAGCAGCAATCAGATGACAATGTCTCCTCTGCAAGGCACCACATCACTCCCACCTGTCCTCTTCCATGCTGGGACTTTTGGCTGGCTTGAGTTTGTGCAGGTTTCTTGGTGAGAGAGAACCATCAGGGCTTACAGATGCAAGCTCTTATTCGCAGGTTCGATTGCTGGCACAGGTCACTGGGGTTAGGGAGGTGGGTGGTGAAACCCACTCTGCCTTAGATCCAGCAGCCGACACACACTGAGCGTTGCTACGACTGACATCAGTTTTCTTACCCTAAGTCGTTTGCTTCCAGGGTTACACACAAGTAAGTGCTACTCCTTGAGTTTTTATAAGTGAGCTAAGCAATTGAAGAAACCAACATATATTTACAAAAATGAGGTTCTTGGTGAAAAAAGGATGACATTGAACCAGAACATGGAGATTGCTCAACCTACTCCATAGATCCAGCCTCCAGCATTAAAACCTATGTGTTAGAAAAGAAACTCCAATTTCATCTACATAGGGTCACGTTCCTATCAGGAAATCATGTCTCCCTGGGTGGAGACCATTGTCTCTTTGTTGAGCCAGCCCAGAGGCTGGAGTTAGAAGGACAGTAACAGACAAGGATGGTTGCCCATGGAGTAGCTCCATAGCCATGAACAATTAACCATAAACATATCTCCATATGCTGTGCCACAGTCCAAGGACATTATGCCAAGGGGACCCGGGATCTTTGCTTTACTTGTCTTCCCAAGTCAAGAAGTTCACAAACCAAGCTGCTTCTGGGCTCTGGAGCTGGTCACCACTGTTCTTATATTAGAGATCTTAGAAGAGGACAGCAGCCTAGGATCTCAAGGCCAAAATATTATTATAATGTTTAAAAATTATCTTTTCTTGGGACAAAACATTCCTGGGTTACAACCTGGACTCGGCTACTATCTGCCTCTGAAATTGTATTCCATGAGACATGGGACTGTCCAGTGTGTGCCTGCCAGGACCTGGATTCAACTGGCCATGTGTGCCTCCATCCATCTTTCTGCACAACTGAAATAATGAGTCATTGACCTCATTTTTGGTGAACCTCAGCTGCTCACTGTGGGATTTGCTGAGGTGAGGTCAGAATGGAGCTGCCCAGGGGAAGCTTAGTCTGCAAGCCCATGGAACAGAAGCAAAGGTCACAGCCAGGGAGGAGCTGGAAGAATATGAAGTCCAAGTTTTGGGTGGTCTCAAGACAGGCCTTGCTCATGAGCTTGGCGGTGCCTTTGGCCATGATGGTACTGAGACTATGAGTGGTAACATGAAATTGGGGTCCCGTGGTGTTGGAGACTGAAGCAAGATGGTTAGAAGATGCTGGGACAACTTTATCTTGCCAAAGCCAACTTTGCCCTGAACATTGGCACTTGTGTTTGGTGATAGGAGTGAGTGAGGAGAAGCAGGGCAGAGTGAATTGTCTTCACGAGCATCCTAGTTAGGGGAAGTACTTCAGAGGACTGAGGAAGAACAGGAATGCTTGCTTGTCCCAGCACCTTCAGAGGGCAGTGATTTCAGGCATCTTAAGGTTGGGATTACTTCCTGGTTTAGATACTTTTATTTTAAGACCCTACTTGATGCTTATAAATGGTGCTGTAAGCCGGGCGTGGTGGCGCACGCCTTTAATCCCAGCACTCGGGAGGCAGGGGCAGGCGGATTTCTGAGTTCAAGGCCAGCCTGGTCTACAAAGTGAGTTCCAGGACAGCCAGGGCTATACAGAGAAACCCTGTCTCGAACCCCCCCCCCCAAAAAAAAATAAATAAATGGTGCTGTATATTAGACAATTTCTCAGCTTATTTATATACATGTACTTTTTAAAGGCATCATAATAATCCCGTAAGGCAAGTATTGGTATGTCTGTTTTGCAGGGGTGGAAACCGATTATGCAGAAGTCAAGAAATGTATTCAAGGTAACTTACTAGAGATTAGGCAAGTCAAGACCCAAACCCAGGCTGACCAGGTCCAGGGCCAGTGTCCCGGGCTTGGTGGCAGCAATGACATCATTGGTGACTTTGGGCGCAGACTCTGCTTCAGCTTTGGAGGGTCCAGGATACAGATACATTTCCTTTGATCTTGCTGGAGAAATTTCCAGTTTTCTCAGCACTTGGAAAATAGGAGATATGGAACTTCAGAGCTATGTCCTGAGGGCATATCTCCTGGTTTGTGGAATTTGTAAAAGGAGGTTTTATTCTGCAGCAGGCTTTCTTGTCCAGAGATCAGAGGTGAACAGCAGCTTGCCGCAGCATCGGCTCCTCGTTTTGCTTTCTCTCTCATCCTGGAATTCAGAGACTGTTTGAAGTTTCTCTTGATCTATTAAGGATAGAGGTGTCTACACGTAGAGAGGAAGGCAGGCCTGGACATGCATCTTTCAGAGGCCACGCCCCAAGTTACAGTTCTCTGGTCAGCATTCCGGAGCACCTTTGGACTATATGGAGATTATGCACAGAAGGGCAAACTTCAAGATTAAGGCAAGCATATAAGTAAGGAGACAATGGGCCATGAAGGCTAGATTGGCCCAGGACATGCTATCTTTTTCTTGCCTGGGTTAGAAGTATAGATTTGGGTGTCAAATACATTCTGCTATCTGACCTGGCATTGCCTTTTAGAAGGATGGAATCAAGTAGGCCTTTGAATGTAATTGCTAATGGTGTCATGGCTGGCAACCAGGTACTGGTATCTCGTTGCTTGGGTTAACTCCAACAGTACTGCTGATGAGCCCTGACCAAGAACCCCTTGTTGCTCTCTGTGACAAAGGATCTTGTTATAATACCATAGAGTTTTACGGTTAGTCTTTCTCCCATTCTTCACCAGAGGGAACTATGGCCTTTTACTGTGGTAACTGTATACTGGGGTGGGGGTGGGGGTAGTGAAACAGTCAGACTTTATGGAGTCTAGTGGATACTGGCTCTGAATTGACGCTGTTTCAGGAGACTCCAAGAAGCACTGTAACCCTCCAGTTAAAGTAGGGACCTGTGGACGTCAGATGATCAACAGAGTTTTGGCTAAGGTCTGACTCCCCGTTGTCCTAGTGAGTCCCCAGACTCGGCCTGTGGTTATTCATCCTGTCCCCAAATGTAGAATACTTAGAAGTCAGCAGAATCTGTGCGTAACCCAAACTGCTTTTCTTTGAGTGGAGTTGAACACCCAGTTTGTGGGGGTCAGAGCAGAGTCCAAACAGGGGACCCTTGGTCAAGATTCATTAAGAACTATGGTGATAGCCAAAGAATACTGAATCAAGCATAGGGCATGTATGGTTTTGGGACCTGTATGGTGACATGGGTTGTACCTTAAGTCTCAGGAAAGCCACAGTAATGGTCCAGCTGCAGGGACAGGTCTAAGCTTTGTCCTGTGTTCTTGGTTGTTTGGGATTTGGGACTTTCTCTTCTTTTGCCAAGCACAGATGCCTCCTTTGAGGGAGCAAGGGGTATCTCACCATGCCCAGTCAGTACTGTTCAGAGACATCTGCCTTTCTGGGCTCTGAAAGAGAGGTTTTATTCTGCAAATCTGGAGAAGAGCTAGTAGAGAAAAAGTCAGCTAAGCGATATAGATGGCACTGTACCCTTCACACTGTTGGTGCTGACTTTTCTCTTGTGAAAAGTTGATCCAGGTGTGTGGGGAGAAGGAAAAGGATTTGTGCTGATTCACTTTGCCAGCACGGAGGGCTGTTATCCAAATGCGAGCTTGGCACACATGTTCATTTTTAATTTACCACTCATGAGAGGTGGTGGCTTATGATTTTGGCAAAAATGGTTCTGGGATACCTGCTCTTACTCCTGTAGTAGGAGATAAAAAAAAAAAAAAACCTCTGCACTGGGGATGTTTTATTTCCTTTGCTGGGATCTTTCCCTTTACTTATGTAAATCGTTGTAAAATCCTCCAGGGAGTGATAGGTGGGGCTGGGGGTGGGGTCAGGGTTGTGGCTGGCAGAGGTAGACTGGCTGCCTCTCTCTCTCTCTCTCTCTGTGGCCCATGAGCTAAGAATGGTTTATATATCTTGAAATGGTTAGGGAAAGCCAAAAGAAGAAATACTATTTTTTGACACATGAACATGAGAAATTACAATTTCTGTGTCTATAAATAAAGATTTTTTTTGGAACACAGCCACACATATTCAATTTTATATCTTCATGGCTGCTTTTGCACCACAGCGGCAGAGTTGGGTAATCACAAGACGTCATTATGGAAAAGTTTGCTGACACCTTGGCTGTGGGATAACATTGTGGCTCCTTGGCCTGGCTTCTGAGGCCTTTTGTCCTTGGCACTGGCCACTCTCTTCAGCCCTACCTGGCTGCTGTGACTTTGCAAGTTCCCCAGGGCTGCTAGAATCTATGAGGTCCTTGGGCTAGCCTGCCCTTTTCTCTATTTTTTTTTTTTTTTCCTCAACCTCTTCCTGCCTTGGCCAAACACCAGTGAGTTATCCCTGAAGAAAGCTTCTCCCTCTTGTTCTTCCCTCTCTTTGATTAAGTGGCTCTCAATCCTGGTGAGGAAAAATAGGGAGACCCTTAGAGACTCTGAAAGCTTGATACTTGGTTGGAGGGCGAAGGCCTGGAGGCTAAGATGGCTCACATAGTCAACAGTTGGGAAACAGACCTGTCAGGTATTCTAGAGATGAGGCTCAGCCCTGGCCTCTGTGTCTAGTTCACATTTCAGTGTGTGTGTGTGTGTGTGTGTGTGTGTGTGTGTGTGTGTGTGTGTGTAAGACAGTGTGCACCAGTATTAGCATCAGGCCAGCACACAGGAAGTGCGGAGGCCAGTGAGGTGACCCCTGAACCCCAGTGAACTAGGGCTCTGGGTTGGCCAGAACCCTTGGAGAGAGGAGCAAGGTGTAGCACCTGTATGTTTCAGCTTCTGTTTTTTTTTATGGAGATGGCTGGAGACTGGCCTGTCTTTACTGCTGGAGCCCATGGTGCCAGGGATCTGAGTCCTCTAGTCTGTCCTTGCTTGTTTGTGGTCAGGCTGTTCATTTCCTCAACCCTTCTCTGGATCCTTTTGATCTTTCATCCCCATCCATAGGGTTTACCCTGAGGTCCGATGTTTATTTATTTATTTTTTAACTTTTAAATTGTTTTTAATCTTTAAAGTTATTATTTTTCACACTTCCATATATATGTGCATATATATGCATATATATTAATGTGTCCATTTTCACCTCTCCCATCACTCCCTCTCTCATCCCTTTTTCTCTTCTACTGAAAGTCTCCCCAACAAACCTCACCTCCTTTAATATCTTTCTATGTGACCCACTGCGTTTACTACCAATTCTGGTTGTTCTCATGATCAAGGGTGGGAGTTATTTACTATAGTTTGGGTAACTTATCAACATCACTAAAGATAACATTCCTTTTCCCAGCAACTGTTCATAGGCTCTGAGGGAGGAATGGGGACCCCCAAATCCCTTCCCTGTGCATGATGGGATTTTGACAGTCCAGTCTTCTGCAGGTTACCATAGGTACAGTGAGTTCCTGAGTCTAACAACCATGTCACATCTAGAAGATACTTTTCCACAGCAACCTATCCCAGCTCTTACATTTTCTTCTTCCTGCTCACTTGGTCTTAGTACATTGACTAGTTGTATGTCTCTGAATTAACAGCTGCTCATTACGGACATAACCTGTGCTAGTGAAGACTGAGAGAAGCATTGATCTATAGATATGAACCTAGGGAGTCAGAGAATTCTGATAACATGTCAATTGAGGAAAACCGCTACGGGCTCTCTCTTAGGACATCCCCAGCCACAGAGTTTGACAAGGTTTTACAGTATCAGGTTTAAGCTCCCTCCTATTGAATAAGCCTTAAGTCCAAACAGAAAATTGTTGGTTGTCTTTGTTAATGATAGTCATACCACTGTTGTAAGACTGGGCATATCTTACTAAGTAGGTAATTTTGAAGCATGTGAGGTTCAACCAACCAAGCTGGTTAGGATCATTGAAATATATATATATATATATATATATATATATATATATATATATATATATATACTATATATAGTTCCTCCTTCTTAGGACTGTTAAAGTGGTCCAGCAGGGAGGAAGCTTACAGCTTGGGTTTCTCTTTGTATGGTTTATTCACTGGTAGGTCCTGGTAGCAGCCCCACTTTTCTGGAGACTTTCCTGAAGACCATGGTATAGCTCTGCTACAGGTGTTCAGTTGTGCCATCTCAAGCTGCTGACCTCTCTAACCCACTCACTTAGTGTAGCTCTAGTCCTGAGGGAGGCTTGCTGCTAGCTGACCATGCTGTCGGTAACTCACGTGTACCCCTACCTCCTTCGCAGTGAGCATTTACCAATAGATCCACCTACCAAGGATTTACCACGGGACCACACAGTTTATGTGTATTATTTAAGTATGATTTGAAATGTCTGAAGTGTTAAGGATAATGAAACTTGGTTGTTAACTATTATATGGAGCAGCATAAGGACAGCTGAAGACACACACTTCCAAGGAGTTTGTCATCTTATGCCAAAACTTGGCTCTTAAGGTCAGTGAGATGGCTCAGTGGATGAAGGCATTTGGCACTGCATCTGATGACCTGAGATTGATTCCCAAGGCTTACACTATAGAAAGAGAGAACCAACTTTCCCAGGGTATTTTCTTCCCTTGAGTACTATGGTGCATGTATTCCACTCCCTAACCACAGTAAATAATACATTAAAAATTATTGGCTCTTGGGAGGACATAGAATTTACTTCCTCCTAGTTCTCCTCAGTCCTGATTATGGCAAGGCCATGTGGCATCTGAGTGTGGGTTCTTTAAGTCGGAATTTAGTTTCTATTCTGCTGCAGTGCATGCTGCCGGGCACATCAGCTCTCTAAGTCCTGTTCTTCCTAGTAAAATACCACAGTGCTGAGCATTACAGGAGGTCCTGGTGTGACCTACAGAATCCCACATATAGTGAATATACAGCATTGTTCTTGCCCCTCTTTTTTGCATGGCATTGGTAAGTGCAGCATCTAACCTGCAGATCGGGCCAGTACCTCAGGGGGAAGAGGGTTGCAAGTCCCAACAAACTGAACATAGGAGTCTTTTTTCCTTTGGCATCAGTCATTCTGGCTGTTCACCTCATCCCCCATTGGGGCCCCTGGTGCCTCTCTTGCACTGCCGACTGCTCTTTGACTCTATTTTGGGTCCAGATGGGGCTTTGAGCACTATGGAGTGTAAATAGCACATGTTAGGCACTTAGGAAGCATGTCTCAGTGCTGTGGTGACATAGAAAGAAGGAAAGGGATGGAGGACTTGGTTTTCTTTGTGTGGAGGAAGAGAGACTTAGAGATGAACATGTGGGTGGCTTTTCTGAGTGACAGACATAATTATTCTCCTATGGCTCATGGAGGTCATGCAGTCATGGTTGCCTGGACAAGACTTGCTCGCAGTAGCAGGCTGTGCAGAGCATGTGGACCTGGAAGTCAGACACTCTTGTCCAGAGCCTAGTACAGTTGGACTAGCAATAGGGGTCCCACCCAGAAATTCCAGAACCTAACCAGATTGTTCACCACATCCACAGGCATGTACATAGAAGACAGAGACCAGTGCTTCTCGAGCCTGGACTCTTTCTCCCCAGTCAAATGAGACAGGGCAGTCCATGGGCCCCGGCTGCTGATTCTCAAGGTTCTAGTTCTTTCCCCAGGCCAGCAGCATCAGCTTTGCTTGGGAGCTTGTTAGAAATGAAACTCTTAGAAATGAAGCCTTACCCAGTGCCATGAACTGGCCCTCTGGAGTAGGCACAGGACTCACAGTCAGGAGGGAGAGCTCTTCTGCCCAGCTCTGCTGCACAACAGGATTACAACAGGGTCGATGAGGCAAATGGCTGGATAGAACTCAAGAGTATCTGGGTGTGTAAGGAAAACCGGGAGTCTGAAGAGCTTCCCCATGGTCCCAGTACATATCCAGGACCTTAGGTGATATCCTAGGCCAGTTTCCTTGGCTGTCAGTTGAGTTGACGAATTCCTATCTGCCTTCCTGTGATGTGCTGGTGCCTTGGTGAGCATCAGCTTTGAGCTCACTGAGACCTGAAAAAGGCACAGAGGGACAGGTTTCCTTCTGCACCCAAAGAGACAGCTGTGACTCCTGCTTGAGAGAGACCAGATTATATACCCACTGTGGCCTCAAGGGAGGCACACAATAATGTAGCTTGGTGGTCCAGGGATCAAGTATTTTCAAGACCATTGTGCTTTATGTAACTGATAACCTTGCTCAAGGAAGGAGAATACCAGCGCCTAGGGGTCTCAGCTTGTGCCTTCTTTCTCCTTTTACCCTACCCACTCTTTACCACCAATGGGAAGCTCTGGGGCTCACTTTGAGTTGGGACATTTGCCCTGTACCATTTCATACTCCCTTTAATTAGGATGATGGAGCTGTTGGAGGGAATCGGCCCCCTCACTCTGAGTACTGGGAATGGTGGCAAAGAATGAGGTTTAGAAAAATATTTACCCGAAAGTAATCCCTTTGCCATTGCCACTGCCTGTTTCCCGGGACGCTGGGCAACAAACACGGAGTCTGGTGATCATTTATTGAGTGGATACGCTGAGCCTTGCAAACACCAGGACAAGAGGGTAAGCCATGGTGGTGTGCTCTCCATCTCAGCTCCTATAGCAGGCAGAGGCTGGGGTCTCCCGGGAGAAGCTATGAAGTACGACAACCAGGAGGCATGCTGCATGCCTGACACCAAAGCCACCTGAACACCAGATACAGGAAGACTTCATAATCTTATTTTAAGTCGGGTATGGCGCTACATGCCTGTGACTCCAGTACTTAGAAGGCAGAGGCAGGGAACTGTGAATCAGAAGCTACATAACAAAGCCCAGGCCTGTCTGGGCTGTATGGAATAACTTTTACTCAAAACGAAAACAAAACCACAATCTTTACGGGAAACAAGTCCGCTCTTAGAATCTCAAGGCGTCCAGCAGCGTTCTAAGAGCAGACTTGTGTGAGTCCCAGCCACTGCTGTGGGAGCCAGGGCTCATGATCTCCCCTGTTCTACATGAGCAGTGCAGGCCTGTGGAGGTTCATCTCCACATCTCACCGGTGGGAAAGCAGAAGCGTGGAGATCAGATGTATGAGCATCACAGGGATGAGTGTCAGGAAAGAGACGAGAAGTCAGGTCCCGATGTCAAGAGCACAGGCTGGGAGACAAAGAGCTTGCTGATATCTCCTGATTCTGTTTTTGGTCTGGGATGGCTTAGGCTATGGAATATCCACCAAAAAATCAACCCATCGGATATTTGTGCTGAAATGATCGGGAGGATGTCACTTGGCATAGTAAATCTGAGAGTTTTCAGAGTGTATCTTAATGAATGTAGGAAAGCATGCTGCCCATTGTGCACCTTTATTTAACTGTGTACATTTATATACGCATGCATGCACGTGTAAACATGTACTGTGGAAATATATACTGTGCTGCAGCTTATACACACACATTGCTCTCGTGGAAACAGCTCATGAAACAGTAGCTAATCCTCACATGATATGCAGCTTGATGTAGCTTCTTAAAGATTACTGGATTATAAGGGATATACACCAAGAGCTAGATGAGGAGTACAGCTTGAGTCTAGGACCTAGCATGACAATTTCTCTTCTCATGGAGCTCGGGTATGGAAGTGCTCCATGCCTTCCTATCCTACCTCATCCCATCCCCCTCCATCCCATTCCATATTATCATCATTATCACACCATTCCATCCTATCCCATCTTCTGAAAAATGTTGCTAACAGCCCATTTAGTAGACTTCATGATTGTCCACGAGGCCAAGGCTTGCGTTTTGCGAACTTGCAGTATGGTCTTTCTACAGTTTGTAAAAGAGGAAGGCAACATTTGGTTTTACCAGCTATATCGCTTAGTAAAAATCTTGGATAGATTACCCTCCCTACGCCCACCCCACCCCATGCACAGAGGCACACACACACACACACACACACACACACACACACACACAGAGGTACACAACACACACACCAAGGCACACACACACAGAGGCACACATTCACAGAGGCACACACTCACAGAGGCACACACTCACAGACACACACACACACACACACACACACACACACACACACACAGGCACACAGGCACACACCTTACCCCCCACACACATCTGAGATTGCTCATAGTGTTCCTGGCCATTTCTCCGTGGTTCCTTGCCCACATGTTCCCTCCCTCCTGTTATGAATACCTTGTATACTATGGTCCCTGGAGCTGGCCATCCTCCCTCTGACTGCCATCTGGCCCAGGCTTCTTTCTCCTACTGGTCACTATTCATGTTTTCCCCTTCTAAGAACCTTGAACATGGCTTTTGAGACCAAGTTCCTCCCCAGAAGTGTTGTGCTGCAAGACACAAGTGTGAAGTATTTTGAGTGATGTGGTGTTTGTTTTAGGGGTTCATACCGCCCTGTTCTCAACTCTGAGATCCCCACACACTTTGAGTGTGAGCATTTTTACTTAGTTCCCTGGTTGTTCATGATCTTCATGGATCACCGTCGTCTGCTTTGCCTTCATGGAAATGCCACTGTCCCACCGTGGCACAGCTCAAATCTCCAAGATTCACTTGATTCCTCAAGTCAGGAGGAGTGACAATTCTGGAGCATGTATAGTCTGTGGCGTTTTGGGTAGGCGGGGGACTTTTGTCCACTTGAGTGCATTACTGAGGATGGATATATGTACTGTGAAGTAGCAGAAGACAGCCGAAAGCACAGGGACCAGTTTTTAGAAGTTAACTCTGAGGGCTTTTGCAAGCACAGTTTGAGTGACAGCTATGACGCTCTTTAGAAAGTCACGATTGTTACCTGCCTATGTGGGCTGATACCCTTTAAAAATTCTCAGCTATAAACTCTCATCACACAGCCAGTGCTGACTTTCTCAGAGGCCCACTGTGTGCTATAGGAGAAAAGAGCCGCTTTGCCACAGCTGAAGAATAACTGAAGTCCACAGTGGGGAGAAGGGTGTCTGCAGACTGTAGATTCTCTACCTCCCTCGGTTTGTTTTTCCTTTCTTTATATTTCCATACTTCTTAATTGGGTCTGCTGACTACACACTGTTTTGTATGCACATTCTGTAACTACCACTAATCTGTGGGTCCTCACCCCAAAATCCCGTGCTTCTGGGTCTCCCTCCTCCTGCCAGGGCTTTAGATTTTGGAAGTTTCGAAGTCTCTGAGAACACGGGGATGGATCCTGAGACTAGAGAAAGGTGAATTTGCTCCAAGTTAGCCACAAGAGAAAGGCTCTCATCTAAATGTCTAGAAGAAATCAGACTAAGGGTGTGCTGGCCTTTAAGTCAGGCATTAGTTAGCTCGCCCACAGAACCAGACCCCAGCTCTGGCTGGCAGGGGAGGGGGCTGGGCTGGAAATGAGATCCTTTGGGGGCAGAGGCTGTGTCCCAGGTAACAGGTGGTCTATTTAAAAAATGAGGAGGAATCATTATACTAATTTTTAAAAATCCATGGAGGTTTGAAGGAAAACAAATGGAATATGAAGATGTGAAAAACATATCAGCACATTGCACGTATTCCCTTCAGCACGTAGTGTATCTGTGCCGCTTAGCTTTATCATAAACCTTAAAATAGGACTTCAATCTTAATGAACTTCCAGAAGTTTTGTGCTTCTACACTTAAATGTGAGGGGTTTTTGGTGAGGAAAAAAATCTATCAGGGCTCATGCCACCTTGGTCCAAATTCTGAAATCTCCCCAAACTTTGAATGTGAGTGTATCATTCATGAGCTTTATGCGGTCAGCTTAGTGTGATACATATATTCACAGACATTTCACTGGTTGATCATAGTGCATTTTACTCTCCCAGAATCACCTGATGAATGTCCTAAAATAAAAAAGGATTGAAATTCTAAGGCATGCATGACCCATATAGAGACAGGTCAAAGCTCTCTCTCTCTCTCTCTCTCTCTTCTTTCTTTCTTTCTTTCTTTCTTTCTTTCTTTCTTTCTTTCTTTCTTTCTTCCTTTCTTTCTTTCTTTCTTTCTTAAATGTATCATAGGGATTGGAAAGAAAACAGAGTTTAGTCCCAAGAAGGCCTGTCTACATCTGTTTGTTTCCCCTCCAGGCTGGGTAACCTTAGGTTATAATGTAATTTTGGGTTCTCAGTTTTTTTCTTGCATAACTGGGCTCTATACATTTTTTGGGGAGAGTTTGATTGAGGTAATTATTCATCTCCCTTCCCCTTCACATCCCTGATTTTAGAGTCTGAATGACCCCACCTAACTCTTTCTCCCCTGGGAAGAACCCTATAATTTTTGTTGTTGAGACAGTTTTTCTGTGTAACAGTTCCAACAGTCCTGGACCTCACTCTGTAAACCAGGCTTTGCCTCTCACTCAAGAGATTTATTTCCCTGCCTCTGCTGCCTGTGTGTTGGGATTAAAGGTGGGTACCACCATACTGGGTCAAACCCTATAATTCTTTATGTAACTGAATTCATTCCTCAGGCCAATGAAGGGAATATTTTCATGATTGCCAGTAGCAGCCCCTCCCCCAATCCAGGAGTTCAAGAGTCACTCACATTTATCTTGAAGCCAGTGGAAGAGTCTGGTTACAGGAGGGCAGGCTGTCAGCCAGAGAGACGGCCTTGGGTGGCCAGGCTTTGGCCACTTTTCCCATTCCGGGGAGGTGATGGATGGTGGAGTTGTGATTTTTAAGAGGGACCTGAATGTGGTTAACATGGTGACAGATACGGATCTTAACTGGGCACAGCTTGCAAATTCCAATTAATCTGATCCCAACCCTTGGGAACTCTGTTCTGCATTGAGCTTGAACTCTGGTCTAGGACTCAGGGCCCAATCTGTTACAGTGCCCTGCAAGCACTCAGAGCCTGTCCTCTCAGTCAGGTGTTCTGCAGGACAAGTTCTGCCAGGGCTGTTCCCAGTACACTACCCTGGTCAGGGAGAGAAGGAAGAGAACACAGTCCTTTCCTGTGTACCCTTCCACCCTCCTCTTCCTTTGCCCTCTTTGTTTTCCTTTTTCCCCATTCTCTTTGTAGTGGAGAAATGTAAGACTATTCATTTTCTCATACCATAACTGAGTCCAGTAAGAAACCGAGGAACGAGTCTCCTCTGTCCAGGCCCGGGCAAGACATGGCTGGTACATGGTAAAAAAAAAAAAAAACTTAAAAGCAACCAAATGCATTGTCTTGGACAATTGGAATACCCTTTGATACTTTCCTGTTGTGAGTCTGGGTTGTGACAATGGAGTTTTACCCAGGGAAGAAAGAGGTTATCCTGGACGGTGCCAGCTTCCTTTATCCCAGGGACAGGGACCTCTACCTTCAGGGAACCTTATGTTAAGCACAGCTTTGGAACTCAGCATGGTTAGGCCTGCAGATGACGTCACTGGCTTTCCGTGGGACAGCTGCAGTCAGCATCAGGACACTCCAGGCATGCCAGTGGTAACTGGAAACCCTATTTTCAAATGCTTCCCCAGCATTTGTGCATGGTGAAAAGTGTTTCTCTTAGGACACAAAGGCTGTTCATAGTGGGGTCCTAGGGAGATCGGGACCCTCTGAAGACTAGGGCTAGGCTCTGTGGGGGGAAGGGGAAGGAGGACATTTCCCAGAGGACTACTGTTCTGTCAGTGGGATTCCACTTAAATAGGTCTACCTGCCAAGGCCTCTTTTTGCAATTTCACTTACAAATATTGTTTTGGTATCAATCTATGGCCACTGCCTATCTTCTTTGTGTATCAGGACAGCAGACGTGGTATACAGGTGGAGAAATGTAGGGAGGAGGGTTTTTGTTCCAAGTTTTATTCTATGTATATGAATGTTTTACCTGCACACACACACACACACACACACACACATACACACACACACACACACACACACACACACACACACACATATATATATATATATATATATATATATATATATATATATATACACACACACACACACACACACACACACACAGTGCTTATGAAAGCTACAAGAGACTTTTGGATCCTCTAGAACTGGAGTTAAGGGTAGCTGTGAGCCAACATGTAGGTACTAACAACTGGACCCAGGTCCTCTGGAAGAGCAGCCAGTGTTAGCGCTCTTAACCACTAAGTCATCTCTCCAACCCCCTGCAAAGGAAAGTTTTAGTGAACCATAGCCCTAAATATGTTTGAGGGTCTGCAAAGCAAAAGAGATGTTAGATATCAGCTCACTCATGTGTCTTTGAGGTGAAAAGCACAGTGAATCCTGGAGAATGAACAGGGCTGGGAGGCTCACACTGACACCCCATGGGGACAGCCACAGGCTAGGAGCAACTGTGGGCCTTAGGAACAGTGTCAGCTTCAGTTGAAGGCCCAGCCCCAACTCTAGCCATGGGCTACTAACCACTATACCCTCAGCAGACACTAGGTATCCTACCATCTCAACTCTTTTGGTTCTCATGTCTACTTTCTTGGGTGGGAGCTGTCTCTAACATTGGGGGAAGTGACTCACATGATTTCAGTAGCCCAAGGTCACCCAGCTGGTTGGCACAAGGCCTGTTTTGGAACCAAGATGATCTACTGTAGCCCCGCCAGGATCTATTTCTGTGTGTATGTGTGCTACTGGCGATGAAACCCAGGGCCTTGCATATACTAGGCCAGCCCCTGTGCTCTCGCTCTGGTCCTAAGGTCTGCTTGGTGACAGTGTCTGAATTACAGTTGAACTCCCCAGCCTTTCAGCTTTCTTTTGCTCACTTGTGCATTAGCATATTACTTCATAGAACTGTTGAAAACAGGCACTTACGGTAAATGGTTTTAAAGGTGGGGACATCCCCGCTGTCCCATCCTTTAAATGGCAGGCCGATTGTCAGGGTTGTCTCTCTCCCAGCCTGGCTTATGTGCTTCCTTCTCTAGGTTTCCCTGTCTGCTGCTGCCAGAGTCCACCTCCCCAGAGGGCTGATAATCTGATGCTTCTGAACTTCTTCACTGCCTCCTATGTTCAGAAGCCCGAGAGCTCCTCTGGCCCAAAGTCCAGGCCTCTGCCCTCTGCCCTGGGGCTTGCCTCTCCAGACCCTCCTCTTCCATGTCGCTATAAATCCACTCTGATGCCCACAGCATGCCCTACAGGTGCTTTCTAAACTCATGTGTTTTCAGGGGTTCCTCTCCCTCTCTAAGCTATCTGGGTTCCTTGTTTTCTCCAGACTCAACTTGTTTTTTTGCTTTCAGTTTACTTACCACTCATCTGTTATGAGGCAGTATGATTCATGGCGGATGCTGGGAAAACCAGGATGCATAAAGAC
The DNA here is from genome assembly GCA_902729485.2 of Mus minutoides. NCBI lineage: Eukaryota > Metazoa > Chordata > Mammalia > Rodentia > Muridae > Mus > Mus minutoides. The sequence continues at coordinate 1,024,080 of LR749830.1, read as the reverse complement.
AGACAGTCTCTTGCCTCTGAGGAGGTCTGGATCTAGTAAAAGGACATGCCTAAAGTACTCTGGTTAGTGCCCAGAGAGTCAAGGCTCTGTGTAAGGCCTTCCTCTTACAGGAAGCCTTTCCTGATTGCTTATTGCTGTGGAAACAAATGCCCTTGCTTCAAGCCCTGTGGATCTTATTCCCTGTTTTCTTTTATTTCCTTGTGTTTTCCTGATATAAGCCATATTCTTTATCCACAGTATCTTTTGGATTTTAGCTGTAAGGAGCAAACTGCACCCCCTAGCTCTGTCTTGTGTGCTGAGTAATCCAACTGAGTTTTTATTGAGCTCTGATTACAAAGCCCCTTCAGATCCCTGATTCCTCTTGCTTGTTATCGTGGTTTATATTTATGTGTGTATGTGGGGAGAGGAGATGGAGAGAGAGGATTTGTACATTAGAGTGTAACTGACTGCCAAGTTTAGAAGAAGCCATTGGATCTTCTGGAGCTGGAATTACAGTGGACATGAGCTGTCCAGTCTGGGTGTTGGGAACTGGACTGTGGTCTCTGCAAGAGCATTACAGACTCTTAGCTACTAAGACACCACTCCAGACCCACTTTCATCCTAACTCTGTGGGCATGTGAGACATGTACAGTGAGCCTGGTTTGTAAAGAGTCAGTGACATATTCACAGACACACAGTTCTTAAGTGGCATGGTCTGGCTGTGAGTTTGCCAACCATTCGGGGGAAGGATGGGCGACTGTGGAAACCCTCCCTGGACCCTACCACATCTTTGAAGGGATAAATGAAAAGTCAAGAGGGTAGAGTCTTATGGCTGCAATGCAGGTAATTCATTGAGGACCGTGTCAAATGGGCAGCTGGGTCTCTTTGGGTCAACGGTGATTTGCACCCCTACTTTTTTTTTTCGTCTGACCATTGCAGGCCTTCCCTTCCTCCATGAGTCTAGGACAGCTGATTGGGGTAAGGGTGGGTGAAATTACAGCATTGGGGTGGGTCTAGCACTGCAAAGGCTGGAGGGGCAGAGAGAGAGAGAGAGAGAGACTGAGACAAATAACAGTGCGAGGACTCATCAGGCCTCCCTGTGGTGCCACTTTGGTGGGGTTTTGGGAGGATGGAAGTCAATTAAAGACAAGGATTCCTTGTCATCCGTGCAGGAGAAAAGGCTCCAGGTGCAAGCATTCTGTCTAACAATGTCAGAGCCCTCAGCTGGTCTTTGAAGTATTTAGTGGACCTGGGGACAGTGTGTCAGACAGAGGAATCCCAGCTCCCTCTCAGCCTGGCTGTTCATGCTAGGGTTTGCAATGAAAGCAAAAGGCACCAGCCACCCTGTGCACACTGGCTGGCTGGGAGGCTAAGGCTTTTGAAGCTTAGCTCTTTGAGCTACCTATGCATTTAAAAAGCCTTACCTCCATTTAAGAAGAACAAAGTCTTTTTCTTCAGCCTGGGCACAAATCAAAAATAGTTGATTTTTTTTTTTTTGGCTTCAGTTTAAAAATAAAAAAAGTCACCTTTGGGTTGAGATCGAGAATGGAAAATTTCAGGTCATAAGAGTAAGGTTTTTTTTTTTTTTTTTCTGGGTCTGTTCTGGGCAAGGGCAGATGAGGTGCCTTCATGAAAGTTATGTGTAAGTATGCACCATGTGTCTCTCACCTCTTTATTGCCCTGTGGTGTCCCCTCTGTCAAGTTGACGTTAGCAAGAGATTCCTCCATCGGTTCAGCACAGCCGAGTGTTCAGAGTACAGGGGACATGTGTGAAACTGGATATAAGCAACTAATTGGAAGGCAAAGGAGATGATTAAAACTAAGCTGTATCTTCTATCAAGGTGGTTTTATCGCATAAAGTGCATTTTAGCACCCACAATGAGCAATGACTCAGGCTCCCAATTAGTTGATGACAAACCTCTAGAGAGGATGAAGGGCCCAGGGGACTATATTGACAAGTGGGACTAAAAAACGGAGACTCCTTAGGAGTTCTACTGAAAGAAAAAAAAAAGTTACAAACCCTGGCTGGAGTGAAAGATCAGCATAATGTCTGCGCACAAACTTGAGGACCCAAGTTCAATCCCCAGAGCCTTTTTAAATTAATAATTAAAAAAGCTGAATATGATCAGCGGTGTTTGTAATCTCAGCAGTAGGGCCTGGGGGAATGGAGACAGACAGGTCTCTGGGGCTCAGTGGACAGCAGTGGCCTCCTCCTCGCCTCCTGGTTAAACTGCAGGGTCAGTGGAGCAGGGCAAGGGAGGGAGGTAGCCTGCTCACCTTAGGCACAGTGCCTGAGCTTTCCAACCCGCCTTCACGTGCATGTGTATAGACAGAGACATCCCCTCTCACGCATGTACATGCACCCATCTCCGCAAGTATGGACAGGCTCTGACATTTAGAGTGAGCTTTGCGAAGCGGGATGACTAGAACCTTGTTTGTTTGTGGTCCTCTGGCTTCACAGCCCACTGTTGCCAAGGTGTGAAGAGACAGTTGTTTTGTGTCAGTTTTACTGTTTCTGACAACTGTTCCTGAGGAAATATACATTTGTGCAACAGACCGCCTCCGATGTCAGGTCTAAATTTAGAAGCCACCTCCGACAGGTGCTAAAATCAGTCATACAGAATTCAGGGCGGTGCTCAGGAATACTGAGTACCCATGAGGCTCCTGATAGAACTTTTGTGTCTTAGGCCCTCAAGGTTGTCAGGGTGTGGCATATTTTCTGTGGGCCAGGCCCCAGACATGTACAGTGATATGTCTTCATGGAAGCATGCCTGATATGATGCCACCACTCCCATCTGGGTACCTGCACTTTCACCTTGACTCTGTAATGTACCATCTGTGTGTCTGGAGCATCCTCACCCAGAGAACGAGGGCACTGAATCTTTTTAAAAAATAATTTATTTTTGTTTCATTTGCATTGGTGTTTTGTCTGCTTGTGTGTCTCTGTGAAGGTGTTGCATTCCCTGGAATAGAGCTACAGACAGTTTTACGCTGCCCCATGGGTGCTGGGAATTGAACCCGGGTCTTCTGGAAGAGCAGCCAGTGTTGTTGACTGATTCTGTCCTGTTGAATCTTACTCACTCTGGGGTCATTTCCTGAACCTGAGCACTATGATTAACAGACAACATTCAGGTTGGGAAGAAGAACTTCAGGTTACGTTCCTTGGGTTTTTAGTGGTCTCAACTAATAACACAATAAAAAAATTCTTGGTTCTGTCAAGTGGACATTGCCCTGGGTTTTGCCTAGTTTCTGCCTTGGGTGCCCCTGGACCTACCTGTGAGACAGCAGCACAGCAGGGAGCCTGCGCCCATGGGTCCATCCTTGATGAGCACGTCTACCTCACATTTTTAATTTTACTAACTACTTTAGAGGCGGTTTTGAGACAGGGTCTTGCTATATATCCCCAGCAGGCCTTGGACTTACAGCAGTGTCAGCTTATTGAGTGAAGGTCCATTTTCTTTGGACAGGATCTCATGAATCTAGGCTGGCTCAGCACTTACTTTGTAGATGAGGATGGGGGTCTTTCAACTCCTCATCCCCCTAAGATGTGCACCACTCCACATTTAATTGTTTAATTGTGCGGACCATCCTGGTGTATCCATATAGCCTCCTAGTGGATGGAGTCTATACAGATGAATTGGCTTTTCTGTGTCTGTGTTTGCACCCCAAAATGAAGCTTAACATAAGCAGGGTATGGGGATGAGAGGATAGTCTAAGTCTGGGTCCAGGTTTTGGTCTTTTGCCATTTAGAAGTGTGACCTTGGGCAAACCATGAAGCCTTGGTCAACTTGATTCCTTCCTCGTGTGTGGGGGTACATAACAGCACTTTATTTGATTTAGTGGTGAGACTCCGTAATCTATGGAAAGTATTTACAGTATAGGAAGCATTATCATTGTGATAGTTCTCTGTGTGTTGTGAAAAAGAATGAGCCTCTCTGGGCTTTGTTACAGATGGCCTGTGTATGTTTCATATGCTACATTGTTACATACGGCTCTCCTTTGCTTCAAATCCTCTATGCATGTCTTATACAGCAAGCAAGGTAAGCAATGCATAAGTCGTTGTGATATTGTATCATTTGGGGAATAAGGACCTGAAAAAGAAGGCTGAATGTATTCAGCACAGGCACAATTTTGTTTCAACTATTTCCAATCCTCAGTTGGCTGAGTTCGCCAGTGGAGAATTATAGATACCGAAGTCGGCTTGTATACATCAAGTGAGATAACTTCATTCTGCATCCGGCAAGATAGTGCATGTAAAACCCCTAGAATAATTCTTGACAATCAGTTCTCAGTGAATGGTAGCAGCTCTTATCTAAGTAGCTTCTATTGGGAAAACACAGTCATATTTTTGTATCATTTCATTTCAGTCTGTGTCTCATCCAGGATCTATACTAGCTCTGACTAGAAAACACAATACAACACAACACAACAACAACAACAACAACAACAACAACAACAACAGCAGCCAAACAACCAGGCTTGACCACGTTGTCAGCAGAAAATTTCACCTGTTCAGATTCTCATCATACCAACGTTCCCTTCTTTTTCAAGAGGGCACTTGGGGATGTGAAGCCTGGGTACAGAGCAGAGGACTTTGGGGAGGAACTCCAGCTATGTTGGTGGGGACAGCTCCCTTGGGCCTATGGCCTCAATGCTTTGTATAGGACTGTTGAGGTTTGGCAGAGGAGCTGCTTGGGAGGAGCCGAGGACTAGCTGTGGGAATTTAAGGCCTTGGACTGGGTATCTTTCCTTTGGGCATCCTGTCCTGGGCTGATGAGCCAATTGCTTAAGTCTTCTCTGCTGGGGACAGTCTCAGTGTCTCTAGAGACCACTTGAGCACAACTCTTGGGTGCTGAAGAGCCAGCTACTTAGCATCCAGGAAATCTGATGCCTGTGTTCAGAGCCAGGGCCACTTAGAAAAGAAGGCTGCCAGCTGCCTAGATCGAAAACCACCTTATAGGGCTCCATATACTCTTTCCCTGTTGTCTTAGGTTGCCTCAACAGACCACTATTGCCCACAAACTCTTGTGACCAACTAGGAGAAATCCATGAACCTCCCAAGTGTTGCTAGACAGCAGATTGGGCTGGACTGACTCAGGGATGATTGTGTTCTAGGGCTGAAGTCCCCAAGAAAAATAAGCCATCAGGACTTAACAAGCATATGGCCAGCTACTCCCTCACAATCTGCTGTATTTTGGATCTTAAGTGTCCCCCAAGTCTTGTGTGTTGCAGGCCCTTGGAGAATTAATATAGAGAGGTAATTATGGGCTTCTAACCCTTTCATCAAATTCTTCCTCTTTCACAGCCCAGTGGGATGTGTTGATTTGACTCTTGATGTGTGTGGCCTGCTGGCTTGTCTCAGGCCCAGAGCAACAGGATTATTTGTCTGTGGGCTGGAACCTGAACCTAGGAGATGGAGTGTACCTTTCCTGTCTATAAGGTGGTTATCAGATATTTATTACAGTCAAAGAAAGCTAACCAAGGGAGGTTAAATGATTTTTGACTTAATTTTAAATAAGGCAAGAATGAGGAACACTTCAGGAGTTAACCAGACTAGGCCCTTCTGAGCCCTTCCTTTAACTTTCCAAGGACAGTAAGACACCAACTGCACTGATTCATTGTGGAGGTCAATGGGATAGAGAGCTTGAGAAAGCCTTGCAAATTATTTCTCTCAAGGTAGAAGAAAATATTTTCTTGTGATTCATTGAATTGGTGTTATGCAGTGACATGAGTTAGCATGTACATACCCAAATGCCTCTTGCCTGATATAGCCTTTTGGGAGTCCAATTTTGGACATTAGCCTACTTCCGTATGGGACTGTATGACAGAGCAGGGCTTCCTAGGCAGTCTGAAGTTAACTGTTCCAGATAACCTAAAACATTTTGACTGCATGGGGCTGGGAAATCCGGAACCATCCAGCCCTTCTTCTGGGTCTATCCTGGCTGGGTATGTGGACTTTTACTCACGAGCCAGACACACTTTGGGTATGAGAGGCTTGCGTCCCCCAGGTTGGAGAACGCCCTTAGCTCATGAGCCCCATATCACAGGGCTAATTGTGGGCCTTGATTCATAGTGAGTCTGAAGGCTCTAGAGCAATATTAAACTGCCCATTTGCAGTGACTGACAGCTTTCAGGATTGAAGTAATGAGTCCAGAGCCCCCACTTGCCTGCAAAGCACTGTGGGGGTAATTTCCTTGAGTAGCTTTTTCTACCTTTCAGAAACCTGCCTCTTGTGCTCTCTGTACTCAGTGGGTGTCACATTCATCTCCCGCTCTTTGACCAGAATTAATTACCAGCATTATCCCAGGGAGTTATTTATATTAGTCTCAAACCAATGAGCTACTACAGCTGGAGGACCATCAAATACAATGTATGCTGATTGCCTCAGTGACTTCCAATCTGCTTTGGCAGGGGCTATAGGAGACCACAGAAAGGCACCAGGCTATTGTTGTTATTATTATTATTATTATTATCGTATTTATATTTAGGATTGATGTCTGGAGGCTGGGGATGGGAAAATGCCCAGGAATTCTATTTCTTAGGGAGATTGGCTTGTATGTGTGGACATCGCGATGTGGCTGTCGCACGTAGATAGATGGTGGTTGCCTGTAGTTGGATGTGAGGTCCCTGGTTGGGAGTCTTAATGACCTGGATGCCCGTGCTAATCTTTGTCCTCAGAGCTCAGTGGTTCATACTTCCTTCCACGGTCCAAGTTTCTACCTGATGCAGTGTCCTCATGGTGTTGAGTCAAAGGTGACCTGGATGCTCAACGTTGTGTCTCTGTCTTCACTATTGGCCCACTACAGAGAGCACGCTAGAGGTGTTAGCACTCTGTCACATGAGTTAGAACTTTTAACGCCCCCTAACTACTTCCAGAACTATCCTTGCATTCTCATATGTGTGAGTACATGTGTGTGTATACGTGTGTGTGTGTATATATATATATATATATATATATATATATATATATATATATAGTGTGTGTGTGTGTGTGTGTGTGTGTGTGTGTGTGTGTGTATGTGTGTGTGTATAGGCCAGAGATTGACACTGGGCATCTTCCTCTATCATTCTCCACCTTATTATTTTTCAATCTAATTATTTATAAATATTTATTTTTTAATATCTATTTTGTGTGTGAGGAAGAGGGGCACACCCTGACAAAATCCTGACTGACGGTGTAGGAGCTGGTTCTTTCCTTCTACCATTTGGCTTTGGGGAAGCTGGACCCACATTGTCAGACTCGGTGGCAGGCACCTTTCCCCACCTGAACCAGCTTGCTCAGTCCCTCCACCTTGTGTGTCAAAGGTCCTTATAGCTGGGCTATTTCCTACTGATGGTCTCCTTTGGGCAGAGTGTGGGAGGAGGCTCAGGAGACCCTCACCTGAGTATACAGCCATCCTTCACAACCAGCTGGATGCAGTTCTGCTCTATTTGCATGTAGCTCTGGGATCTCTGAGAGAGGCTAGAAGATATGGGGGTGGGGGTAAGGGCGGGAGGAGAGCCCTCCATTTACACAGCCAGAGAGAAACCATCAGTTTTTCCACTGAGGCGGTTTTAAAGTTAGCCATGCTCCTGCCTGAAACCTCTCCCACCCTGTGCTGTAAAGAAACTTAATAAACCCATCGGTTCCCCAGAATGCCCTCTGATGGAATCTTACCTTCCTTTATTGTGGGGACTCAAGGAGGAAGGAGACATTTACATCTCCACAACGGAAGGGATTTTAGCAACAGGCACTTGACCCAAGTGACGTCTGAGAACTGTGTAGATTCCCATACCCAAGCCACTACTTCATTGGCAAATGCCACTTGGGCACAGGGGGGTCTAACTTGAGCCTCTGTACAGTCTTCCTTTCACCTGTTTAATCTCCAAAGTGTTACACCACGATGTTTTTACATTGTTTCCATACATTCCTTCTAATCTCAGCAAAGGATTATGCACTCCTTTGTGTCAAGTTGAGTCACCTGGAAAGAAGGACCGTAACTTGAGGAATCACCTTCATCAGATCGGCTTGTTGGCTTATCTGTATGTTGTTTTCTTGATTAATGATTGATGTGAGAAGGGCCCAGCCCATTGTCAGTGGTACCTCTGGGAAAAAAATGGTCATGAAAAAACCATGGAGAGCAAACCAGGAAGCAGAGTTAGTCTGTGGCCTCTGCTTCAGTTCCTGCCTCCAGGTTCCTGCTTGAGTTCCTACCCTGACTTCCCTCAGTGATGGATTAGGAAGTGAAAGGTTAAGTCATATTTTATTTATCATAGAAATGGAAAACAAAGTAGGACCGACTCTGATTGAAGCTATTGGGAGCTTTGTTGTTGTTGTTGTTGTTAACTAAATAAGCAAAACAGTGGCACAACTTTTTTTAAAATCCAATTCAGAAGCAAGCTTGAAAAAAAATACATAATAGTGGCTTGCCACTTTAGTAAATATTTTTCTTTCTTCTAGAAGGAAGATTGGTTCTTTCTTGAACCAGATTTTAAGGTCACTTCTCTAATACCTGTGCTGCTGGTCCCTCTCATCCCTACTTTGTAGGTTCTTTCTCTTTAATACCCCCTTTGTAGAATAGCCAGAAGTGATCTTTGATCTCTTGAGTTTTATTTGGGTTCAAATCAAGTCCCAAGACACTCTACAGGGATTTGTGACGTTGTCATGTGGTTACCATGGCTTAGGAGGACAGGCCCTGCTAACTCCTTCCAGAAGCAGATCAGCTGTGTGCCACTGTTTCTCTGGCTCCCCCAACCCCTGACACCAGGCCACTCACTGCTCCAGGAAAACCACCCTCCTGCAGTCTTGATTGGATAGGAGGAGTCTCTGTTTAATACATTAAACAGAGACTACCTGCATGTGTGTGTGGAGGGAAGCCACAGTTTGCAAACCACTAGGCAGTTCTCCCTAGGGAACACTTTTCCTTTAAACAGGGCTTGTGATCACATGATCCTGGATGCTGGGGGCATCAATGACATTTCAGTACAGTCCTTTAGCTCCTCTACCCTCCTTGTTTAATGCTTCCTACTTTCTCTAGGATGCTTAGGCCCTGCTTTGTCCACAGAGTTATAATGTCATGGTTTCTGTGTGCAGAGTCTCTGAACAAAATGACCTTCTAGGAACAGGCAACCTTGAGAAGGTAGGCTCTCCAGCCAGAGACCGGGGGTCCTTGAACTTTTTCCTTTCCAAACTGCTCACAGGATTTCTGTGTCATCTTGTTTACCTTACTGGAGTTGAGCTATTACATTCTTGTCTGGAACCCTTTTCGGGGAATCATAGTTGTTTCTGCGCTGTACCCCATGGTATCACCCAGGCTTTCAGAGGGTGAAAAATAGCAGACTTGTCATGGTTATGGAAAATCTGGCCTGGCTTGGCCCCAAGGAATTTGTTAGGACTGCTTTGAAGAGCTGGTGTTGCCAGCGGAGGAACCCGTGGGCTCCTCCTTTCAGCGTCCACTCACGGTGACCTTGGTTGGTGGTTCCGTCTCCTACTGGAACAACAACAGAGGCATTGATCCCCACTTGAACCCTTTCATTTGGAATGTTCAGAGTGAAATATGAGATCCGTATTATTTAAACTAGATCTACCATGGCTTCTGGGCCTGGGCTCTACCCCTCTAGACAGCACGGGAAGGGAGGGTGACTCTTGTGGAAAGGGCCTCTTGTGCTTTTGGTCGCTTTGAATTTGGCTCCTGGCAGTACAGCTGTTGGCTGGGAATGTCTTGCTGTTGATGTTGATCTGAAGGGTTGGGAACACTGGGACTCAGTTCCTGATGGGGTATGACTTAGAAACAGCCCTGGGACAGTCTGCTTTCTGGAGGTGAGATGTCCTGGAGACTTGACTGGTTGGCTCTTGACTGAATAGTTCAGGGGCTTTCTCTGGATCAAAGTGTTGCCTGACCCTGGAAAGGTGTGCACTGTGTCCCAACAACTGGATTCTCAGACTTGGTCATCTAACAGGATACTGTTATGCACTTTGGGCCTGGCATTGGGAAGCACTTCACCCAGGAGTGCCATAGTTGTCATAGTCTGGTCTTGTCCTCTGCTGTCCTAGATGCTACTGTTCTAAGTGTGGCAGGAGAGGATGCTTACCTGGGCTGAAGGGCCATTAGCTCATGAAGTCAACATGGGATCATTTAAAATATGAAAGCAACACCTTTTCAAAAATGCATATTAAAAATAGGTTTTCCAAAGGGTCAAGAGATATAAAAAAAGTTTATAGTTTAGCTTAATGAAAGATATATCGAAGATTACTGTGACTTATTTATCCCTGCTATGCCAGTGTCTGTACTATTTGTGACAAAGCAGTACAATCACCGCTTCCTGTCTCTCCCTACTGGGAGTGACATCATGGGCTGCCCCAGGAACCCAGGGCACAGTGGTTCCCCAGTAATCTGTGACAAGAGAAAACCATGAAGAAAACCACAGCAAGGCAGGGAGGACAAAATTCTGTGTTCTTAGAAGGGTACATGATTGAAATTCACAGAACAAAGGGAGGGTGATGAGCAGGGTGTGTGGCTGCAAGCTACTCACCACAGCTGCGGCCCAGAGGAGGCCAGGTGTGGGCTCCGTATTATCTGCTTTAGTGCCCCCACACTATGTGAGGCATATTGTTTCTGTTTCCAGGAGAGGAAACAGACCCAGAAAAGGACACAGAAATCAGAGCTGAAAATGGAGAAATTCGGGTCCTAACTCAGGAGTGACCCCACACCTCATGGGTTTTACCCACAGCAGTGTGCTGCCTTTGCCAGAAGCAGAAGCCAAACTTGGTCCAGGCTCCTGCTGCCCATCTCATACCTCCTCCATCACGATTTCTGGCCCCTTTGCACTGGCACATTCTCCAGTGATGGAGTTTCTTTCTCCTCTCCTGCCAGCTAGGCTCTCGGCCTTCCTTCTGTACACAGCTCCTTTCTGGGATGTTCCATTTGCCTGGGGGAGCAGCCTCTGCTGCTGCTGACATTTTTCTTTCTGCTCCATATTCCTTTTTGGTCCTCTCAGCTGAGCTAGGCCATGCAAGTACGAATCCGCAGATGGCTGTCCATGAGAGATGGACCAGATGAGAACCATGATGTCTCCTTTGTGGGAATGGACTTCCAAGAGCTGTCCCCAGAGGAGCTGAGCTGGGCTAAGTAGCACAACTGTGACTGCTCTTGGGGCGCTATACAGACCACCCTGGCAGAGGTTATCTATCACTCATAGATTAAAACTGCCAGGCACACTCTCTCTAGAACCTCCAAACATTACTGTGTTCAAGCAGAAAGATTAAATCAAGGGAACATCTTGGCCACACACTGGCCTCTGGACAGGGATAGGAAGGTCAAGGGATAGAGATAGAGATATCAATTGAAAGAGCATCCCCGAAGGTTCAAGGTCTGTGGGTCTGGTTTGCTTATGTACTTCATTTTTATTGGGGGAGGGGTTCCTCAGTTTTTTGACTTGTAAAATGTAACTTGGAGGTTTCTAGAACTTCCTGCTGGTGAACTTCTGTGTTTTTCCACCATGGCTGGGAGAACTCTGGGTTTCTGTTGCTGACACTGGATAAATTTGAATTTGGGTACACAAAATTCTCTAAGAGGAATTGGGGATAAAGGTGAAGTGCCCTTCCTCCCATCCATCATTTCAAGTTCAGAGCATAATCCAGTCTTGTATGCTGTGACCAGCATTGACTTAATGACATGTGTATGGGGCAACACACACACACACACACACACACACATATACACACACATACTCTCACAGACACACACACAGACACAGACACACACACACACACACTTACATAAAAATACCATTTCCCTGTATCTTTGTATCAGTTTTATATTCCAATATGCTTCAGTTTTCCCCCTGAGTAGCTTCCTATGTTCTTGGAAGCAAAACTTAGGGGCAGAGCCTGTGGCGTTGCTTAGCTTGTGGGGGCAACATATAAAAATAGCACTCCACACGGAGTTCTTGTCCTGCACGTCTGGAGTTTTATTTCCATCTTTCCTTCCAAGACTCAACAGCTATGCCAGTGCCTTAGCTTAAAAATCTCCCCCTCCTCTGAGAATGTGCTCTGAGAGAATCCACACAGCTGTGCTTCTGCCTAGAACCAGCCAGCTTCCCCCTCCCCACACTTCCAGCACTGGAAGGGGGCATGCCTGCATCTGGAAAGCTTGTTTGGAAATTTTCTTGAAGGTACCTTTCAGCTCTTGAATTTGGTGGGTCTACAAGAAGTCCCAAAGCTAAAACAAGCAGATTAACAGCCGCACAGATGTTAGATCAGGATGCAAAATCCAGAGATAAAGGCAGAGAGAGGAGATGAAGAGCATAGAGCTTCCAAAGAAGCACGGGATGCCAGAAAGTTCTCCTGCCTTCCAGAAGCAAAAGGAAGATAGCTCTGGCTGCTGTGGTCCTGCTTGGTAGCAGCCAGGGATGTCTACACTGTAGACACTGAGAGGGGTGGCAGCCCCAACCATAGCTCATGTCAGATGGAGGATTTAGGTGGACTGATGACTCCGTCTCCTTCTCCACCATCCTAATCTGGTGCTTACTTCCCTTCTTTCTCCTTTCTCCATTGCTCTACCCTGCCTGGAGTGAACACTGAAGACATGAGCCTCCTCATCAGGCTTAGAAGAGTGGTTGGGATAGGGGACGTCGCCGTAGAGCCCCAGGATTGCACACAGTTCTGCACGCCTCATCTTTCCATCTTCCTCTTCTGAAAGAGAAGCAGTGGGCTATGGGAATATACCAGTTCCTGCATGCCCCAGCATTGACAGTGGGAACATGTTCTCTGATGTGATTGAATAGTCCCCAAGATTTCACTGTTGCCCTCCTCTGGAAATTTTCTGTTATTACTACTACCATAGGAATGCTGGTTTGAAGGTAGTGTCACATGTCTCAAGCCATGGTAGCCTAAAATAGGGTGCAGGACTTTCCAACCTGATGCCTAACACTGTGTTAACAGTCTGGCTGGTCATTTCAGTAGGGCATCACTGAAATCCCGGGGAATAACAAAAGTGAATCAAACTGAGGATAGTTTACTCAGATTCTCTCACTGTACCAAAATCCCTCACACAGGGTATTTATGAAGTATAGAGGAGTTTATTTGGGCTCATGATTCTGGAAGCTCAAGGTCAAATAGCCCCCATGGAATTGTGCTGCACATGGCAGTGGGAGTGTATGTCTAAGCTGGCATCCACAGCATGAGTCAATAAGAGCAGAGGCAGCAAGGAGGACACACAGATCTTCTTCCAGAGCCTCAAGATCTGACAGACTTCCTACAAGGCCATGGCTCTCAAATATCATATTACCCCTTGATTCCTCGACCCTGGGAACCAAGCTTGAGGGGCAACCATTCAAACCATCGCAGTGGGTACCAGCCAGATCTCTGTCATCTAGCCACTCTGGCTCTCATAGGTCACAGCCTCTCTCAGCATCGTTATTTTATTCAAGTTCAACAGGCCGGGTTAGGTTCTCTCTGGGTCCCATGATCATTTATCTTCTAGGTCCCCAGCCAGCAGGACTTTGAGCAAAGAGGAAGGTGTGAGGCTGCCAATGCTAAGGAGTCTGAGGTCTGTCTAGCATATTGACAAGAGGAGAGCTGCTTTTCCCATTCAGGGAGATGTGCTCCATGGCATTCCTCATCATGATAATGGATGAAGGATTTGACATAACTTGAGTTTGGCACTGCCAACCAGTACCGAGATAACCAAAGGATGGGCAACCACTGACATTCTATTGAAGGCAGGGGACCATAGTGTTTAGATACATGTGCCTGAGTGTCACTGGCACCCCTGTCCCTTTCTAGCTGTGTAGTCCTGGAGACCTGGCTTCACTGCTGTGGCCTAGTGTCCTCCTTTGCTGAGCATGATACAGAGAGACCTGTCTCAGTGCTGGTGGCTGTGACATTCAGGTTCAGACATCTATCGAGTTTAGAACTGTCTCCAGTCTATTTTGCTCCTTGAGGCCATCAACATGCCATTTTTTGAAGCTACTCTATCTCAAGTGCCTAAAAAAATGATCTGGTTCATAGGACACACTTAGTGATTATGCCTTGATGAATTGAGAGATGGGGATAAAATATAGCACATGATATGAAAACTAGATCCCAGAATCATAAGGTGCCAAAACGCTGGGGTTCTCTCAGTTTAGTTTTATGGAGGCTGATATGCCCACTGCCCCTCCAGGTGTCATAGTTAATTTCAGTTGTCAACTTGACGTACAGGGTAAGTAAGAACCTTAACTGAGGAGTTGCCTTCATTGGAATTAGCCATGGACATGCCTGTAAGCCATTTTTCTTAATGGCTAATTGATACAAGAGTGCCTAGCCTACTGTGTGCCATCCATGGACAGGCGTGGTCCTGGCTTGCATAACGAATGTAGCTGAGTAAGCCCAGAGGGTACAAGCTAAGAAGCAGTGTCCCTTCATGGTCTCTGCTTCAGTTCCTCTGTCCAGGTTCCTGTCTTGAGTTCTTGCCTTAGTTCCTGTGGTGGTCAGAATGAGAATGGTTCCATAGCCTCATATAATGAATGTCTGGTGTCTAGTTGGCAGAAGTGTTTGGGAAAGATTAGGGGGGTTGGCCTTGTTGGAATTGGTGAGTCTTGGGGATAGGTTTGATGTTTCAAAACCCTAGCCCATTCCCAACTACCTCTCCTTCTCTGCCTCTCACTTGAGGATAAGGGTGTATCTCTTAGCTACTGCTCCAGTGCTCTATTTGCTTACTGCTCCACTCCCTGCCTTCATGATCATGAACTCCAACCCTCTGGATTCACATGTGGTCCTTGCCAAATGCTTTCTTTGCCATCTTGCCATGGTCATGGTACCTCCACACAGCAATAGAAAAGACAGGCCCATGTGAGCTAACCTGGAAGTCAGATACTCCCCCCCCACCCCCTGCAAGTTACTCTTGACCAGTGTTTATCACAGCAGCAGAGAAGCACATTAGGACAGGCCTCCCAGTGTGCATGTTGCTAGACTTGGTAGATGGTTGTTCACTGAATGAAGCTCTGCTAAGGGACGGCTTTGGGGAAGCCTTTCTTTGCTCCTGAGCTAAGTGAGCATGGAACATGTGACCCGCTGCCCTCCTGAAGCAGGCACTGCCTGCTTTAGGCTTCCAGAAGCTGAATGGAGATGGGCATGGTGAAGCTGTGTCTTAGAATAGGCACATGCAACACTTGCTTGTCTGAGGTAGAAGAACAATGATCCTTGTGAAGCTATGTCTGCCTCCTGAAGCCCTGGATACCAGGTACCTTGTCCGCCTTTTACTTTCCTGTATGGTTGAACAAGTCTCAGGAATCATTGTTCCTTGTCCTTGTCCCGCAATACCAATATATCCTAGAGATAGTACTTACTTTAAAAGGTCAGAAAGAGTTTGGCAAGATGGCTCAGCAAGTAAAGCACTTGCCATGCCAATGTGAGGACCAGAGATAGGATCCCCAGCACCCACATAGATGCTGTCTGGACATGGCTGCCTGCTGTTAATTCCATGGTTTGGAAGGCAGATAGATGATTCCCTGGAGCAAGCTGGCTGACTAGAATACATGTTCTGGTGAGGCCTGGGTCCAAATAAGAGACCCTGACTCAATGAATAATCCAGAGATTGATCTAGGTAGATCCCTGACATCAGCTTTGGGTAACCACACATCTCTCCCCAAACCCACATACATACATAAATACATATACATATGCAAAAAGTCTAACCAACTAACCAAGCAACCAACCAAAACAACAACAACAACAACAACAACAACAACAACAACAACAACACCCTTAAAAAGCCTCTCACTGAATAGTCCTAAATACTTCTGAAAGTTTTATAACCTAAGAATCAACAATTTATTTATTTATATATATATTTATATATTTATTTATATATTTATCTATATATTTATTTATTTAAAAAGCCAGATCATTTTCATCTGTGGTGGGCCATGCTTCTGCAGCTACTCAACAATGTCTTTGTACATGATATTGGCTGTAGAGAGAACAGAATAGATTAATACAGTTGATCTAATGAAACTTCTTTTCTGTCCATAGATTGCAGGCAGATTTAGTTCACAGGTTGCTTCTCTGCTGACAACCATTTTCGATGGTGGTTTTGGGGTCAGCCTATTTTTACTTGCTATTCTTGAGTACCACTTGAGTCAGATAATCTAAGGAAAAAGCACAATTATGTGTTGACTTTGCCCTTGGCTTCTTCTCTACAACCCTTTCCAATAAATACACTAAGGGAAAAGTATTGAAGGTTCTAGAAATATGTGCCTTCTTTGAAGACTTGCTATGTCTGGAAAGGCTGGATTTCACCCCAGTTTCCAGTTTGTCTAGAAAGGTACATAGATGGGCCGGGATTGGAAGATCCTGTCTTGGGTGAGGTTTGGTCACTATAAATTTTCAAATGCTTGGATTCTTGGCCAAGATGAATGAAAGGGAAGGACTGTTTGAGCCAAGGCATAATATTTAAGGCTTAGTAGGTTGTGTGAAATATAATCAACCAGTTCCATCCACTCATCCAAGACCACACCATTCCTTAATAGTTTATAGTAAGATGTGCAGGGCTCTGGGGAAGCAATGGTACCCATTAGCAGTTTGGGTGGATGGCTTGATGTTGGAGGCACTTGCTTCCAAGAAAGAAATCTAGCTCATCTTTGCACAGGACGTTTGATGGAAAGGTGGGCACTCTTACTTGACACTCTTGCTATTAGCATCTTTCATTTTGATGGAGGAGTGTTGGTCCTTTGCCCTGGTGGATTGTCCAGGCTGGGATGGTTTCTTGGATCAAGTTATGGGAATGTTTTGGAACAGGCATTTGGTGTGGTGGTGAGATCATGGCTTCTAGAACCAGATTGATTCTTGGCTGTGCGTTGTTACTTGTGGTGACCCTCTAGTCCTCAGGCTCTGATCCTTGTCTGCTTGCAGAGGGAAGAGGGATTTATGGGGTGTGCCCTCACTGCTCTTGGACATTGGATAACTCTTGGTCACAAAGCAGAGTGACATGTATCATGTCTTTGGGTACTTACCTGACAAAAAATTACATAGTTCTAGTGTTCCCAAATAGGAATAATCGTGAAATGCTCAGTGGGCTATTATTGTATGGTGAGTGGTCTCTTGTGAGTCAGCTGCCTCTTCTACTACTTCTCTCAGAGACATTGGGGTATGGGTGTGTGAACCAGGCAGCACTGAGGAAGAGGACCATACCTCAGGATAATGCATGACCTTGTATTAGTTAGATAGTAAGAGGGGACAATAGTTACCTTGGGCCATGGACGTCAGAAGGTGTCTTGCTCCATCCTTGTCTTAGTAGGATCCTCAAGGCTGAACTTCCCCTTGATCGCCCCTCCCCCATATGATGGTCCTTCTGTCTAAGCATGACCTAAATCTTGCTTCCTATGTCTATATTGGGGTTGTCCCATGGTTCCTCTTTTCTTTTGGATTTCTTGGGGTTCTCAATGGTGCTGGAGGGGATGGAGATTTTTTATTGTGAATTAGTGAACGGGAACACCATGGAAGAGGGAGCTCTTAAAGGCTTGGAGGAGGACAACAGGGAGGAGGAGGAAGAGGAAGAGGAGGAGGAGGAGGAGGAGGAGGAGGAGGAGGAGGAGGAGGAGAAAGCTGCTGTTTGAGATAGCTCTCTCACTTACGTAGACAGTGTGTGATCACAGCCAGCCCCATACAGACTTTCCTTCAAAAAGGAGGAGAGTGAGAAAATGCAATTTCAGCCTGATTCCTTCTGGGCGGTGGCTAGAGGTGTCTCCTTCTTTTGCCAAGGACACTAAACCTGGGAAAAGTGAGGAAACAGGGAACCTTGCATATGCACGGGGGGGGGGGGGCTTGAACTTTAGGACATAAAGGAGATGACATCAAGGACACAGAAGGAGGGATTTAGGGACAGGGGAGCCAGGTCAGTGACCTGACTAAGTCTGGATGAGCTATATTGGGTCTCTGTTCCTAGGCCGAGGTTTCCTTTCCCAGACCTGAGGCCATGTTTTCCAGGCCTGGGTCCATAACTCCATTGCCAGTACAGGTGTGTGTTTTGATGGAGAGCTCTGTGCAGAATCAATGGAGTGTAATATTTATGTAGAACTGGGCTTCCCAGAAGATGACCCTGCTGGAAATCTTGCAGTCCTGGGAGAATGTTCTTGGTCAGGCTGGGAATCCATGCCCAGATGCCTTTGATGTTGGCATAGGAAACACCAGATAGTGTGTGTAGCCAGCTGGCAAGGCTGATGCATCTCTATGTGAAGATAGACTCTGGGGAGATTATAATTCTGAGAGAGGCCCCCTCCCCCACAACAATGCAGGGTCTCATCCCTTCCTGCCCAGCCAGAGAGCAAGCGCTTAGCAATTCCTTCTTGGAGGATTCACAGTTGGTGGAAAATGCGCTTAGCATTTTATCCTACTTTCTCCACTTCACTGTCAGTCAGGGGTGTTATGGGAGTAAGAACTCATTTAAATATGAGTAGCTGAAAAAATATCATTAGGAAGATAAATTGAAAAATGCCTATAATACACTTCTGTGCTAGATATAAATGACTCCTCGCACACTGCCACACCTACCCATTAACCCGGAGAGTTGGAAGATGTTTGTGGTTTGAAGCTCTCCTAGGAATGGTTTCCAGGGAACCCATCTACTGGGGATTCCTCAAAGCAGAATGTAAAGGGCTGCATATAGGTAAATGCGTAATGGAAACTTCATGATTTTGATGAACTATAACTTGGTGACCACATCACTCACCAGGAAAGAAATGCAACTTCTTTCCAGTACCTTTTGCTTCTCTCATGGGGTCTGTTGGGGAGGAAAAAAAAGATGGGCAGGTGAGAGCCTTATGGTTTATGACCTTGGGTACTGAATGGTTCCTCCCATATGGGATGGGTTTAGACATGTGTCCTCAGAGTTCCAAGCATGTGACATTAGTTGGAAATTACAGAAAACCTGGGTTGGAAAGGGCCTGGGGTGACGGTACGGTGGGAGAAGTGCTTGCTGCACAAGCATGGGGACCTGAGCTATGATTCTTATCACCCACATAAAGATCTGTCCATGGCAGCATGCGTCTGTGAAGCTGATGTAGGGAAGAGACAAGTGGATCTAGGGGTTCTCTTAATGTTGTCTAAACAAGCCCCAGTTGGTAAGAGACTGTATCTCAAAAGATGAGATGCAGAAGTTACAGAAGACGACATCTCAATGCCAGTCTTTGGTTTCCACAAAACGTCCGATACGTCTGATGCACGTGCATCTACTCACATGCGACACAAAGCAAACTAGATTTGTGTTCTATACAATGCATTAATTTCTAGCCAAGCATTTTTGTTGTTGTTGTTAAAAACCTGGGCTTTGAGTTTGAACAGAACAGGAACTGAAGGTCTGCCTCCAACCGGCTGAGGGCCTTGAGGGGAAATCTCCTTTTCTGGACCACGGATCCTTTCTCAGAAAATGAATGAAACTCTCACAAATCTTCATAACTCCAGATCATTGCTCTGAGGATGCAAGGAGATATCTGTAGCTGGTAGTTAAAGGCCATTCAGGAAATGGTAGGGATCTTCCCCAGGAGATAGTGGCCACAGTAACAGCAGCAGGGGACTCTGCAGTGCTGTGACCAGGAAGTTGCTCAGTAGTGGGCTGTGGCCCTGAGAACTGCCAACAAACCATGCCCCTGTAGTCTGGGTAATAGCTTGGTGAGTGGCTTCTCAGGACTATTGCTTGGGGACTCACTGGTACTCCTGCTAAGTTGTGTTCACTTCCATTTAGAGATGATGAACAAATTGTTTTCAAAATATTTACTGTAAGCAAGCCAAACAACAGTAACATTCAGGAAAGAGTATAAAAAAATTGCTTAATGTCGTAATACCTAAGAAGTAAGCAATATAGACACTGAGAGATAGCCATTCAATACTTCACCCCTGCCCCCCAATTGGGAAAGTTGGAAGGTATACCTAGATACTTTGATTACAGATTTATGGAAATAATTTTACAAGAACCAGATCACCTTCTGCATTTTGATCTTGACATTGAATATTAGCTTACTTCTTAGTTTTCTGAGAGAAAATGAACACACTTGAAGGAAGTTCTGATCTGGGTAAATGTTTCTTAGTTGAAATAGGTATTTTCAAAACATGTCACTGTGGTTATAAAAAATATTAGGAAGCTGAAGTAATTGCTTTCTTTTTTAAAATTAGTTTTAAGATCTATTTTATAGGTTTGGTTTTTGGCATTTTAATACATTCTTTGTTCTTTTAAAAACAAAAATTAAAAAATTTTTATTTTGGGGGCATTTCGTAATGCACACACTATATTTTGGTCATAAATACCCTCCCCATTTCTCCTAACTCTTTTTGGATCCACTCTTCTCTCGCTCTCCTACTTCCAAAGTCTTTTTTAAAAAAAAGTTCAGTTGAGTCCAATTTGAGTTGCCTGTATATTCTTGTGTGTGGGCTCATCCATTGGAACATGGTCAGCCTACAGGTGATCACACCCATGAAAAACCCGACTCTCCCTTTCCTTGAAGCCACCAACTGTCCATAGCTCCTTTGTTGGTGCTGGGGTCTTATGAGTCTTGTTTCTTTTCCTGGAATGATGGCTGACTAGGATAGAGGTCTTAGGTAGACAGTCAGCTTTTGCCCTATGTAGGTGACAATGTTTCACCTGGGTCCTATGTCACCTCTGCCTCTTACCTATTTAACCCATTTTTTCCTGAGCCTTTGAAGAAGGATGAGTGAGGCACCCCGTAGACACCTTTTCCCGTTCCTTCTGACCAGATGTGGGTTTCTTGGAGCTGATGAGGACCGAGCTGGAGAGATGTATGAGTAAATACATGCATCTTCTGTAGAACTTTGATACTATCTCTTTCGTTCTTTACTCTTACCGGTCTTCCTCCCCAACTCTGCTCCCCATGTCCCCAACCCTTCCCTCCAGTCTCTCCCCTCCCCTCCAATCATCTCCTTTCTACTTTGATGTCAGAAGTAACAGCTTTCTGTTAATAACCTATTTAGATTTAAACTTTGGAGATCGTGCTGTGCAAGGTGAAGCAATTAACACTCCCAGACTTCTCCGTATCTCCACCCCTTTTTCATTATCCACAAATGGCTTGAGTTTTACATTGTTAAGATAGATAATACTGGTAAATCCCAGGTCCCTGTCCCTCGTGCAGGAGTTCAGTGTCTAGATGCAGTCTTCCTGTCTAATTTATTTAGCAGTTTGAAATGTTGTTAAGTTGATCTTTGGTTTGCCTCACTGATTTGCAGGCTAGCTTGTTTCATGACATTGATATTCTTATTAATTTCATCTTAAGCACTAAGCACTGAGAGGGGATTTATTGTTTCTTTAGCCTGTTTTCTTTAGGAAAGAGCTCATCAGCTTCCACATACAGTATGCCAATATGGTCCAAGTGCTATGAATGTTTTTATCTCTACCCACCCCCCTTGGGAGCTTTATCTAGTCATAATTGCTTTGATACTATAAACAACTGTTATAGTCCTGTCCTAAAACCTTGGCTTTGGTGCCTGAGCTGATTTCTGATGCTGTCACGGGTTTAGGTGAACCTGTGTGGTGAGGTAAGAGATGTTTTCCCTTGCATGAACCTGTTGTCTTGTTCCACTGTTCACTAGAGGGGATACACCATGGGCCCTAGACATTTTGACCATCTTCTCAAAGAAGCATTGACCCTTGGAGCTGAGTCTCTATGGCAGAGGGGCCCCTGATTGCTGTTTGCAGTTATCTACCTAATTGTTTTCAACTTCTCTCTCTAATTTTTCTCTTTTGAAGTCCAAAATGAGAGAGTGGTGTGTGTATGTGTGTGTGTGTGTGTGTGTGTGTGTGTGTGTGTGTGTGTGTTAATAATATACCCACAGTTTGCTTCTCTCCAAAGTGTTGCCATCAGTAGAACGTGTTTGGACATGGTCACAGCTATTAATGCTCCTGATTAATGAAGTGCGTGTGTGGGTGCCTGACTGGCATGCCCACCCCTACCTAGTCTTCACTTCAGATCTCAGGGATGTAAGGATGTAGCAGTCCCTTCTTAACTGCTACTGGCCTTCCTTTTTGGTATTTGTTTTTTAAATTTTGCTCAATTACGTATTGAAAAGGTGTATTTTGTTATCCACTTTGTCATCTTTCTCTTTCCTTATAACCTTCTGAGTATCTTTTTTTTTTATTATTGAAAAACCTTTTTTCCTATAATTGGATTTGTGCCCCAGGGATGGGGCACAGAAATTTTTACTTTTACCAAGTGTCCTGGGTAATTCTAATAATCAGAAAAGTTTGATATTTTAGTGTTAGTTTCTCCTCATATTCTTCTCAACCCTAAGGTTCTGTAATTCATTGTATTGTCTTTAAGAAGCAGGAATGGACGGGGTATGGGGGTGCACTCCTTTAATCCCAGCCCTGGGGAGGCAGAGGCAGAGGCAGGTGGAGCTCTGAGTTCAAGGTCAGCCTGGTCTACAGAACTAGTTAGAAAAAAATGATTGTTAGCACAGGGCTATTTCTCAGTATGCTGGAGGTTGGGAAACTCACAATGGAGGTATCCCAGTGTCTCATGGGAGGTCATGTCCTGCTCCATGGACGGTACCTTGCATTCCCACAAGTGGAATGGACAAGTCAGCAAACTTTGGTACCTAAGAGGAGTCTGATCCAAATCCCAAAATCCCAATGGTTGGGTCTTCAACATACAACTTTGCTGGGCACATAAACATTCAGACCATAGCCAAGGGATAACATTGAGGGATCATGTAGTTTCTGCCCTTCATGATCCTAAAGCACTGCCTCCATCTTATAGCGACTTACCCTGGAGTTTGGTGTAGGTCATTTGTTTTCATGGGAGAGCATTTGGAGGCAGTTTAGATGCTTCTTCAAACACTGATGTTGTTCTGTTAGTTATTTTTCTTGCCACTGTCACCAGTGGAGGAAAGTCACAGGGTGGCGTGTGGTGGACTCATGGCAGTGGGACGAGTTACGTCATGCAAACACACGGGCAACAGGAGAATGTGATTAGAAGGATAATAGATCCTCTGAGGAACTGCCTTGGTGACTTTTCTAAGCGAGGTCTCACCTCCTTAAGCTTTCACAGCCTCCATACACAGTGCCAACCAGCTGAGGATCAAGTGTTCAAACTTGAGTTTATGGAGGTGTTTCAGATTCGAACCATAACAGATGGCTTTTCCCTGGTCAGAGGTTACTGGGTCAGAGGTTACTGGGTCAGGGTCCCCTGCCCCTGATGTTCTAGCCAATAGATCCTCTTCCTTAGTTCCTCAGTTATTTAGTACCGATTCTTGGCTTTCCTTACACATACAACAATCCTTCACTAGGGGACCATGTATTTTCTACCCACTGGATAGTTCTGCAGCACAAGAGGCTGCAGGATGTAGACTGTTGTATTGGAAGAGTGATCTTGGGAGTAATGGAAACCTGAATGTGGATCATTTTCTTGCTGACTGTGTGATCTTGACCAAGTAACCTAACTTCTCTGTTCCTCAGGCAAAGTGTAGGGATTTCAATTCTGTCTTGCATTGTTTTGATAACTAAACTTAATTTGGAGTGCTATTAATTATGGGTGACATCAATTTTCTTTGGCTTTGCTTGATATAGTATTTTTTCCCTCTTCATTGTCAACTGTATTAGTCAGGGCTCTCTACAGTAACAGCTCTCAAAGTGAATCTCTCTCTCTCTCTCTCTCTCTCTCTCTCTCTCTCTCTCTCACACACACACACACACACACACTATAGAATGACTTACAAAAACAATGGCTCGCTATGAATGGCAGGTTCAAGAATCCAGTAGTTGCTCAGTACACAGGGCTGGATGTCACAGATGGTCTTCAGATTCTTCTGGACTCCCGAAGAAGCATGCTCTAATGCTAGGGACGTAATGGACTTGCCAACAAGGTGAGAGCAAACAGGCAAAGGCAAAGGCTTCCTTCTTCCATGTCTTTATTTAGACTTCCAGCAGAAGGTGTGGCTCAGAATAGATCTAGATGAGAGGTGTTTTCCTCCCTCAGAGATCCAGTTTAGAAGTAGATCACCCCACTTCAAATTAAGCAAAAATACCTCACAGGTGTGCCCAATTATTAAGACTGGGTTTTAGATGTGCCTTGTAACAAATCTTGTTTAATTTGAAAATCTTGTCTGGTGATTTCTATGTTCAAACAGGGAAATTTAATCCATTTGTGTTTATTAAGATTACAGGCAAACTGTGCCATTTTTTTCTCTCTTTTTTGGGTCATTTTACTTGAGGTGTCTTAGCTCTTCTTTTCACTTTCATGTCTTCTGTTGAATGGAGAATTCCTTTGCTGACTACAAGCTAAGGGTTGTATTTTGTTTTCTTGTGATGTCTCCTAAAATTTGGAGATATTTACTTAACCATAAAGTTTTCTAGGAACATTGAAAGCAACACAGTTTATTTCCTAAACTAATGTATATAATCTCTAGCACAATGCCTGCCTTAGAAGGTGTAAGAATTCTAGTGACTAAAGTCTCTCTTGCTATTGCCAACACTACGATGAATATTAACATCATAATTTTGCCCAAAGACACACTAAGCATTATTTTTATCCATGGATATGTTGTAAAGAAGCTGAGAGTCATGAAAATTATCCAGAAGAAATTCTGTCCTGAACAGTACCATTCTTTTCCCAAACAAGGGAATGCTAGGAAGGACAGGACCATGTCCTACTTCATTTTTCTCCTGGGATAACATCTCTCATGAGCTCTCGTGATTGCAAAATGTTATCCTGAGCTTTTGATAAGTCGGCTTGTGTGTGTGTTTGTGTGTGCACATGCGCGTGCACGAGCGCATGTGTGTAGGTCAGAGGTGGATGTCGGTGTTTTCCTCAGTTGCTCTCCACCTTATTATCTGAGTCAGTATCTCTCACTGAACATATAATTTGCCAATTAGGATTAGGCTAGACTGGCTGGCCAGCAGGACCCAGGAATCCTCTTGTCTCTGCCTACCAGAGCCGAGATTGCAAGTGTATGTCTCCACGCCTGGATATTTGTGTAGATCCTGGGGACTGACCTCAAGTCTTGTCACAAGCTCTTTACTGATTGAGCCATCTCTTCAGCTCAGTGTTTCAAATGCTCCACTGTACCACATTGCAGGCACATAGTAACCAGTGCCTTTTATACAGCAATGAACTGAACTTCCTTCTAAAAGCATCCCAATTTTGACTAGTTCAGCTAAAATCTGATTCTGCACCTGTCATCCTGACCTCTGACCCAAGACTGGGGCTGCTCCATTCTGCTCTGGCTGTGGCCCTGCCTGGCAAGTGACCCCCTAGGGTGGTGAAGTGGATCTCGATGATTCTGGGAGCAATTGCTGGTGAATCAGGAGCACAGGAAGGGATGCTGTAGAATGGAGGGAGGAGTGAAGCAGACCTTTTCTGTGGAAGATGCTTTTACATGACCCATTACCTAGGCAGCAATTCTCCATCACTGTTGTCCCCCGGCGGCTGATGGGGAGTCAGGTAGGAATCCATAGCCCTGCAGTTTGTGTCATTTAGATATGCCATATGTTCTGCACCGGAACCCCCAGTGTTCATTTAAGAATTCTAAGTGAGGATGAGGTGGCAATAAGCCTCTTGTGGCTCATGTCTTTCAGTGGTCCTGGCAGCACAGATAGTCTGAGGGTGGCAGTACTCACACCTGGGACCACTGGCTGACCATAGGACTGAGAATTATGACAGGCATTTATACACACTTCCCTGTAACAGGGGCTGCCAATCTTTAATAGATACTGGAATGGCAAGAGCTGGGAATAAGACGGGGGTGTGATGCATTCTTCCAGAGACAGGTACTGTCTGCAGGGTTACCTTTTTAGCCTCCTCTGTATCTTACCCATAATTCATTAGGCAGATGTGTTGGCTAACTGGGGTCAGAAGACTCCATATGCTCTTGGACACACTACTCAACTATGGGTGCTTTGTAACCGTCACAATGTGGAGTTACTTCCTCTTCCTGCGCCCAGATGGATGGAGAAGACCAGTGTTAAGACTAGCCCTGCAGACTCTGGAAGGGTAAGGGATGGGCTGGCATGTTGCTTATCTGGGCAGGGAGCAAGTAAATGGATGGGGGAAAGACCCAGAATTTCTAGATCTTCTTTGAAAACCCTCATCTCCAGCCTGTGTTCCATCCATCCATCCCCACCTACTAGCAAATGCAGGACTAAAAATGGTGGCATCAGGGAGCAGATCACTGTGTGTCAAAGGCTGCCTGGGCTCTGCAGTACCTGCTGGTAGCTGCTGACCTGAACAGCCAGTACTCACAGGTAGGGCACAGCACATTGGATCCCATGTGTGAACCTAGAACCATGTCCTAGACCTGCTCCCTCCACTCTAGGGTCAGGGTGTAACACTTGATCTTTTAATGTTTGAAGGAGACACAGGGAATGCCTGGGGTTGCTTAGAGAAGGAGCTGCCCAAGGGCTCATGGCATTCAGGACTAACCATGAATGTGGTTGGTAAATACTAACTTACATTCATCCTGGAATGTATAACTGATATTTTTACAGATGCACTTGAGGAAACAGGCTTGGAGAAGTTTGCCAAGTCCATAGAGCTGATAAGCAGGAAGCTTAGATTCTAATGAAGATAGGACATACTCAGGAGTCTACAAGAGGATCAGGAAGGTTCTACGATTGGAAGAGGTTATTACCAAGGGGGTCCTCATTGCTTTGCAGTAGCCAAAGATCCTGTCAAGGGATTTGCCCCATGGGAGTGTGGTAGGTTTTCCTGGGAAATGGTGGGATGAAAATAGATACAAATGTATGGAGAACTTAATACTTCTATTTTCTATCTCTGTCTCTGTCTCTGTCTCTCTTGTAGAGTGCCTCGCAAACGTTCAGACTGCCCACAGTCAGTTCATTTGTCATAGCCCCTAGCACAGAGGCCAGTTTTTTCTCTGCCTGATCTGTCAAACAAAACAAAAAGAAAACCACACACCCATGCCCGTGCACACACACCCAAACCCCAAACCAAACTAAAGGAAAACAGTAAGACTGTTCAGGCTGCAGAGGTGCTGACTGCTCTTTACGATCCAAATGGCCCATCATGATGATTTGGGTGACAGGGGAGCTGGCTTGATTTGGGACTCTAATGGCTTTTTAGGAGTTGTTATATTCTTAATAACAGATTGTTCCTAGGCTAGTTTTTAAAATTATAGTTCATAAAAATTATATCTCCATTTAAAGGCAGATGAGAATGGAAAAGAGCAAGAGGCAGAGAGTGGAACAGAGAGATTGTAAGTGACTCCAGAGACAGTCCCACTCAGAGACAGAAGAGGACACAAGCTCTCAGTGGTTTCTTATTTTGTGGTGGTCCTGAGACTGTCAATGTGCGCAGTTGCTCTCTAGGTGAACTTGTATCTTAGGCGATGGGAGGTCCTTCATGTGATTGTTGGGTATTCGTCTGTGGCTTGGGGGAGAGCTGGGGATGATGACCTACCTCAGCCTTCTCTAGGGCTACTGACAGGAACAATTCATAGGGTTGGTTCAGACTTGCTTGATAGTGTCAAAGAAGCAGGGGAGGGGCGGAGCCTGCCATACAGAAGCATACTAGAGGGAGGGGCGGAGCCTGCCGTACAGAAGCATACTAGAGGGAGGGGCGGAGCCTGCCGTACAGAAGCATACTAGAGGGAGGGGCAGAGCTTGCCATACAGAAGCATACTAGAGGGAGGGGCATAGCCTGCCATACAGAAGCATACTAGAGGGAGGGGCAGAGCCTGCCATACAGAAGCATACTAGAGGGAGGGGCGGAGCCTGCCGTACAGAAGCATACTTGAGGCAGTGAACTATGTCTCTATTCCTCAGGATTCTTGCCTTCAACCTTGGTTGTCTTACTTCTGGGATGCTGTCACACTTTTGTGTTTGCTAATGAAGCAAGTCCTGCAGAAGAGAAATGACTTGTCTAAGGTCATGTAGCCACTGAACAGGGATGGGAATCTAGACTAGATGCCTCAGATTCTAGGGTTCCATTCCCTATATCATGTAGGCTTTGGAATGTATTGGTTTATTAGTGTTTCCTATAGATTTGCTGTCCTTGGAGTGAAGGATGTATCTGACCTTTCGGATGCCCATGTGGATGACAAGACCTTGTTAGGACCCCAGAGCCCCACTGACAATGCTCAGAGATTCTCAGAGTAGAGAAAGCATGGGGGTTTTCAGGGCGTGGCTGACCAGCCTAAGACTGTTGGCTGCATATATGGTATTCATCAGAAAATGGAGATGGAGACATTTACTCAACACACACACACACACACACACACACACACACACACACACACACACCACATACATATATACATAACATTTCTGATGCTTCAAGCAGTAAAATTTTCAACAGAAGTTATAAGATTAATTAGTACGGATGGTAGCATCACAAGACTGAGAGTGGTTTAGGGTTGTCAGGATAACATATGTAGAGGACATGGCAGCCTTCTGGGTCCCTTTCAACATTATTAGGCTGCTTAGGTTGGAAAGTTAAGCGTTTACAAGATCAGCTGATACTTCTCTGTGTCTATATTTTTATACTTGATTTTAGCTTGACTATTGACCATCTGGGTTACTCTTTAAAATGTCATTTGTTTCTTTAATAATATTTTATTATATCTATATCTATCTATCTATCTATCTATCTATCTATCTATCTATCTATCTATCTATGTTGTGTGTAGGGGTACATAAAAGTGCCACAGTGAGCATGTGTGTGTATACATGTACGTGTGTGTGTGTGTGTGTGTGTGTGTGTGTGTGTAGCGGCAGGAGGATGACTTGTAGAGGTTGTCTTTCTCCTTTAACTTGTGTTGGTCCTGGAGATTCATCTCAGGTTTGGCCGCAAGCACTGTTACCTCTTGAATCATCTCACTGGCCCTGTTTGCTTCTCTATGTGGCTCTGTTGCTTTATCTCCAAAAGGAAGAGACTGTGAAGACCTGCTGGGACCATCTACCACTGCCATGGTGGATGCAAACTTAAGAAATCAGAACCCAGCCTTCAAACCATTAAGTTCATGGCATCGTTTTCTGTTGTGAACTAGCTAGTTTGAGTGGACCGACTCCCTGGATTACAGGAGTACAAAACGGGAGAAGAAATAGTAACCTGAGTGCCTTTCCATGAGTAAAGTATCTGTGTGGACCACCTTTCCTCTGGTTTTCTTTTTTGTTTTTTTTTTGCTTATAGGATAGTCTCTCCTCTCTTGCCAGCCTCTGGCTCTCCTGCGAGCCCTCTGAAAGCACACTTAAAGGTCTCTGGTGTTGGAATCAAGGGGGATGCCTGTTGGGAGATCCTGCTGCAGCTGGCATATTGCATGACCAACAGGGGAGTTTCTTCATGCTGAGATGGCGGCCAGCATCTCTCCCCACAGGCAGGATTCAGTGCATCTTCTTGCCATTGCTCCTCCTCTGGACTATTTCTGATGCTTATTGACTTGCTGCTGGAAAACACTTCCCAGGGATAATGAACCAGGCAGTTTTCCCTCTTCATTTTTCTTTGTTGTTGTTGAATACATATGGGTAGCTGGGGCTCTCCACTTACACTTTATCGATTCCTGAATTTACGAGATAGTGCTGTAATTGACAATTTCATCAGTGCCTTATGGGCAGAAATGTGTGGGACCTGTGGCTGCTAACTCTGCATGAAACTGGGACATTCCAGGTCTGAGCTATGGCCCAAGATGGCATCACTTCTTTCCAACTGTGCCCTGACACTGCTAAGTGTCCTTGGGCATATCACAACTGCCCTTTCTTGGATCTGGCTTTTCTTTACTGGTTTATGAGATGTTATATAAGATGACCTTGACAGAAGCCCTTGAGTTCTGGTTTCCTGAGTTCCAGCTGAGATAGAAGCCCTTTATGTTGGTGGTTCTGTGTGTGAAAGCTTGGGTATCTCCATGTTTCAGATGATATTCTTGATCCACTCATGTGTTCTTGCCTGTTTTCCCTGGGGGCCTGATGGATGTGGCTGAGTCATGTGCTGGCACAGCCAGAATCCCTTGTGACTAAGCTATGTGCTTGGGAGGGCTGGCAGAGCCACTGTATAGCATCTGGATGGGGACAGCCTGACTCTAGCATTGCCCTGTTGGGGAATAAACCTCAACCTTGTTGGCACATAGAAATAGTACCTGCCACTGTTTTTCACGGGTCAGTACTCCTCCAACACACCCTTTTAACCATCCCTGTCCACTGGCTACAAGCCCTGCTTATGAATACAAGGATCTGTCTCCTTCTGGATTATTATGGAAAATCTTGCTGTCAAGTTCTTAGGATGGGAATAAGTCAAATGTGTGACAAAGGTCTGTGCTTGGCTTTTATCCTACCTGTAGCCTGCAGACAAGCCAGACACTTAGAAAAGCAACAGTGCCTTGGGATTTGGAATTGGGCACACATGTGCTTGAAGCTGGCTTCACTACAGTTGGTGGAGTCACCTAAACGCCAGCCTCTCTGCCACTCAGAGTGTATTTTCTAGGAAGGTAGAAAACAGCTTTGATCTAAGGGCATTGCCATGAAAACCAAGTGGGCTTCTCCTGGGATCCACAGCTCCACCAAGCCAGTGGCGTACAAGATGCTGTGGGGAAGGCCACAGACACGTTTCTTTTTATAGTTTGTGTGTTCGGATGCGCTTGTGAAAAAATAGAAGCAACACTTCTGAGCTCGTGATTCCACAGATATTATTGCTCAGGACAACATTATTTTGAAAAAAAAAATGGAGATAGTTTTGAGTTGATTTAAAAGACAATACGTAGTGCTTATTAGAACAGGGCAAGCAGACATGGTCAAAGCCAGCAAGATGTTTACTGCTGTGCTAAGTGGTTACAAATGCCTAGTGTAGACAACACAATAGGAACAGATCAAGATGTCTTTCCATTCTTGTCAATTCCTGGAGGAGGGTATGGGTACTTCTGTAAGAAAGCAGAAGAGCAGAGACCAGCAGTGGACCAACCCTGTACATTCCATTAGCCTAGCGGGGGATTCTGCCTGGTTGTCCAGGCACTTGAGGGTTGCCATAGCATCGGAGCTTGAGAGCTAGGAGAGGTCTTGAATGTGATCTGTTGTTTCGTATAAAACTTAGGTGGTTGTTTTATGAATGGAAAGCTGATGAAAACACCCAGAGAGAACTTGGCTTGCCTAAAGACATAGCAATAAGGACATAGGTGAAGTGATCTTTCTATCTTCTCCTGGGGAAGACATTGTTTCCTATCTGGCTTCCTATTGTGGTCAGCAGCTTCTTTGTTTAAAGGTCTTAGTGCAAGACCTGCCTGAACTCAGATGTATAATCCTATCTGCTCTCCATCACTGTGGGTCCTCTGGCCCTCACATGCTGGAAAGAGGAGTGGACAGCCATCTGTGGGAAGAAGCAATGATCTGTAAAAGTCTCTCCTTTAGTGCCTATAATGTTGAATCATTAGCCTGCGAGCCAGGATGCCATTAAACTCTGATTTCTCCCATCTAACCTTTATAGATTTAGGTTGGATCATGGTGGGAGAGGCCAGTGCTAGTAGCTTCCCCCTATAAAAGGAGTTGAGATGGAATCTGAGGCCAGGAAGACTAGATGGAATTACACAGCCAAGCCTCACTTTACTCTCAACCATGACCATGACCTCCCAGGTCATCATACTCTGTGCGACCTTTTTCAGTTTGAAAGTGGGTGTGGATTGAGAACTTGGACAGAGTGTCTTGAGAGCCCAGTCTCATCCCAGCATATTCTATGTGTCTTGGAGACACCAACATCACATGCTAAGCTCCTGAGGCCTCTCAGTTGCAGCAGGAGGCTGTGTATACAGTGTGGAACCCATGTGAGACCCCAGGGCCTAATCAACAGAATGTTCGATTTCCTCTCTTCTGTATTTCTTCCTTGTTACTTCCTCTTCTCTCCCACCACAATAGAAAAGACAGTTCCTAAGTAGAAAAGGCCCACGGATGGATTCTCCTTGGCATAGGACCATAGAGAGCTCCTGAACTCTGTTATCTTGGAGGGAAGGAGAGGGTAGAGAGGTGTGAACTCCTTCAACAGATATTCCAGTGTCCCTAGAACTCCCTAGCTTATAGGCTGCTCATGGTACTTTAAGACCTACTGCAGAGGTGACCTGCTTTGCTCTGACACTGGTGTCCCAGGGTACCTCTTCCCACCTGATGACTGCTACAAGACAGTGTATCTCCTCTCAATTGTGTGTGTAGCCCACAAGGAGGACACTCTACCCTGGTATATTAGCTTCTGCTCCAAAAGCCTGTATTACTCTGTACGGCTGAAAGTGGGGATGCTCAGAGAAGCATCTTAGGTCTGGCCACAGATGTGGAGAGGCCCCCCATGGAAGTGAAGAGGTAGCCCCCAAACCAGTCTGTCCTGTCAGTCTGTCCTGTGGCAGTTGGCCCCAGTGATTATGGCTCACAATGCAAAGCTGGGAGGGTGCCAGGGCATGTTAATACTGCATGAGGCAGTAAGGAGACCTGGGCCTTGAAACCAGAGATGTGGCCTAGAATGGAACTGAACAGTGGGCCTCCTCTTAAAGGGGCATGATGTGCTCACAGAAGTATGCAGTGGCATTATTTCCCTCTAAGGCTGCTCGCTATATTTGCACACAATGCTTCCGGAAGGGCTGTGGCCATGGATTAAGGAAGGTGTTTTGAGGGAGGCGCTGCCTGGCTGGATGATTGTCTTGTTGTTTTGGGTAGTTGACTGAGGGGGAGAAGGAGAAGGAAAGTAGATGGAGGAGGAGAGGAGGCACGAGGAAAGAGCAAGAAAGGTAGAGGAGATGAGGCAGAGAAGGGAGCCTGCAAGATCTCCTTGGATTCTGCCACAGTCTTAGCTAGTAAGCAGATTAAGAAAGGGTAGAGAGGGATGGAGCTCAGAAGGACCCACATGACCGATTCTGGCCTTCTAGGTGCTGGCATCCACGTTCCTGCTCCTTTCCTTCAAAGCAGGAATGAGGACCTGCTCCCATCTCCACGGAGAGGGTCTAGTCAGTGCTGTTTCCTTTGAGAATGACCTGGCTGATTCCACTTGGCCAGGATCCAACCATTTAAAGAGCATCAGGATCACAATGGATCACAGTCAGGATCACAGTCAGGAGCACTGATGTCAAGGATTTAGATGAAGGGTGGCCTCCATCTGAACGGTGCCTCAGGGAATTTTCTAGGCATTTGGTGTTAAAAGTTCTCCAGAGGGCTCGCATTCTTTCCAAACCGGTGGCTACCTGCATTAGTTAGGATGTTTAATCATTTCAACTATTGGAAAACACCAACTCTGATTAGCTTACAGTTTCCCCCCTAGGGAGAACATAAATCAGGGGAGAGCAAGTGCTTGTGCAAGGGTTCAGTGATGTTGGTGAAGCCCTGGGTACTTCTCTTCCTTTATTCTGACATTCTTAGAGACATCCTGTTATCATTTGTCAGCACCTATGCTGAGAATATTCATATTCTTGTCCTTTTGTCCGAAGATTTGACATTAAAGGCTCACAAGCATTTATAAAAGAAGCAAGATAACACTTTGGAGTTGGGGCAGGGAGGCTGGATGGCTCAGTGGTTAAAGGAGTGCTGTTCTCAAATACAATTAGAAGTCAAGCTGTGCTGTGACCCACACCAATGTCAGTACTCTGGCATGTTTTCTTCTTTCTCTGGAGCTGAGTCTCCAGGTATGTCTGGAATTGGGAACCCAGAGCATCACATGCTGGTATGCAACATTTTCTAAAGCCAGCCTCAGGATCCTATGTACATTTGAGCGTTAGAAACTCCCAGACCTGTCAAGATGCCCACAGGAGACAGGGGAAGCTGTCTCAGACTCAAAGCGAACACCATCTGCAGTCTTGGTCTTTGAGCTCTTGCAGGCTTGAGTATGGTGCATCTCTTGGACCTCCTTTTGTATCACAGGGAATGTTCTTGGCTCTTTGATGACTCAAGCTTTCCAGCTTTCTTTTTAGCATCTCACATGCTCCTGGGGTCGTCTTTCCTGTTGTGGGTATAAAGCTTGGGCAGAGCCTAAGCTCTCCAGATGGAGAGTTTTGCAACATAAACCCTATTCTTATATCGACTTCACTTGGACACTGAAGGGGGAATATAGTCAAATCATCTCTCTAACTATCCATTCACCAGTCCATCCATCTGTCTATCCATCCATCTACCTACCCACCCATCTACCCTTCTAGATGGGATCCCATGATTTCTAGGCTAGCCTCAAACTAGCTGTATAACAGAGGGTTATAACGTCTCTGAACTTCTGGTCTTTACTTCTTGAGTGCTGGGCTTAAAGCTGTGTGCCATCAAGTCCATTGATTGATGATTGATTTCCTTTGAAGACTAGGTCTGCTGTAAAGCCCATGGTACTTCTTCAAACTTGAGAAAAAAAAAAAAAGAACAACTCCCCCCAAAACCACCACCACCACCAAAAAATTCTGAGTGAAATCAGACATCAGATCTTCCACCTTTCCTGAAGACAGTATTTCCATAGAGAAATACGTAGGAATGCATGTTCTTTCATTAGCATTTCAATAATCCATCTTCTCCTCCCAGACCCCAGCCCTGCCTGCACATTGCCCATGTAGGAGCTCCCCACTAATGAATCCTCTGTTTTAGCTCTTGTCCTTGTCTTCTCTGATCACCTTCATTCAGGCAAGCTCAAAGTAGGGAAAGCTGTGTTTACCAATGGCTTATTTACTGGGGTAAGTTCTAGTTAATAACATATTTTGTTTGTTTCTATTTTCTCCCCTAAACTTGGTGAGTCCCAATGCAATTCATCTGAACAAGGTGAGAATATTTAAAAAGCAACTATTATGCTCCTAGCATTCTGGTAGATGCTGTGTGTTTATCTGTGCTATTGACAACATATTTTGGTGCTGAAGAGGCTGAACTCATGACTTCTACAGGTGTTCCAGGGCTGCCCTTGACTCTACTGCCAAGATGGAGTGGTGGCAATGAGGTTCAGTGGGGCAGGAAATGCTTCTCTTCTCTAGGATGCCCTAGCCTAGCAGAGGAGATGAGAGGTACACTAGTGTCATTTTGATCTTGATCCACGTGGAAGCTGTTGCTTGAGAGTAATCTGAGCAGGATAGAGCCACCCCACCCATGGGGAGAAGCTGTGGAGAACTCTGCACTTCCATGGGACCTGAGCTTACACACTGATGGGAAACATACTATGTTTTGTGGCGTGTGCTGGGGTTAATGTGTGCGGTTCACTGGAGGGAAAGGCCATGGGTTCAACTGAACCCATTCAAGCTTTCGGCACTTGTGGTATTTTTATGCTCACAGTGGAAAGCAAGAGCTTCACGTCCACTGTTGGCTGATCTGAGACTCATTTCTTATGGGACATGTATTCAGCAGAGCCCAAAAGTTTAGATAAAGACAGAAATAGGCTGAACACCAGCCCCACCCCCTGCTCCTGCTTATTGCAGCCCTTCAGGAGTGACAGCTATGAGGTGTAAGTGAGGGGATGTTGGGAAAAATGCTCTAATTTGCTTCTCCTGTCTCACATTCAACTTAGCACCCTTGACTGTAACCCCCAGCTGATCCCCAGTTCTAAGACTTCTGGAGACTTGAGGCAGGTAAGGGGTGTTGAAGGGGAGAGAGACAAACTAAAAAGCAGAACATAGCAGGGGGAAACCAAATCAGGGGGAAATTATCTACGGCAGCACACGACTAGACTGGTGCATAGAGTCTTCCAGCCTATGGAGTTCCCCAACCCTGATCTAGCTTTCCTAAGATGGGAGAGGAGGGCCCTGAAGAAGGCACCTGGAAATGGCTCATCAGAAATTCTGGGAAGTTCTGGGATCTCTTTAAGGTTCCCCCAAATCACCATAGAGAGTGAGGACTTAGAATTTGGGTATGACTAGTGATAACAGAGGCCAGGGGTCTGGGATTTATGTCTGGGGAGGAGAGCACAAGGGTGTCATTTATCCATTCAGACTTCACTCCTAGGGCCCTGGGGGGAGGGGAGGCAGAGGCTCTGCTGAGATGGTAACAGCCCTAAGAGGTGATGAGACTTCGCTCTATGAGACACCTTCGGTGTGCTGGGGGCTAAGTGAAAGGCTTCAGCCTTGAGAAATGGTTCTCAGGTAACCACAACTGACAGGTGAGGAAACAGACAGAGAGAGGTTAGGTTGCCTTAGCAATGTCACTAAAGCAGGGACCCTGGTTCCATAGGTACCTGTGTGGAAACCAAGGAAGGCAGCTAAGAGTAAGTCAAGGAAGTACATGAATGGGAGGGAGATGAGGACTCAGAGAAGTTTCCTGATCTAGAGATGCTCCTTTCTTTCTGTGGTGCCCTAGAGAAAATGTTATTTGGTGAGGGTTGATAAGCAACATGTCAATCATTAGTGGCATTCTTTACCTCTAGAATATTCCACTGAGCACATGCCATGGTCTCAAGTGTCTTTGCAAGTACACTTCTGTCTGGCTAGACTCCTTGCTGTTCCTACTCTTTGCATATTGGTTTCTTCTTCCCTGCAAAATTCTAATTTAAAGCCACTGCCTATAAAGCCTGGCACATGATACATGTTCAGCAGAAATCTGTTGAGCAAATGAACCAGAAGTTCTCAGGGTTAGAGAGAATAACTACACAGAGAAGCTGGGAAGACTTTTAAGTGAATCTTTTTGGCATTTTGATGTCTTATG
Organism: Mus minutoides; assembly: GCA_902729485.2. Lineage (NCBI taxonomy): Eukaryota > Metazoa > Chordata > Mammalia > Rodentia > Muridae > Mus > Mus minutoides. Next base: position 987,574 of record LR749830.1, on the reverse strand, counting down.
TGAGGCCAGAGCTCTAGAAGTGGAGATGAGGTTGAAGCCAACCTGGACTTTCTTGGTCAAGATGCAGGCCAAGCTCCTGTCCCTGCTTTTCCCTGCTGATCCTGAGAAAGGCTGTTGTGTGCCTCACAGGCTGAGGCTAAAGTGGGGCTGAGGTGAATGTGGAGGCTTGCATATCTCCTGTAGCTTTTGCTGTGTGGTGGCCAGAGCTTTCCTAAGGGACACAGGACCCTCTAAACAATAGCTAGATCATCCCATTTTGAACTTTCCTCTTGGGTTGGTATGGGAACCAGAGGCAAGTTGGTCTTTCCCACCTCAATTGTTACTTTTGTGAATTGCCACACAATAGTGGCAGCAGATACTTAGAGGCTGCTATGTGTGCCAGGCACTCTGCTAGGCCTTTCAAGTCTGCCATTTTGTTGAAATGTCTTCACACAAGGACCCACTACATGTCGTGACTCTCTGGGGACAGCCCTGAGCCACCCTGGACCTTGGAAGCTATTTCTTCATGCAAAGTCAGATTTACAATACCACAAAGCAGAAGGCACTTCTCTTGTCAGAAGACTTCAAACTTGAACATTAGAACATTTTTTTTCCATCCTATGTGTGACCAAGCAAGTTCTGGCTGTTGCAGTAACCGCAGAATTCCCTGTGCTTCATAATCACTTGCATTATTTATTGTCCTGGTTATTAGTAATAAAAGCCATAATGATTCAGCCTTAAGGTTGGTGAAGCAGCAGCAGGCAGTGCCTGACCTTTGTAGGGATATTAATATACTTTCACAGCCTCCCTTCAGATGGTCCAGACTCATGGAATGAGAGCCAGCCCCTGAAAATAATCATAAAACAAAAGAATCAATTATCTCTAACTGGGGGTGTTGATTGGCAAGTATGAACCAAGTGTTTTATAGGAAGGCCTTCAAAACGGGACCACATCTCTGGCCAACTTCTAGAACGTGTGAGACATGAAAGCAAGGCCGGAGGAGCTGTTGTTTGCCCTGGCCTGTCACTTCTGGGTAGAGATGGTGTGTGGATAGCATCAGCTGCCTTAGTAGGGCCTAGTTCTTGTCCCTTTCCCGAAGGTGTTGGAGCACGATGTTTTAATCCCCCCCTGAGCACTTGGCTGGCTTGGTGAGGCTGCATGGAAAATGTCAGCCTGATGGCCCAGGCCAAAGCCAGCCTGCTACTCAGCTAGCTTTGCAGGGCTGACGTGGCGTGTGGCTGGAAGCTAATGGAAAGGTCACAAAAGCCCAGGACAAGGGAAGGGATGGGGCCAATAGCACTGCCCTGTAACGTGATCTGGAAGATGAAATTGTAGCGTGGAGCTGAGAGATGCAGGGCCGGGGAAAGAGACCTCAGCATTTTCCATGATTAACTTTCTAATAGTAACCCTGTGTGTACAGCGGGTGCTTAGCAACGGGAGGCATCTTCTCAGAGAGTGCATTAATAAAGTGCATGTGGCTTCCCACTGTGATTTGGTTTTCCCCTGCTTGCTGGAGGCAGAGAGATCAGACCACAGACCTGTAGCCCTCGAGGCTGAAGTCAGGAGGCAGCTGAGTGTGTCTCCTTTCCTAATTGAGTTGTCCCTTCCCTGGAGAATCCCACAGGGCCCCTCTTGCCTAAAAGTCACAATGAAATGGATACTTAGGGAATTCCTCATGAGGTGGGGCAGAACCCCAGCTCTTAGATTTGTATGATTATGATGTGCTGTGATGTGATGTATGTGTATGTGCATATGTTTGCATGTGTGTATAAGTTTGTGTGTGTGTGTGTGTGTGTGTGTGTGTGTGTGTATGAGTACACGCATGTGCACACATGCCCATGTGTTTTTTTCAAGCCTGTGTGTGTATTTATGCCAGAGGTTGATGTCAAGTGTTTTTACTCTTTCATTTCTCATTTTATTTAAGAGGAAAAAAATTAGATTTATTTATTTTACGTGTACAAGTGGTTTACCTGGACATAGACATGTGCACCATAAGTATGCCTGGTGTGCTTGGAAATCAGACTGGGGTGTCAGATCTTCTGAAACTGGAGCCAAAGACAGTTGTGAGATACTGTGTGGGTGCTGGGGACCAAACCCAGGTTCTTTGCAGGAGGAATAAGTACTGAGTCATCTCTCTAGAGCCTACCTCATTTATTTTTTGTTTGATATAAATAGACTTGCAGTAGTTTCACCCCCCTACTCCCATCTCTTATCTTCCTTTCCCCCAGGCCTTATTTGCCCATCATGGCTGTTTAGCAAGGCATGAGGACCATCCTGTCTCCACCTCGGCAACACTGGTATCACAATCCATATTCCACTCAACTAAGCTTTTACGCTTGCTTAGCAAGCATCTCATCCACTAGCCATCTCTCCAGCTTTTAGCCCTTAGAGATATAGAGTTTATCATAAGACTATGATAATGGTTTCATGTGCTACAAAGAATGCCACGCCTAGCCTAGGAGGACCTGGGTTACTGGAAACAAAGAAAAAGTCACCTATGACATTTGGGGCCTGAGGCCTTGCTATAGCTTAGTCTGTTTCAGGGGCCAGTGACCCAGTGGTAGGATAACAGACAGGGAGTCATTTGAACTCATGGACTAGTATAGGAAGTCACAGCATGGTAAATGGGCAATGGTCTCACTTCCTGTGATACTAAATGATTCTGACTATGAAGCAGGTCATGGGCATAGTTAAGGACCAGGAACTCATGAGATATCTGTCTGAGGGAATGGTATATTCAGGTATGTGGAATGGCAGTGGCTAGAGTTTGGTTGCTGGAGTGACTCCGTCTACTGTCTGTCCCCCTCGCTGTCTTCCTCCTTGTTTTATTTGTTCCTGGGGTACTTGTCATTGTCAATCAATACCTTTACATTTGGCACATCTGTGTGCATTGTCACTTGCTTCCATGACTGTCCCCTGGGGGCTCCATTTTATCTGTCTGTCCAGTTCTCCACTAGGGAGGAGCCCAGAAAGGTGATTCTCTGCATCTTCTGGCTTGAAGAGGGGCTGAAAAAAGTTGATGGACAGAAGAATGGGGTGGAGCCAAGTGAGGGGTGAGAAGGTCAAGGCACAGGTATAGAGGGAGGGGCTGGAAATGGAGCCTGTAGATGTCCATGCCCCTGTCTCACTGCTACTGGGAAGGTATGGCTCGGAATCAGGTTCCTCCGTCTGTGAGCCTTGCCTTGGGCATCTCAGAGTTTCTTGCTTCCAGCTGCTGGGACCCCTTTGGTGATATTCCTGTGCCCTGTAATGCCATGATGCTTCAGTTGTTATGTAGAATCTAAATCTGTGATCAACCCTGATGTCAAGTCAGCGGAGGCACGGAGCCCTTTTGAAGGATGCCAGGACCCCACCCAGGCTCAGGGTGCCCAAAAATGTCCAGATATAGGGATCACTGTGTTTCCAGAGAACTGTATGTACTTATACACACTGTGGTAGCTGAAGCCAGTAGTATCTTTGTCCTGTGCATCTGTGCAGAGGTCAGGCAGCAAGTGACACAGGGTCACACTCTTGCTCATGACCCTGAATCAGAGGTCTCAATGGCTGTGGACTCCAGTCTCTGTTTATACCAGGGAGTAACACTGGAGTGCCTGTTACCTCTTTTCTGCCCTTTTCAGTGCACTCACCTATGTGTCCCTTAGCTGTTAGCCTTTGCTGTCTGCCCCAGCTGCTCCGGGACTGTGCCCATTTGCCCACATGTGGGCAGCACCTCGTGATAAGAATGAGGAGGCTCTCTTTCAGAGGTTGTTCTCCCCTTCGCTCACCTCTCTTACCCACTCGGGAGAATTTCCGACCTGTACAGCCACACTGGAACACAGAAACGTGATGAGGCCAGAGTGGAAAGTTCTGTAGGCATCCGGTCCACTGAGAAAAAGCAGGAGAGGGGAAGGAAGGGAGGAGAGGCGTCAAGAACTCCAGCTTTGTTCAATGCTCTTTAGAAATGTCTGACTCTTTCATGTCTCATGCATTGTGTAGCTAGTGTGTGTGTGTGTGTGTGTGTGTGTGTGTGTGTGTGTGTGTGCCTGTCAGAGGCACTGGACATAGCAGAGAGTAATGCAGACAGTTCTGCCTTGGAGAGCTTGGGGTTCCAGGGGTAGGAACAGGCCATGCACAGGGTGAAAAAGACAAGATGTGGTCCGTGGGGAAGACACCAAGGGACCCCTGAACTAGGGATGGGGAGCACTGAACATATGAGGATGCCTTTGCATCCCATAAGCTATTGTGAGGGCTTTTGTGGTCAGAGGGGGAAGCAAGCCTGAGAGTGCCGAGGTAAGAAGGTGTGGTAGGGCAGCAGCATGGAATCTCCTTCATTGGAGAGATTAGCTCAACATGAGTCCCTTGTAAAATCTAGTCTCCCCAGAGCCCCTGGTTGTGTGGGGTTCTCTTCAGGCTGGGGTTCATTTGCCTTTTGACTGAGTTACTTGGTTCTGCTTGGAGCTGCTCCTGTGTTCCACAGGCTCTGGGTATGGCTGCAGGGCGGGGAAATGGAGCGCCCCAGCCTTCCTTGTGGGGCTCCCAGCTGTTGGGTGCTTAAGTGGATGCCTGGAAGTAGGGTATGTACAGGAGGATCTGATGGTGTGGCTGCTGAGTGTGCTGGGACGGGCAGGAGCCAGTCTTGAGTAGGGGCAAGCATGGGGAGAGGCTAGCCCTAGGACTTGGGCTGGGGCACCTACAGAGTGATTTGTGAAGATTCCCCTTGGGTTTGTTTCCAACCTCCGAGTAGGTGGAGCCATGATTGCTGGCTATCATCTTGGTTTAGACCTGTATGTTTAGACTATAGCCAGGAAGACTTTCCTAAGGAAAAATAGAGGGGAAAGAAGTCTCCTGATCTTCCTAGGACCACTGACACCCTGCTCTGCTTCACAGGGAACAAACTCAGGTTCTGCAAATAGATTGGTGTTGTCGGCACGGTTAAAGTTTTGTTTTCTTTTAAATCCATCATTTCCATTTATGAACCAAAGTTTTTGGATACACTATCTGGGTTGTTCACTTTTCTAACAAAAATGATTGAAGATCTGCACAGATGGCCTGCATCCCTTCATGGCATCTTGACTAATAGGCATAACAGATGCAACCTACCCTTTGCCCCTGTGCCTTTAAAAAACACTGTCTTTGGATTAAGGAAACAAATGTGGGGCTTCTGTATATCACAAATGTCTCCTTATCTCCTAGGTTCTGCTGACAGCCTGGATGAGAACCAGCACTGTTTGGCCTCTGTGCTGGAGAGTCCCAGTGAGTTCCTTCTGGGGTCAGAAAGAAGCAGATAGGGGCAGAGCTGCATCCCTGAACAACATAGAGAGCATGTCTCCCATGTCTGTATCAATGGCTTCTACATGAGGGTACAAGGGGTTAAAGTCAGAGGTCAAGGACATCCAAAAGGTTAAGCACAGGGAATTGGAAGATGCAAAAGCAGTATAGAGGGGATGCAGCTTTGGGGGGGTGGTAGGTCTCCTTTGCACCTAATGCATGCTCCCAGCTTCTCTTTTGCCTTGTTCTGCTCATTAAGCCGGTACCCAGTGTTTATTGGGAGGAATAGCAAAGGTCTGACACCTGTTAGCACTGAGCATCTTGGACTACTTCCCTTCCCACATCCAGGATCTCCTCACCTTGCCCAACCTACCTGAGGTTTTCTAAACTGCAGTGTTAGGAAAGGCAGGAAGTTTCAAGGGCCTGCCTTGGGCACCCATTTCCCTTCAAGCTGGTCCAGGCCCTAAAGAAGATACCAAAGCTACACTCTTGGGGTGAGCTGGTCTAATGTGACTCCACACAGATCCTGTGACAGAAGAGTGGGCAGCTTGTGTGGGTGGGCATGCAGAATGTCTTTTCTCCCCTTGTTGGCACGTCCAGGATTGACTCTCTGTCTATAGCTTCTTCTGAGACCTGGCTCATAAAGTGCTCCAAAGGACAGAACAACATGCCTTGGGGTATAATGAGGGCTGCTGGACCTCAGTCAGAAGCACTGTCTTTTTCTTTGAACCTCACAGAGAGCCTGATGTACCAGGGTATACCGAGGGGAAGCTCCGTATTGCTCACTGATGTTATCAGGAAGCTTCTGGCCTGTGTGCCAGGCAGGTAAATTGATTTTTTTTTCAGTCTGTGGAACATCTAAAGATAGGCATGCTGGTGTGCTGCTAGCATTGAGAATGACAGGCCATCTGTGAATCACAAGCCCGCCCACTGAGGTTGTGCAGGGCCCAGGCTTGTGGCAGGAAGGAAGCTCTGCTAGAAGTAGCCAGATGCAGGTGGGTGCGACTCAAGGACTGGGGTGGGGGTGGAGGGTGGGGAGAGGGAGTCAGCCTTGCTGGTGAATCTGGGATCCCCTTTCTGGTTCCTAGGAGGGTGCTCAGTGGCTTGATTTAACAGTACTAGAGCTACAGTAGCCAACTGTTGTGTGTGCAGCTTCTGTAACTGAATGGAACAGGGTAGCCCCAGCAGGGGTAAAGCCTCCATGTGGTTGGCTCTCTTGCTGGTTCAAAGGCCTCACATATCCAGCCTATGGTTGCTTGGTTTATTCCATGATGCCTTTCTGTCTTTGAACCATTTGGCTAGTACTTTGGAGCACTTTATGTTTTTCAGGGATTTCTCACTCCCCTGACCCCCACCCCCCCTCCCAGGCAACACACACTAAGTTCCTTCTAGGCACTGGGCAAAGTACTAGATACAGCTCATGCCACAGTACATTAGGCAGCAGAGGGATGGCTTTTTGGTGGCGATGTCAGTTTCTGTTAATCTCTGGGAAGACAGCCAGCAAGGTATGGAGTAATAGAAAATAGTTCCTGATGGTGGGAAAGGCCTCTCTAAGGAAGAGATATCTGGAAAGGAAGCCAGACCAGTGGAAATTGGAGGGAAGAATCTCTCAGTAGAACCAGTCTGTACAAAGGTCCTGAGGTAGGATGGGAAAGCGGTTGCTCCTTTCAGACTGCACAGACACATCTCTGAGTGGCATGTACAGCCCATGGTGCTATGCTAGGAGGTTTCCAGGGGCTGTTTTTGTAGATCTTTGTAGACAACAGTGAGGAGGTTGACTTTCCATGTCAGTACTAGGAGCACTGTTGGGGGGGGGGGTTTAGCTAGCCATACATGCAATCTAGTTTAGAACTTGCTAAAGCTCGGTCTGTAGCAGTGAACCTGAGAAGCAAGCAGGACAGGCATGGAAGCAGAACTCCAAAGCAGAATACTGCTGGGTCCTAGTGGGAGGGAATAGAGGAACAGGGGCTCAGGATCAAACTGGAGCCATATCAACCTGTACAGCAGCCCCACTGGAGGAAGAAACAGGTCCTCAGAGTAGCAAGGACATGCTCCAGATTGCACCTATCATCTTAGCTTAAGGACTTTCTTGTCTCTCATTTTAGTCTGGGGTCTCAGGAGGCTATGTTGCCTTGACTGTCAGACAGGTGTTTGATCTCAGTTAGGAGCCATCCCTGAGAAGGATGACTACTGTAACACAGTACCCAGGAGAGGGGCTAGAACAGCACAGTTACCTTCTTCTCACTCTGGAGCCCCAGGGCAAGGTGTTGGTAGGACAGATGCTGCATTCCTGTGAGGTCCCTTTTCTTGGCTCTGAGGTAGCCTGGCCCTGCTCTCTCTGTGAAGTCACATGGCCTTCAAGTTGGCTCCTAGTCCCTTCCACCTAGGACACCAGTCGTACTGGATGAGGATGTACTCTGGTGACCTGGCTTTAACTTGCTCTGTTCTTTACAAACCTATCCAGACATCTGCCTCATCTGCCCCGAGCGTTAAAGATGTCTGCATATACAGTGTGAAGAGCACGCCTCCGGCGTGCCTCTCCTTACTGAGCCATCTCAGTGGGTGGCATGGGGCTCACACGTGCTGCTGTTGTCCTCTGAACACTCAGCACACTGTTCAGTTTATCTCCTGGACAGTGGTAGGCCAGTGCTAGCAGATCTTTGTGGGTGGCCACGTGCAGGGGTGCCTTCTGAGGATCAGCAGTATGAGGTGGCAGATAGGGTCGGCAAACACAACAGGTGCGGCATATGCTGGTCCCGGGCAGAGAGTGTGAGCAAGAGTCAACTCGCTATTTTCATTTAGCCACCGGCTTTAAAGCATGTCTCCTATAAGCACACAGATGTTGGGCTGTTTATCAGGGGGAGGTGGTAATAAACAAAGTTGTTAAAAATAGCCAACACCATCAGTTATTTCTAGGTGCCAAGACTGTTCCTGAACATTCTGTGTCATATTTATCTTGATACCAACAGAAATTCAGTGAGCAGGTGCCACCCTTTTGAGTCCTGTCTTAGCGATGGAGAAATGACAGGTTGGGAGGGAAAAAAAACAAAAAACAACTCATCTCTGGTCCTTCAGCCAGGCTCTGCTAGAGCTGGGATCTGCAAACATCAGAGTTCCTTTCCTCTAACGACTATGCAATTTGTACTTTAAGCACTTTTTCCCCACAGCTGGGTTCCCAGTACTTACTTGGCACCTTACAACCACCTTTAACTCTAGCTCCGGGGATCTAACGCCATCTTCTGGCTTATGTGGGCACAACATGTATGTGGTGCACAAAAATATATGCAGGTCAAATACCTGTTTGTATTAAATAATTAAAAAAAATAATTTTTCCTAGAAAAGAATGGATGTTTCAAGTTCTTAATGAGACTTGATTTTTTTGTGGAGTGCCGTACAAGGCAGGCAGACTTTTCTTATGGCCTTGTGTTTCTCAAAATCTGCTCCATCAATTGGCAACTTCTTCCTTCTGTGTGGATTTCTTAGAAAGGTATATTGTCAGGCCCCAGTCCAGCTACTAGAGCAGATAGTGATGTGGGACCTGGGACTCAAGGTAATTGACTTTCCATATAATTTACACCCTCTCTCTGGATTGACAGCCTTGCTGGGTTTTGATGCCCCTGGTTCACAGTGACCCTGCTGTACTCCCCTGAGTTTGCATTTGTAAGTCTGAGGCTGGGTGTCTATGGGGAGCCAGAACCTGAGGTGCAGGCAGGTTGAGGACAGAAGCTGTGTGGCTTCAAGCCTTCACGTCAGCCCATGCACTCTTGGTAGCTGACAGGCCCTAAGGAGGGTTAATGTATAGTATGTTTGGGAAACACAAGTTATCTTCAGTGAAGAATACCTCTCTGTAATATGTAATCCACCCCCTCTGTTCGTGTAAACAAGAGGTCAATACCATATATGTTTCTTAGTTGCTGGGGAGGTGCTGAGTGATTAAGAACATTAGTTGTTCTCACAGAGGATCTGAATTCAGATCCCAACCCCCACATGGTAGCTTACAACCCATTTGGAGCTCCAGCTTCAGGAGAGATCTGACACCCTAGCTTCTCTGGACACTGGATGTACACATAGTGAACATGCATACATATGGGCAAAACACTCATGCAGAATAAAAATATTAGGAATAAATAAAGCACGACATTAATTCTTACCTTTCTGATTATTAAGCACACCCATGTTTCCTGTAGGATACCCAGAAAATAAGTGAAAAGTATAGGATGATTATTACCCAGAAGTCAGAATAATAGCCAATGCCAGGAAGGCTGAATGCTGGAACCCTGGCTCACCACTAGTGGAGTGATGGTACCTGCTTATCATATTAGGCACTGAATTATCATCCGGTCCTAAAATTTCACAGAAATAAAAACAGGAGTGTAAACAGGAGTCATGGGGAAGCAGGATTGTAACCGAAACTTCGGATGCCTTGGGTTTGCCCGTGGGCATGTGGTTGGAGCATTCATTTTAAACTTCAGTTGTTAATCTTTTGTGTGTGGATGTTTTACCTGCATGTATGTCTGTGCACTATCTGCATGCCTGCTAATCATGGAGGCTAGAGGAGAGTGTCAGGTCCTCTGGAGGTGGACTTAGCTGGTTGTGAGCCATCATGTGGATGCTAGGAATTGAACCCAGGTCTATTGAAAGAGCAGCCAGTGCTCTTAACCACTGATCCATCTTTCCAGCTCCAGTGGGCCTTTTTCTTCATCCCCCATATCCCTTTGGGCAGGGACACTCATGGGCAGGCGCCCCTGGGTTATGTAAGAAAGCAGGCTGGGCAAACCATTGAGCAGCACTCTTCCACGGTTCCTGCCTCTCTCTGTCTCTGCCGGAGCTCGTGCCCTAACTGCCCTCTTTATGGACTGGGGAGATGGAGAGAGCTTGCTGGCCCACCAGTCTAGCTGAAACTGGGAGCCCCAGATTCAGTGCAAGACCCGTGCTTACAGAAGAAGGCAGGGATCAATAGAGGGTGAGATACCCTGCTGGGACCTCTGGACTCTGCATGTGTGTCTGTACACATGACCCACATGTATGTATACCCCATGACACACAGGTGAGAGCACCAGCTACATAGTCAAGGTGATGTGTACAGGTATTTTAAGGCATTTCGTACCACCCTTTCCTTACAATTTCTTTCCATTTCATTAGCAGGGCCTTTGTTTTTGTGTTGTTGTTGTTGTTTTGTTCTGTTCTGTTTTGTTTTGTGTTTTGGAGAAAGGGTCTGGCTGTATATAGTCCAGGTTGGCTTTAAACCTGTGCTAATCCTTCTGCTTCAACCAGGATTACATGCATGTACCACCATGCCTGACTTTGAAATAGATTTATTTATTTATTTGGCATAAATGTAGCAACAATTCTTTTTTTAAAAAAAATTGGTTATTTTATTTATTTACATTTTAAATGCTGTCTCCCTTCCCAGTTTCTCCTCTGTGAACCACCTATCCCATCACCCCTCCCCTTTGCCTCTATGGGGGTGTTCCCTCACCCACCCACCCCATTCTCGCCTCACCCCTCTAGCATTCCTTTCTTAACTGTCTCCCCATGATGGATGGTTCTTTCAGTGATTTTTCAGTGTTCATTGTCATAGGTTGGGTGGGTTGTAGTCAAGATCTTTTTGTCTGTGCTTAGAATACAGTCCTAGGAAAGGATTCCCCTGACCGAAGGAAGAATGCATTTTAAAGATTTTTCCATCACTTTGCCAAGTTGCTTTGCAGAAAGGCTGCACAGCTTACACAAAACCTTCACCCAAAGTGGGTGAGAAAAAGCAGCCTTTCTGAAGGGCACTGTCTCCTTTCTTGAGAACTTTGGGGGGGTGGGGTGGGGCAGGTGGGGAGGATAGTGAGAAGGAAAGGCCTATTCCCAGCCCTTAGAGCTGGGGTGCTGCTGCGGTGCCCTGAAGCATGTGAGTGTTTCTATGCTGAGCCAGGACAAGGCTGCTTAGTGTTCAGCCACTGGCCTCTCCGAGTGTGCCCACGGGGAAGAACAGCCAGTTCACAGGTAATCCCTTGATATCGAGCTCTGGTTCCAGTCTAGTGATTTTTATCTAGGCTGATTGCAAGTTCAGCCCTGGCTGGGCCAGGGCAATGCCCGCTCAGCCTTCAGATCACATTTCATGGTGAGCAGCAGGGAAGGCCCTCTCTGTCTTTCTCCTGTATGCCCTGAGATGCAACATTTCAAGAAATGAGAGCCTGGTTTCTCTGGCTCGCTCTCCAACTGGACAGGGCAAGAAACCAAGTGGAAAGCACCTTCATTTCCCATTGCTCTGCCTCCCAAGCATTTGCTCCCTTTTGCTTTTGCAAAAGCAGTTTGGTTGTATGGAGTTAAGGTTTGCTATGTGACTGTGTGAGATCCATTGAAACATCTCTGGCAGCTTTCATAGTGACAAAGGCAACTTATATTTTTCATTAAAACAGAAACCTTTAATGTGTAAGAACTTAAAAAAAAAAGGGTACTGGACATTAGATCTCTTCAATGTATCTACTCTGGTATCCTTTGACATTTGACCTATACTTTATAATTTTCTTTCACCTCCTTCCTCCTCTGCTGGAAACCTTCATTTAATATTCACTGTGGATTCTAGTTCTCTGTCTGTCTCTGCCTCTGTCTCTGTCTCTCTCTTCCCTTCTCCCACCCTCCCTCTCTCCTAACCTTCCTCTTTCTCTTCCTCTCCTTCTCTCTCTCTTTATCTATTTGTGTGTGTGACATCATACAATATTTTTTCCTGTCTTATCACACTTGACATACTGTTCTTTGCATCCATCCATGTTGTTACAAAGCCTCTCACCCTCTGAAAAACAGTGGAAGCCCAGTTGGGAATGTGCTTGCTGTACAAACATGAGCTTGAGCCCCAGAACTCATGTAAAAAGAGCTGGATGCTGCGTCCATGCCTGTGATCACAGTGCGGAGTCAGAGGCAGGGGAGTTCTTGCTGCTTATTGACCAGCCTGGCCTACTTGGCGAGCCCTGGGGTAATGAGACCCTTTCTGACAAAAACAAAATGAGCAGTTCCTGGGGGGGCATGACCTCTAAGGTTGGCCTATGGTCCCAAAACACAGGCCTCTTCTACTCCCTAACACAATGAGGATAACAGAGGCAAGTGGAAAGAAGTGGGAGAGAGGACAGAGAGGAGAGAGAGGAGAGGGAGGAGGGAAAGGAGTAGAGAGAAAAAGAAAACAATTTAGAAGTTACATAGAGTTTTTTTTTTTTTTTAAAGAAAATTTTACTTCTTTTTGGCAGATTATAGAAATAAAATTTGGCTTCCCACAACCCGTTGGAGAAATAGCATTCTGTTCTTATTTTGAGCTGACAGCCTAAACATTGGTCTGAATTGAATGGACCACTCTGGAATGGAGCTCTGTGATGGTTGTGGGAGGAGAGAGGAAGAGAATGAAGGCTGGAAATCCAAGGCGCAGGGAACCCTTTCTCCTCTCCTCACTCTCTCCCCTCTTTCTCCTCTCCTCACTCTCTCCCTCTTCCTCCTCTCCTCACTCTCTCCCCTCTTCCTCCTCTCTCCTTGCTTCTTTCTTACTTCCTCCCTTTTACTTTCTCAGCAAATTCTGTATTTAAGAACATATACCCTAATGGTGTCCATGGTTTCTCTTGGTGAAGGAATCCCTGACAAGACTCCATCTTTTGATTCTGGAATGTTCTGGAAAGATAACAGACAGGCAGAGTGAGTTAAGGGCCCAACTCTGTCCTGAGGGTCCACTATTAGTACCTTTAATTTTGCCTGGAGAAAATATAATTAATTGGCCCTCCATGTGAGTCTGAGGGGTTAAATTTACCAAGGGTGACAAGGGGGCAGGGCTACTACATTCCCCAAGGAAATGGTTTTAGGGTTCCCTCCTCAATGTCCAGCGAGTGTTCAGACCCCAGCTGCACGTCTTTCCCCTTCATGGTGCTCCCTGTCCTGCTGAGGCCTCTGTGGATCTTGTTCAGACCATTGCAGTTGTCTTCCAACTGGGACTCTGACTCTCGTGTCCTACCAGCCATCTTGGCTTTCAGAATGCTGGCATTTCACATTCCTCATTGATGACTCTGCCATAAGTCCCTTGCTAGCTAAAGGGAAACAGAAACCCCAGGTTTCCTTTCTTGGAAGCCTTCTTTTTTCCCCAAGGGTCTTCATAATCTCTTCCTGTTTTATCTCTGTCTTTGGACTCCAGCCCACTAGCTGCTTTCTTCTATTTACTGCCCCTTGGCTTAGTGCATTCTACCCTTTTGTTTCCTTGTTTGCTTAGCTTGAAATCCCACTTGTCCATGACTAGCTTTCCCCAATGGCTCTATTCTGATCTTCAACCTCTTTCTTTATTCTAACAAATCAGCTTTCCCTTCCATAGCCTCTATACTATTTCCTCTCTCTCAAAGCTTTCATCTTAATGCCTTCTATTCGGGCATAAAGTCTGTAGACTCCAACCTTACTTCCTTTCATTTTATGAAGCCCTGGTCCACCAGTGAGTGCTTCACATTGCAGGCTAAGGTACCTTGTACGTGATCAGTAACCTAGAAAGGTTGATCCATTAATGACCCATGACTGAAGGACTCCCATGTTGACAACTTTAATCTCCACCCTTCTCTGCTGCTTGGCTTGCAGTAGGCTTCACAGCACCTCCTGTTGTGTTCTAGTATGGATCTGTATTGGTTTAACCCAAGCACAAGGCAGGTAGCGATACCTGAGAGAGGTAGAAGAGCTGAAGGACCGCTGACTCAGCTTCCAGGCCGGGTCTCTTCTGGGCTCTGAGTCAATGAGTGATGGCATGAATGAACAGATGGCCACAGGCTTGTCTAGGACTCCAGTCTTCTAGATCTGTACTTAGCAACTTTAGAGGTCCGTAGCCTGGGGCCTTCTAGGTAAGGCTCAAAGATACAGTATTAAGACAACTCATTTTGCTACAGAAATAGATCTTCTGCAAAGCTTAGAAATAGGTAAGTTTTAATGTTGAGTCCACTTTATTACAGCATGGAAAAGGGTGATATTCTTGTGCATTTAGATAGATAGACAACACTCTAGACTCTTCCTGCAGTGGAAGATGCACATCCTTGCTTCCAGCTCCAGGCTGTACCAGAAACTAAGAGAGAGATGTTCATTCTTTGCTTTCTGGATATGAAAGACATGAGCTGGCTGAAGCCTTCTTCAGTTGCTTAGTTTCCCAATCTCCAGCCTCCTAGCCATGGCTGCTTGGGTGTAAGATACAGCCAGTGGCCACAGCTTAGACTCGGAGGTGGATGGAGCTGGGTTCAGATTCCTCCAGCTGTGCAGACACTGCAGGCAGAGGACAACTGGGGGAGGGGGAGGACTTTAATTTTCTACCTTCTTTCCAGGAGAGAGAAATGAATGCTGAATATGTGATACCACTGCAAAAGATGCATGTAATTACACAGCTAGGTCCTCGTGTCAGCATCAGCAGAAGAAACTAGCTCTTGTGAGTCAGGAGGATAACAAAGACAGGACAACTGGGAACAATTTGGCTGATGGTGATGGTAGATTGGACCCCGACAAGGAGAGCCTTTCTATCCAGCAGCCTGTGCCCTGCCCTCCTGTACCTCCCACGCCTTTTAGTTAAAGTGAACATTGGCACATGACATGTACCTCCCATGCTGTTTGAACTGTTAAATTACAAACCCCCTAATGCAGAAGATAGTTACAATGACAACTCCAGTAAGATGTGACATTTCTGACACTTGATTTCCTGTAGCTAAGGGGGTGGTGACCCCAACAGCCATGAGTAGTCTCACAGGGCCTTCTGTGAGCATAGATGTGGGAGCTACCAGCCATTTGCTTTTGTAGGGTTCTTAGAAGCAGCTTCAAGGGTAGTTTTGGTTTTTGAAACAAGATCTCATGTAGCCCAGGCTGACCTTGAACTCACTGTGCCATCAAGGATCACCCTTCCTATCCTTCTGCCTTCACCTCCCATGTTGGGGTTGCTGGTAGATGTTGTCTTAGTTAGTGTTTCTATTGCTGTAAAGAGACCCTATGGCCATAGCCCCACTCTTTATCAAAAGAAAAACATTTAATTGGGACTGATGTATAGTTCAGAGGTTTGGTCCATTATTGTTGTGGTGGGAAGCATGGTGGCCCACAGGGAGATGTGGCGCTGAGGAGGTAGCTGAGAATTCTAAATCTGAATCAGCAGGCAGCAGGGAGAGAGAGACAAGAGAGACAGAGAGACATACAGAGAGAGAGAGAGAGAGAGAGAGAGAGAGAGAGAGACAGAGACAGAGACAGAGACAGAGACAGAGAGAGACACACAGAGAGAAGCAGACAGATACTGGACAGGGCTTGAGCATTTGAAACCTTAAAGCCTACCCCTAGTGACAACACTTCCTCCAAGAAGGGTACATGTGCTCCAACAAGACCACACTTCTAACAGTGCCACTTCTTGTGTGCCTGTGGGGGCCATTTTCATTCAAACCATCATACATATCCAGTTTTATGGGGTGATGGCATCAAACCTCGGGTTTCCTGAGTGATAGGCAAGCTCTCTACCAACTGAGCTACATCTCTAGCCCTGGATGGTAGATTCTGGAGGGTAGGGGACCACACACAATAAATGGCATGCACAAACCTGATCTAGTGCACTGTAGGTACTGGGAGTGGAGCATATGAGTTGGGCCACTGTTAGATAGGTGGACACAGGAGGCAGATCAAAAAATGCCCTCAGTCAACAGGTACCAATGGGCCTGTTCAGAATCTTTAGGAAATGAAACATTGTGAATTGATGATCCCATTAACTTAAAGAGGAGTTACTGGACTTTTCTGGATCCTTATTGAACCTGTAATTGAAGTTTTGGCTCTATGGACCACCTCTGCTGAGTGCATGGACAGACTCTACATAGAATTGTTTTGTATATAAGTGATGAAATGATCATACACCCCAAAGCTGGTCCAAGAGGGAGAGGTAACATGATTGTTCTAAAGATCTGACCCTGTGCTGGGGCTATAGCTCAGTTGGTAAAATGCTTGTGTAGCATGCATTAAGTTTTGGATTTGGTCCTTAGCATTGCATAAACTGAACATCATAGTCCATACCTGCAATCACAGCACTTAGGAGGTAGAAGAATAAGGATCAGATATCTGAGGTTAACCCTGGCAGACATGGGTCTGGGTCTGGGTCTGGGTCTGGGTCTGGGTCTGGGTCTATGACTTCTTTTTTTCTGAGAAAAAAAAAAGAAGACTCAATTCAAAGGTAGTTTTTGTTTGGAAAGTAGATTTTATTATTACATTTTAAAAATCAAAAGTCTGTTTTTGCCCTTCCCCTGTGGCCTAGAGGGTTTAGATCGATACACTGACAGTATTTTAACCAAAGAGGCACCTTGTCTCCTGCTTTATTAGCATTGTCAGGAAACCTTGGGAAATTGAATGGAAAAGCCTACATTTCATGCTAATGGCTTTTAAACCATCATTATTAATCTTATCATTTTTACCAGATGCCATCTAATTTACCTTATATTCTGCAGTCTTGGGGAATTAACCCAGAGTCTTACTCTACAGACGTTCTACCACTGCCCTCAACACTTAAAATTAATATGTATATGTGTATATGTATATGTATATATGTCATTTTGACACAAAGTCTCTCTACACTATCCCGGCGGGCCTTCAGTAGATTCTGTACAGAGAATGTTTGGCCACAATTGTGATCCCCTTGCTGTAACCTCCTGCGTGCTGAGATTAGAGGTTGCACTGCCATGCTCCAGTGGTTGGACCATAGGCCCATGATACCAGGCATAGTCAGTTCACACAGCATTGAAGATGCTTGGAGTTTTTGTACATATGATCTCATACAATCCTCACAGTGGCCTAGGAAGTTGGTGATCATTATCATTGCCTTTCTCCAGGAGGGTAAACTGAGGAATGGTGACACTACCTGGCATGCCCAATGCAAAGAAAGGGTAACCAGTTGAGGGCAAATTTGAACTCAGTTCAGAATTTCCAACCCTCCTCTGAGTGTCCACAGCATGCTCCACGGAGATGTGACCTGTGGGGGTTCAATGTCTTCTTATAGAGCAGACTATATACAGGAAATATAACGATATACTATAAATAGGCTATAAATATAAAGATGACCAAGTCAGGTAATAAGTGGGCAAACCTAGGGTCTCAGTCCTCCAGAGAATCTGGGTTGAGGATGGCCAAGGGAGAGGAGGAAGTTTACACGGAGAGCTTCCTGGAGAAATGAACTAGGCACGTGAATCGGGTGGGTAGCCAAGGATAGGGACAGGAATTCTTGGAGAGGAAGGAGGAGAGAGGTAGGTGGCTTGAGGGCTGGCCTCAGTCTCCCCATCTTCCTCGGCACGAGTGCCCATGAATGAAGGAGTGCTGAGGTGGATTCCCCTCGGAAAAATAGTGCAGCAGAGAAGAGGCACGTCAGCTGTCAGGTGACATGTGGGAGTGTGTGGGGAGCACACCTCATGATTTTTCTCTTCTCCCAGGTGCCTTACTGCTGGGTTTTAATGGCAACACTAGGCAGGTGTTGGAAGCTTGTTTTGGAGCTAGCTGTGACATCAGTGCTGCTTGAAGCATCTGCTGTGCTTCCGAGGCCTCTTCTCGAAAGAAAGGTCATCCTGGTGATCTCTGTGGGCACTTGTAGCTATGTGTGCGATCTAAGCATGGTGATGCCCAGTTGGCGGCTGAGAAATCCACGCCGCAGGTCAGACACGAATTGCATTCTTATGAGTCAGCTCCCGCCACACAGATCATTTTGGTTTAACTAGGACACACCTGACCTCAGTCTGCTTACAGGTACAGTGAATCTGTTGCGTGGTCTCAGCTTCAGTCGGCCCTGGTCCCTTCCCATGGCGGGTGGTAGTGCCTGTTTGTCACTCCTTCAGCCAGAGTGTTACAGTGAGATGTTCACTGGCAGCTCCCTCTGATTTCTGAGCTCAGGGCAGAGAGGAGCCTTGGATGTAACTGTTCTTTCCCTCCTATCTCAGTGAACCCTCTTCTGCACCAACTCCCCCATGCCCCAGGAGGATGGGCCACCCCTGCCCCCTCCAAGTTCATTTCCATGTCAGGGCTGGTTCTTTGCCTATTGCAGAAAGGCAGTACAAGAAGCCTCTCAGATAGGGTGTGGGGTGATAACTTACTGTCCTCTGAAGAGACCAGCCTTGGTCAGGGTAGGACACTGCAGATCCCCTGTGCTGCAAGTGGGGAGGACCTGGGTGGGGAGGCATAGATAGAGGCCGTGTGGGAGGGGAAAGAGGCAGAGATGACAGGATCCGTGCGTGAGTCACCAGCTTCAGGCTCCAGCTGGAGAGCCCCAGGGAGGGGGAACAAGACATTGCCTAATGCAGCAGGCAAGGGCCCAGCTTGGGTCTGCGATCTGCTCTCAGCGTGTGTGTGTGTGTGTGTGTGTGTGTGTGTGTGTGTGTGTGTGTGTGACATTCTCCTGGGGCATGGGCACAGAGGAGTGAGTGAAGAAGAGCTGGGGGTGGAGATGAACAGTAGGATTCAAGACTGATCTGCCTTGCACTTGGAAAGCAGGGGGAGGTGTAACTGAGCTCTTATACTGCAGGCTGGAAGGAACCATACACACACAAGAGCAAGGTGCTAGTATTGGTCTGTTCAGGAATGAAGAATCTGAGACCCTGTGAGGCTGAGCAAATCGAAGTCACCTAACAGTGGTAAAATACTACATGATTTAGCTCTGGCCCTGCTGAAGCCTTGGACTTCATCACCGCAGATGGTTGTCAGCCCGGAGCCGGCACCTGAGTGCTGGTTCTAGTAGAGTCTGAGTTATGCTTCCATGTGAGGGCTGTGACAAGGTCTGAGGTTCCCTCTTCCATATACTCCTTACTCAGCTTCCTGGACCAGTTTCTCCATCTTCAGAAGACTCTAGGAGCTTGGCATCTCTACATGTTCTCTCCAGACCACTGCTTAATTGAGTTTCCCATGAATGGCGTCCTTCTCAGGCATTCACAGCTGTGTCTAGCTTGAGGACCTAGTTTAGGAAAAACAGCAGTAGGTGGAGAACATTCACTGTTTTTTGTCATCTGCTTCGTTGGTGTGGAAAGGCCCTGGGCTTCCAGATACTCATTTTGGATTGTACTCTTATTGATATGAAACACCCTGCATTTTCTTATGTTATATATTCATTGGAAATCTCTCTCTCTGTGTATTTATACACAGGCATATATAATATGTGCATACATGTATGCATTCATGTGGGTACCTAATTATGTGTACAGCTACATCGTGTGTGCACAGATATACTCGGTGTGTGTGTGTGTGTGTGTGTTTGTGTGTGTGTGTGTGTGTGTGTGTGTAGGACAGAGGTTTACTTTCGGCTTGGTTACTAAGGTACTGCCTACTGTCTCCAGCTTGATTGAGGAAGGCTTTCTTATGAGTCTAGAGCGTGCCTGGCTAGACCAGCCTGACTGGGCAATGAGCTCTTGTCATTGTCTGCCCAGGGCTGGGATTATAAGGCCTGACATCTTGCCTGGCTCTTTATATACATTCTGGGGATTGTTTATCATTTATGATTTTGAGAAAGAGTCATTCTATGTGACCAAAGCTGGTCTCAAACTCTTGATCCTCCCACTCCAGGTTCCTGAGACTGTAATGACAGGTGTATGTTCCTATACCCTGTTTCTACACCCTCCTACTTCATATTCATTGCCCTGAATTTTACTTGCCTTGACTCTAATGCCCCCAGCCTGGCACTTAGTTTTTGCCTGACATATTTTGGGCTATTCTTTTACTTTCAACCTTATTTTATCACTCTGTGCAGGGTCCATTTCTTACACAAAACACATAATTGTATGCATTAACTTGCTGTGTGTTATTCTATCTATTTTATACTTCATAAAAGATGTCATTTATTTTTATTCTTCCAGCTAATACATTTTGTCCCCCCCCCTTTAAATGGTTCTCTACAGCCTCTGTTATGTCTTTGTAATGGGACATTTTAAAATTTCATCTACTTCTCTCTAGCAAATAGCAACGTTGGCTCTACCTGTCTTGCTCCTTAGGTGTGAGGGGTAGTGTTTCGCCTTATTCTGCTGGTGGCTTCTGCACAGGGTGCTCTTGTGGCTTTTTTCTGCCACTTCACCTCTGAGAACATTACAATTATGGTTGTGCTTTACTGTGTGGGCTGATATTTTAAGCCTCTATTGTATAGGTATGAGATTGTATGTATTATTTTTATGATCTCATCTTCTCCTAAGTCTTAGCTTTCATGTTCATTGTTATTTGTGATGGCAGTGTTGAGAGTTATTTAAGCTTAATGAAACTTCCGGCTTATGGCTAAGGTTTTGTTCTATGGGAATCTACACTCGTTGGACATTTAGTTCTTGATCAGTGTCTTAGCTGTGCATATAGAACACTTACCACCCATGGAACGTTCTGGAACAATTGCTCTGATTCATTGCTCTTTCCTTTGCTTTTGTGGCACTGCCAGGGATGGAACTCAGGACCCCCTCCCGGTGAAGCTAAACCTCTACCACTGAGTCAGACCCTCAGCCTCTGCATTTCGTTTCTTCTAAGGTTTACAACAGTGTGTGGCCCCACAGCTGTGCCAGGCTCCAACTGATCTTTCTTCCTTTCAAAGGTTAACTGACATCTTTTGCTTGGGTGCTGTGGAACGCCACCATGGAGTCAGCAGACACATCTGCTTAATTGTATGGTTGTCCCTTGACCTTCATAGCCAGGTCTACCCTATGGTCTGAAAAGTGGTTTTCTGGTTGTTTGTTTGTTTGTTTGTTTTGTCCCCCCCCCCCCAGTTCGGTTCATAATGGTCTGGCTGCCTAAGCCTATTGAATATGATCTGGAATCCAGCTTTCTCAGTGGTCTGCCTCTCTTGAGAATTCCCCTCCTTCCTCTCAGGAGTATTTGTGCATCAGGTTTCAGGAGCAAGCAGTACTGGCTTTGGCTACTATCAGGGGGCTCAATGCTTGAGTTCTTTGCTGAACCCTGTTCTAGGTGACTTACCCGCTGTCTGTTCCTTCTTGAGTTGGTAGAGTGAGACTGAGAGTCATGTGACTTGGTTGTGCTCACTCTGTGTATTGGGAAAATGTACGCTGAGAGGCCTTGCCTTACACTACCCCATCCAGGCACCAAGAAGCAGGTAGAGCCTGTGCTCTGGGCTGTGGCCATAAGAGAGTTCTCTGAAGTCATCCTTTTGTTTTTCTATTTGTTTTTTTGAGACTTATTTTTACTTATGTGTAGGTATGTGTGTCTGTGTATGTATGTGTATGAAAGTCAGAACAGGGTATCAGATCCCCTTTGAGTTGGAGTTATATTTGGTTTTGAGCAGCCAAATATGGGTTCTGGGAGTTGAGCTCAGATCCTCTATGAGAGCAATAAGAGCTCTTAACCACTGAGCCATCTCTCCCTTCCCTGTTTGCTTTTTGACTCTGTAGCCCAGGCTATCTCAGAACTCACTGTGTAGTCAAAGCTAACCTTCTTAAAGCAGTCCTGCTGAGATGGCAGGGTTACCTTTGGGTGACCAACAAAGCAGTCATTCTGTTCCAATCCTTTCTTTGAGTTCTGTGTTCTCTGCTCGGATGTTTACAAATGTCTTTACAGGATTGATGGCTGCTTTTTGTGGCTTTTATCATGAATACCATCGGGGTTTACCCACAGTCAGGGAGGGCTGACTCTCCTGGACCTCTTTGCTGTTCACCTCATTTCAGGAGAACACTGTGTGGTTGTGCCACCAGATCGCTGGTTAAGGAAGGGCATCTCACGTGGTTCAGCCACCTGTGAGGCCACTCCAGAGAGCCAGAGCCATCTGTAATTCCAGTGGGAGCTCAACCTCACAACACTTTTCTGACTTGGTAAAGCCACTGCTCTGAGTGCCAACTGTTTTCCTCTGGCTTGCTGTTTGACTTGGCCACCATGCCAGGTACAAACTGTGCTCAAACTTGTCCTCCTTCCTGGAGCTGCCACCTGCTGTGTCAGGGACAGGCCCCTTATCCTCAGCCAGTGTTCTTCTGATATACCAGTCATGTGATTCTTGGAGCTTCCCGTTTTGTTATACACACACACACACACACACACACACACACACAGAGAGAGAGAGAGAGAGAGACAGAGAGACAGAGATACACACACTGGCAGACACACAGATATATCTGGACATACATACATACATACACATATATACACACAGAGATACACAGATGAATCCACACACACACCCATACATACATTCAAACACATATGTACACACACATATGGGAGGGAGACAGCCAGAGACAAAGAGACAGAGACAGACACAGAGAGATAGATATGCAGAAAGACACAGATACATCCACACACATGCATATACATATACATATACACACAGATATATATACACATCCAGATATACCCAGACACTCCCCCGACACCCCCCTCACACACACTTGGATGCACAAGGGCAAGAGGACTCTTGACATGACTACTTCTCTTCCTAGCCTGGTTTACCTCCTTTGGCAGATCTTACTTATCTGAGCAGCTCTGTTCTTTCTTAGTCAGCAAGGATGACCAAGGTAGCCTCCATCTTTATTCAAACATCATACTTTTTCTTTTAGGTTTGGGGCACATGGATGGCACAGGTTCCCAGTGTCTTAGGGGTATTTCAGGCTTTCTGTCGTCACTGTTTTCCCTGGAGGTTTCTCAGAGGAACATTCTAGATGTAGATACATGGAGGCTTAGCTTTCTCATCTATCATAGATCTTTCTAGAATGCAGAAGCTGAGGGGTGATGAATACTTGCTGGCTAATATGCTTATTGGTCCATATCAAAAAGAGAAAGTCACAAGAAAGTGTGCCATGTCCAGCCCTTGGGTACCCACCAAGTCCTGCAGAACAGGACACTTTAATCTTGAACCATGGAGCAGCCGAAGTGAGAGACAGTATGTCTGAGATATAAACTACCCTGCGTGTATACTTATTGACAGAGCCCTTACAAATGAACATGCCAAGCTTGCAAGAAGAAATCCACATCTATTGGTATCAGAAGATCTGTATGATCCAGGCCCTGAACTGTTTGGAAATGACAAGGCTGCTTAGCTATGTGGGAAAGTGCTCTCTGAGCTACCAGGACTCTGGGCAGCTTCTGTAGGCAGAGAGCACAATTCATGGCCTGTGCTGAAGGCTGCAGACCTTCCTACCTTCCTTCCTTCCTTCCTTCCTTCCTTCCTTCCTTCCTTCCTTCCTTCCTTCCTTCCTTCCTTCCCATGTTTTTCTCTGAGCAGCTCCTTCCCAGCTCCCTTAGCTGGGGTCACAGGGATGTGGAATTGAGACAGGAATATGTGTGTCAAGCCCAGCAGGCATCAGGACCACCCTTATGCAGAGCCTTCCTCAGTAGCCTATCCTGCCCAGCTTAAGGCCAGAGAGGGCACTGGATCATGAAATCTGTGACTCTGTTGTAGAGAAGATACCCAGATGAGCAGAGGGTGCCTTTCAAAGTCAAGTACAATGTGATGAGTCTCTGTAAACCTTTGCCTTGGATGCCTTATCTGATAGCACCCGCCAGTCTGGAGTTGTGGTTCTCTTTTATCTTTATTTTCGTGTGTGTGTGTGTGTGTGTGTGTGTGTGTGTGTGTGTGTGTGTGTGTGTATGAGGGCATACTTGTCTTTAGGGATGCTTGCATGAGTGTGTGCTGTGTATATGAATGTGGGGATCAGAGGTTCGCATCAGTCAGTTGACTTCCCCATTTGCTGTACACTTTATTTGCTGAGGTGGGGTCTCTTGCTGAACCCATAGGTGACTGGTTTGGCTTGTCTAGAGCCAGCCTGCCCCAAGGATTCCCTGTCTCAGCTTTTTAAGGGCTGGGATTATAGGCTGCCACTCCTGTGAGGCGTTTATATAGATGCTGGGGATCTGCACACTGGTTCCCATGCTAGCACAGCATGCTCTTTACCCTCTGAGCCATCTCCCTAGCCTGTGCTTGTCGTTTTGGAATGTTAGCTACTCTAGTTGATGTCTGCACTCTTAGATGGCCTGGCTCCTCTATGTGTAGGAGAGGAGCATTTGCTTGGGGGCTGTCTTCCTCTACCATCTGCAGCAGAACTGTGCCAGGTGTTTACTGGCATTGCCCAGGGAAGGTATAACAGGCTTTGGGATACATGGGAGCTCCCTGGTGTATAATAGGTTCACAGGAAAATGCTAAATTAAGTGGCCTAATCACATTGGGGTTTACTGATCCCTGCAGTGAATGTTCCCAGTGGTGCTGGTCTTTTCCTTGGCAGAGATCATAAGCCACTAGGGTCAGGAATGACTCTCTTCCCTCAGCTCCTGGCCTCTCTGCTCTGGGTCGGGCACACTCCCCTTCCAGCACACCTATGTTGATTGATTGGTATGGTGTTAAACTTTTGGCTTTTTGTAGGCAACTGTAGGAGGGTGTTGAGCTTTACAAATCTGCCCAGTGCCTAAAATTGAACTACACATGTAACTCACTCACATGCATGGCTCAGTTGGACTTTCCTTCCCACTTCGTCCTGCCTCCAGCTCACGTCCCATGCCTATTAGGCTGGACTTCTCCTTCATACTATGGTGCCTGCCTTGGCTGGCTGGGATCAGATTCCTGACCTTTGGGCCTTGCATCTCTGTGGGTACTTTGTTGTCATACTGAATCGCAGTGATGCCTTCCTAAGTGTCCTACCACATTGCTTCTGCATTTTAAGAATGAGACCTGCTTCTTCCGAGTAGTGTAGAGAGGGATGATGGGCCAAGGGTTTCCTGGAAGGGGCTGGAGGTCTTTAGCCCACAGACCGTCTCTGTAGTCAGGCAGCCTTGCCAGAAACAGTTGTTAAGTGTGTTTAAAGGACCCAGCTCAGTGCCAGGAGCAGCGGGGAATCTGAAGAGTTGATGAGTTTGCAAAGACAAGCAGCAGAGGATTTGGGTTAATAAACTCAGACTTGTGTCCCAACTGTCTGGTTCAAGTTTCCACTGTCTAGCATTGACCTTAGGTGAACGATTTTGCTTCTCTAAGCTTGATTGCTCTGTAAATTTCTACAAGGTCTTTCGAACATCAAATAAGATAACGCACGTGGGGAGGCTTCAGCATCTTGCCTGCTGCATTGTAGGTGACCAATTAGTCGTTCTCAAAACACACCAGTGCCTCACCTTTACTGCTGTGTGCCAGGTGCTGGCAAAGGGGTTTTGTCAGGGTTTGTGCATCTACTCTGTGTGGGAGCCCAGAAAAAGACAAAGGACAGATTGGCTGTGAGAAACTCACCTGAGGTAGAGAACTGGGTTTTAACCCAGGCAATCCTTCTCTGAATTTGTGACTTTAGTGGCCTTGCTACCTGGTCTTGCATAGAGACCCGCCTGCAAGGAAGCTCCATAGAGAATGGCCCAGTTTCCTCATTCTTAAATTCCCTAGGGGAATTCATTGAGTTTTGTAAAAGATTTTAAGTGATGCCTGGCCTGTGTTAAACACTCAGTATCTGGCAGCAGTTTCTATAGAACTAGCTTTACACAGCTGATCACAACTAAAAGCTAAGGCAGGCCAGTGGTGGTTGGTATGCACCCTTAATCCCAGCACTTGGGAGGCAGAGGCAGGTGGATCTACATGGAGAGTTCCAGTTTAGCCAGGGCTACATGGAGAAACCCTGTCTTGACACTTCAATAATAAAAGCTAACAGATGACCCAGACTAATAAAGCAGAAATTTTATTTTATTGTACGTGATATTTCTTCATCCTTCAGGACACAATGTGGTGTTTAATACACATAAAGTTTTTATGTTGATCAGATGGAGGTAATTAGCATACACATCAGCTTAAACATTGGTCACTTTCTTATTGAGGGGCATTCAATAGCCCATATTTTAGATATCTGGAACAATTCATTGCTGCTCTCTGTAGTTACCATGTTGGACAATCGAATGCCACAACCTTGGCTAACAGCTACAGATGTTTTATGAAGGGAGTGGAGCTCAGTGGGAGCTGAGTTCTGAGAGATGGGAAGATGGGCATTGTATGTGAAGGGTCTCCTATATGAGAAAAAATGGAGAGCTAAAGGCTGGTGTGCTAAGAGCAGAGTCTGAGTAGAGGCCAGGAGGGATTGTTGTGTGGATTTCGTCCTATGAGCAGGTCCTGATGGTTGTCATTAGCAACGTGACTGTCATGGATCAGGGCTGTTTCGGTAGCCCATTGCTGCAGAGCAGAGCAGGAGCCACCAGGATGGCGGAGATGTTGAGGCACGTGAGGTGGTTGCTTTTCCCCTCCATCTAAATGAGGCTTGGGATTATTCTGGGTTATGAGCCCTTGGCCTCTGGATGCATCCAGAGCTATGGGTTAACTGCCTTTCAGCTGCTGTTTATGTCATAAATGCCTGTCACACGAGGGGCCTTAAAAATAACCCGGTGGCTAATAGCATTTCTCAAAATAACTGCTTGCGAAGTGCTTTGCTGGGCTGTGTGGCTACTAAAATTACACTCTCGACCAGTGGGGATGATGTTAGTATGTGTATGTATGGTTTGTAATCCTGTATTTCCAGGGTGAGGCCCGCTCTTTATTGTCTTTTGTCCTGTGGTCCCTCTTGTCATGGCTCTGTGTCCAGGGATGATGCCTTCTAGGTCACTGCACAGTTTCCTCCTCGTGGCTCTTGGCAGATTGGAGATACGCTCCTCCATGGCCTTGTTGTCCTGCCTCAAGGAGCAGAGTTTTGAAGAATCTTGGAGGGCGGGGTGGCCTTATTGTGGCGCTGGCCTGATTCCTTGGCGTGCCAGGTAATAATAGCACACGGTGGGGGGCAGATCTCACTGTGCTATCCAAGGGGGGAAACTGGGCCACAGAACAGCGTGGCAGCCCCACTCAAGGTGACCTAGTAAGTGAAGGTGTGAACACTTACATTTTCAGAGAGGAGCTCCAGGAATTCTTCAGGGGGGTCTCCCAGGCCAGTCCTTTGGGTCACCTAGCAACCAGGTCACTCAAATACCCAGCTCCCCACTTGCAATTATATCCAAGGGGATGTAGAACCCTACAAGCAAGCCCACAAAGCTGAGGAGCAGTGTTAAGAGTTTGGGGTGCAGGGCTGAGGTCACTTGAGGGTGACAGCCCGTTTTTCTGCAATCACTATTTACATCCAGAGGGATGAGTTTCCAAAGGGAGTACTTGCTGCAACTGACATTTCATCGTAGGAGTGCCTGCTGTGACCCTGGCTCTGTAGTAGGTGCTGGAGTACCGAAGAGGTTCAGGGTAATACCTAGTCAGGGAATGTTTATAAGTTAGTGTGCTATTTGGACACCTAGCTTAGGATGCTGTGAAAATGATCTGATGTACTTCAAAGTTTTATCTTTTCCCAATGAGTGATATATGACATGAATCTGCCCCATGGTGCCAGTCAGCAGCCGTGAGCCATAGCTCTTAGTGTGGCCCTGAGGTGACTCTATCATCTGTACTGTGATTAGCTCAATGTCCAGTAACTGATTTAAGTCCAGGGCTCCCAACACTCTCCAGACCCCATGTGCTTTTGGCTATATTAATAGTGTGTCCACTCTGGGCTTAGATTCTTGTGCGGTGTTCCCTGCACATGTGATAGCCAGCAGTTACTAGCAAACTGGCTACATTTTTAGATGATTTTGCCCAAGTGTGAGTGGACATGTGTGTTCTGGGTGGCTGAAATCTGGCTAGGATGAGCCCCACTGCTTGGCAGTTTATATACATTATGTGGCATTTTTACATATAGTATTTTTATCTTATGATGGCTTTACTGAGCCATGGCTCTGTTGTAAATAAAGAATGTCTGTGTGCAACATCCTTATGACAAGTGGGGTTCTTGGTATGGTAAAGGTGCCCTCAAAATGTTTGCTGGACCACTGTCTACTGGATTCGTATAGTTCTGGAGAGTAAAGCCCACCCCTGAGATTTTACCCAGAATGGGAAACCAGGAAGCTCCCAGATCTTGCTCCCCCCAGAAGCTGTATGTAAAGAGCACACTGCTGTAGTAGAAAGATCCTGGTTTCCAAATTTAGCCTGACTCGGTGACTTTAGACAAAGTTTTTAACCTCTCTGAACCTTTTCTTCAACTGTTAAATATAATTTGGCCTAACACCAACCTCTTAGAGCTGTTGGGAGGATTAAATGACCCTCATTAGCCAGGCACAGGCATAGCTGTGGCAGCACCCGGAAGATAGCTGCCAACATTGTCTTCATATTAATTGTGAGCCCGCAGAAGCTGGCTTTGAAGCATATGTCATTGCTTCTCATCAGGGTGTTGGTAATTTCATGTTTGAATATTGTCAAGCAGTGGCTGGGTGAGGCTCTCGAAGAGTTAGGGCTATTTACTGGGCACGGACTGGCCAGTTCTGGAATGCTGACTGAGGAGGAGGTGAATCAGGTAGGGATACAGTTTGTGACAGATTGTCATGTAATCAGACCTTGGTAATTCACATCTTATATCAGGCTCATTGTGAGAGTTCAAGAATTAAGAGGAATCTTTCCCACAGATCTGTATATACATGCCAGGATATACACCTACTCCATGCAAGTGTTCCTAAGTAGCCATAATGGTCACATGGTGTATCTGGCACAGATGAGTGGAGTACTGCAAGCATCCAATAGGTGAGAAGCTAGGGACAGTGTTGTTCACTGTCCCATCATGTTGAGACAGCTGACACTGTAAAAGACCCCCCTGGACCAAATAGCAGCAGTGTTGGGGTAGACCCTCTAACTAAATCTAAAGATGGAGAATAGATCCCTAAGGGACGAGGTGACTTGCTAGGATGACGATCATCTCTGAGTCAGGGCTAGGATGCAAAGATAAAGCTAAATACCTGAGACCAGGACTTCTTCTTCTTATATTTCTGGAAGCCCCTGTCCCATTCTGGAAAGAGAAAATCAACTTTTCTTACATCCATGAGGTTTTACTCTAGGTCATTGTTTAGGCCTTTTCTCTTATACCTTCCCAAGATCTACTCTGAGAAGGACAGTTCTTGCAGTTTGCAGAACAAGGAGATAAAAGAGAAGATGGGTCTGTCTTATTTCTATTTCACATAAGTAAGATGTTTCTCTTCTTTGTTGTTGTTGCTTCTGTTGAAGTGATGGATGGTAGCCCTGAGAGGTGAGTAGTTAGCCAAGCTCTGGGTTGGAAGGTTCCTAGGGGAGAAGCTAGCCATCCATGACAGGCCAAATGGTCTGTAAGTTGAGAGGGTGGTGAGTAGTCCCTTTTTATAACTGGAGGATGTTCAAGTAAAGTGTCAGCAAGTAACCTGTGTCCCTGGAACACTAGAGCAGACGGAAGTCATGGCAACTCTGTTGCTGAACTAGGAGCAGAGTGACCTCTCTGGCTGGCTTCCAGGCCATAGGGGCTGAGAACCACCTGGTTACAACACCTTCCAGGACTGGGCTGCTGTCCCCATGTGGCCCTTGAGGTTGTAGCTTGCTACAGGGGACAGAAGTGGACAGCAAGCAGCAGCTGGTCCAGAAGGAGAGGCCAGCACAGGGTGATGCTTCCTCAGTGCTCATGACAGTTCCTGCTGGCCAATGGAATCCTTGCTTTTCCTGCTTGGTCCTCCGCGTGCCTTGCTTCCTCAGCCATCCAGACAATGGGCTATAAAGTGGGCAGTCAGGAAGGACCAAGCAGTTTCTGGGCAGGCCCCTCTCCTGAAACTGCTCAACTGTGAAGACAGCAAGATACTTCATGGAGGAAGCTCATATCTGTAGCCACTCCTGAAGAACAGCTAGCTGTGTAAAGTCTCAGCCTGGTAGCATTTCTTCCTGTTGGCTCAGGGTTGCTTTAAGAGGGGATTTGGAATGCTTCTCAACATTCTGATCCACACAAGATGGCTTCTTGGAGGATTCATTATGCTACCTGCCATCTTGTGACTATCCATAGGATGTCCAGTGTCTGACTGTCATTGACCTTTATGGAGTAGATGTCCAAACATGAGGGAGTGAGTACCTGCAGAAGTCCAGCATTTTAAAGAAAGTGTCTAACAGTCCAGGATGGTGTCATTGGCTTTTAAGTCTAAGTTGGCACCTACACTGTTAGGAGGCCATGTTCAGACACACAGAATCACCCTGTGTGTGTGATTATCAGGACTCTCTAAACCATAGATCTGGGATAGGAATGGAGATCTGAGCATTTCTATTTACTTTCCATACACAGCTACTGCTCCAGGGCCGTGCTTCGAGAACGACTGCCTTGACTTATTGCTCTTTGCCAAATATCTTATACTTCAGGTTAACGGATTAAAAAAAAATTGCAGGATATGGGTTGTGGTTTTTTTTGTACTGAATTGTGATGCCAAATTGACAACAGTGGCCCCAACAGTGAGGGAACTGTACATTGAGAAAGGTTTGGGAGTCTGGTGGTACACACTTGTGGGGTAAACTCAGTGGACCAGGCATTCAATCAAGGCTAGCCTTGGCTATATGATTTGAAGTCAGCCTGAGCTACACGAGAGCCTATTTTAAAACATGAAAAAATAAAAACAACAAAACAAAACAAAACCCATCAAAATCCCAAACCCCCAAATTCTGACCTGATCTAATTGCTTTTACTAGGGCTTTGTGTTGAAGATGTAACACAAAATGGAAATATAGGAGTAGTTCAGTGGAGTGGAATCCATTGATGGACAGTGAGATGTCCCTATATCTATCCCCACCTTTGTCTCCCATTTGACTTGCCTCTCCAGGTGACCTATGAGACTGAAGTGAATGCTTAATGGTGGGAATTCAGCCCTTGAATTCTACTACGTTTGTCTAATTCTAGCGCTGACCTGCAAGGCGGGGAACCCTCCCTGATCCTATCATCAAGGCGCAACCTGAGGTTTGGGGTTAATATTTTACACACAGGGCTTTTTGAGACCATCATCTTTGCTCTCAGGAGGCTCTTTTCTAAAAGTCTTAAGTCATCTTGAGCTAATGTGTAGCTGGTTGCTTGGGCTTGTCACGGTCTGAGAGGACAGTTCCTAAGGCAGAATTTTGTCTTTAGTACTTGGAGGCTGGGGAGCCAGGAGAACCTCCCTATGACTTGAGTGCAGTACTTTTTTTTTTTTTTGATCAGAGCTGGGGAAAGCTCTTAGGCTTGGCCTGGCTTGAAGCTTGGCTTTCCAACACTCTCTCCTCCCATACATCATTGGCTGGCTTTGGGAATGACAGGTAGGAGCAGTCCCCAAATCTGTGATACTGATTTTAAAGGCTCACTAGTGTGAAAGTTCTGGGTGTAAAGCACAGGCCCTTTAAAATACTCCAGGTGCATGAACAGATGGAAGAGGGCAAGAGAGGCTACGAACAGTGGGGCTTTACGGAGCACGTTCTCTAAGGCAAGCTGTCTAAGTGTTTGGGTGAAGGACTTTCTTTCTAGAAAACTTTGCAAGTCAGGTGGGCTTAGTTTTATTTTAAAGACAAGAACACTGAGGCTCTGGGACTTGAGAAGGGCAGCAAGAGGTTGGATCTGATAGAGGTTCTATTCTGCTGTCGTTGATGGAGGCAGGAAGTGGAGGGAATTGCAGGTGAGATGGAAGCAACGTTGTGGTACATTCATGCTTATTCTGTCTCCTGCATCCCAGCTTCCTTTAGACCATCCATCCCAGTCATTTCAGCCTGCCTTATGTCCTCTTTCCGGCATCTGTTTTTATCTGATGTTGACATTTGATGTACTGAATAACTTATTTTTATTGTTATATCAGTTCTATCTTGGTAGGATTACATCACCCTTAAGAACAGTGGCCTCAGCCATCCTCCAGCTTTCTTTGAACACCTTACAGCAGAGGTCAGGGTCAGAGTGGAGCTGATAAACCCTCCATCAGCTCGCTGGGTAGATATTCCACACTTAAAATCACCAGTTGCTCCAGTTGGCTGGAGCTCTGGACTGCTAAGGTTTTAGCCTCCAAAGCCTGGCATATTGGAAGACCCCTCAACCCTGGGTAACCTAAGCCATATGGTCACTGTACCTCATCTGGCAGCCAAGGATGTTAGTGTCCTGGGCACATGGTATTATCTGAATGTCATCTATTATTACTGGAGAAGATCCCAGAGACTACTCTTCAGTCCCCGAGTCAATGCTCCTCCATGCCCTCTGAAGGATGAAGGGCTCCATCTCTCCCTGTCTGCTTTTAGATGATAGGTTTTTGAAGGTAGGTGTCATCTTTCAGGACACCTTTATGTTTCTCATCCTGTTTGGTGAAATGATTCCATGATAAGGAAAACTTGGCTCAAAATCTGTAAATGCAATCATTGGCTTTGAACTCACAGCAGAGGTCAAGACCAGGATGGGGCTGATAAAGGTTCAGTCACTGGACTTTGCCAGGTTTATGGCCCACACTTATAGCTACCAGTTGTTCTAGTTGCATCTAAATTCTGGCATCCCGAGGGAGCCTTAGATTGGCACCATCTTTCCCCCAGGGGCTTAACTAACAAGGAAGAAATTGCTTTGCCTCAACCAACCCTGAGATGTTGGTCTCTAGGGGTAAGGGGCAGTTCACGGGCTTTCACAGCCAGTCCTTAGAAATAGCAGCGCTGAATTCTTGTCTTGTCTAGTCTCCAAATGAGATGGACAAGGCTATCTTTCCAAATATAGAAAGGAAATATTAGACTATCAATTCATATTTCCCTGTTCTTCCCTTGTGGACTTCTGTGACGTTCTAGGTCTTCTTGCCCAGAAAATAGGAGTGATACCACCCACTGACCAGGATCAGATAGCATAGCATCTTTAAAGCACCCTGTGCTTTAAAAATAGCAATCAAATATGAGAAAATATTAGTCATTTATAAAGTGGTTTCTGCCATGTTTTCTCTAGAAAATACACCCTCTGTGTAGAAGTCACAGGAGGCTGCACCTACAGGCTGGGACTCGGTGGGCTTTTCTGTCCTGTGAGTCACAGTCTTCCCTCCCTGTGCCATCTCTGTTCCTGCTGTCCCTGGTCATCTTAGGGCAGATCCTAGCTTAGCTTGTACTTCCCCAGTAGTCCCATGTTAGTCTCTTATGAAAATGTTACATACCATTCAAGAAAAGCCCTTTTGGTTTCCAGGATGGCAACACTGCCTCTTTCTGTCCTTTGGCCATTATGATCATTGCTTAGGCTGTAGTGCCAAAACAGCAAATAAATTGCCTGCTCTCTCTGACATCCCAGTGCTATTTTACATCATGAATTGTCCCAGTGCGGAGATAATCCTTGCTCGTAATTTCACCAGCTTCTTAAGTGAGGAAAACGGGCACACACCACTCCCAGGATTTCCATAGCAGGATCCACCTCCAGTAAGAGGTCCAGACTTGCCAGTCCAGGCTGCTAGAAGGTTGCTATCAGGTTGCTGTCTAGATTTTGAATCTGGAGGGCCCAAGAGGTGAATACAGTGCTGGGACAGGGTGGGGAGATAGGTGCAAGAGAGTCACAACCCCCAGCTTTTCTTGAGGATGGGAGCACGTGACTTACACACAACTGCTTCCACAAACCTGCCTTACACACCCTTGCCTCTACAACACACCTGCCTTACAGACACCTGCCCCCACAACACACCTGCCTCCACAACACACCTATCTCCGCAACACACCTACCTTCACAAACTCTGTGCTAATGAAGTGGGTGTTTCTGCTACCATTATATCTCTCTATTAAGCTACTGATGAATAGGGATGGGGAAAAACAAGTTGAGGTCTGTGGAGACATTTCTATACATTGCTAGAAAGCTTCGGAGATATTCATTTCCTGGAAGAGTTGGAGGGAACAGGGAAAGGAGGGTTGGGGCAGAGAGATTCCTCTTAAACTGTTTCATTTCCAGGCGATTAAAAAGACACTAAAGCTGAAATGCATGCTGACTGCTGGCGTGAGAGTTTCCTCTATAGCTCCTTCTAAACCCAAACTGTCTGGGTGGATGTTGATCAGATTCTTAGATACCAGCTGTACCATGGTAGACAGAGTAGGAAGGAGAGAGAGGGACAGGGGACAGAGGGAGAGAGAGGAAGAGAGGGGGGGATACTGGCTTATCATGGTAGACAGAATAGGAAAGGGGGAGGTGGAGGGTAGGAGGGAAAGAAAGACAGAGGCAGACAGGTATAAAGACATACAGACATACACATGCACATGGAAGTAGGTCATACATGTCAAGAGTTAAATTTGGGGGTGGAAGAGACAGACATTCCTGTAATTTAACTTGGAGGCTAATGAAAGGGCTGGGGATTCTGCAGTGGAGAATCATGGCTGGGTGGGACTCATGGCCTCCAAGTTATTCTTGGTTGACTTCCAGGCCTCAGAAGAAACTCATGATATGCAAGAAAGAAGTCCTTTGGTGGCTGGGAAGTATGCTATTGGAAGAGTATGGGAAGAGCTTGAGTGGCCCCAGGAGGGCAGGAAGTCCTTCCCCCTGTGTCTTATAGCACATTCTTGTTGCCAGGTGGCTGAGAAGGGACAAGAGAAGAAAGGGCTGTGTTCTTCTGAAGAAGGGGTACTTGCGGAGCTTGGCTCCCGCCATGCTTGGTGACAACCCCAGCTGGCTGTTCCCAAATCATACCTTCTCTCAAGCTTTCCATTAGGAATGTAAGAGGAATCCACTGTAAACTTTAGCCTGGTATCCCAGCAGCAGTGTCTTACCCCAGGGAAGAGGTGGCATACTGCAGAACCTCCTTAGACCTGCACTTCTGGCTTCCTTGGCCAGCTGCTCTTCTTTCCCAGGGAGGGTGGCAGCCTCCCCGAGAGATCTTTTCTCCACTCACTAGAGCCATAAAAAATTAAACTGCGGGGCTATCAAATATTAAATCTGTCTGATGAATGACTACTTGCGGATTCTTATGAATTCTTTGCTTTGATTAAATAAAAGTGAAGAATGAGAACCATCTAACCAGCAGTTTAGCAAAAGACAACTCAGGCAGTCCTTCTGCCTTGCCCCAGCTTCTGAGTCCTGTAGAGTCACTAGGCTCACAGTTTGCTTCCGAGGCTCTTGATACTTTGAGTTTTGTACTTTTCTGGAATTATGATTAAACAAGGCAGCCCTCCGACCGATAGTCCCTTAGTGGTTTCGAAAACTCTGTTTCAATAGCTCCCAACTCCAGTGTTCTCAGCCTTGGGTAAGCCCCTGATCTTTATTCTCAAACCTATCAAATAGAAGGAATAAGGAAGATGCCAGCTCATCTGTATGATTAGTGCATGCAAAAGACAACAAATGACTGGCATCTGGCAGCAAGAAGGTCCCAAGCAATTGCTAATGTTATTGTTGACTTATTTCCAAAGAATTGTGGTTGAGTTGAGCTTCACTTTGGTCTTTCCTGACCCAATGACAAGTGACAAGTGCCTTCATTTATTTATTAATCCAAGGCTCTTAGGTCCCATCTTCAGTGGGACGTAAGAAGTAGAAGAGGTCACCCCTTACACATAAGGAAAATGTGCTCTTAACAGAAGAGCACTGTATAGTTGTACACATGTGTGTTATGGGCTCATCATACAGATGCAAAAAGTTGGAGAACTGTGGGCAGACAGGGCCATCAGGGAAGCTAGGAGAGGGCACCTTCACAAGGCAGGTGGTGGTATAGGAGAGGAGACCTTCACAGGGTGGGTGGTGGTATAGGAGAGGGGACCTTCACCGGGTGGGTGGTGCTCTAGAGCCTCTGAGAAGTCTGCAGCAGTTCCAAAAGGACTTAGCCCACATTGTTGTTTATAGTCTATCTCCCACCCTGGGGCATGCTCAGACCTAAAGGATATCATCATGAATACCATGTGCTCTCCCCAGACCGGTTTCTGTCGAATTGTTCCTAGAGAGTGGACTGTCTCCTTTATTGCACAGTGCTTCAATCGCCTCATTAAGAACACAAGCCCCATCCTGGCTGCCTTGGACCCAGCTGGAGTTATGTGGTTCTGCTGGGCCTGCTAGAGGTCCTGCATGTAGCATGTCCATACCAGATGTCTGTGACTTGCTTTTACCTGTAGGAGCCTTGGTTCACTGTGCCAGACCCTCAACTGCAGATTAGAAACGGGGATAGAATCCCTGCAGCCAGATGGGAGTTAACGTGGTCAGGCCCTTTATGTCTCAGACCTGTAGCCAGGTCCAGTGGGAAGTAAGATATGCATCCTGATTTCTCAATGCCTTCTTGTTTATTGGCCAGAGGGTTATCATAAAGGGGCACAATGCTAACAACACAGGTGACACACATTAGTGTCGTAGCTTCAAGGTCAGTGGGCCCTTGCAGCTTCTGTGTTAATTTGCAGGCCAAGATGTTCATAAGACCATTGTCCTCTTTACCCTGCTTTATCGGATAATCAATGAACAAGTGTCCCCAAGGTATGAGCTGACAGGCATTTAAGAAATCTCTAGGTGGCTCTGTGGGAAACCTGAGGAATTCTAAGACATGGGCACTCCAGTCAAAGAAAGCAAGAGAGAGAGAGGTAGACGTAAAAGGTTAACCATGTCCTAGCATGGAATACAAGACCCCTGGGGAGCAAGTCAGAAAATGGTGTAGATAACAACAGCTCAGCAGGGGAGCATGGAGTGGCTTTTGTCGATGGCAAAGATCCAGAACAAAGAGTGACTAGCTGAGGGCCACAGGCCATGGAGCACCTTATGGATGGGGGGAGGGGGGCAATTTGACACCTTCACTACCTGTCTTGACTTCAAGTAGTGTTAGTGTCTAGTTGTGTCAAACAGGCCAGGCGGTGTCCACCTCAGGGATGTGATAAGGATTTAATGGCATAATATGAACATACAGAGGACAGACTGAATTGCCAGACAGAGACATGACTGTAGTTTATCACTGTTGTCTGCTAGGCTCAGAGAGTCTTGCAGGGGGCTCTTGAGGTGCAGACTGAGCCATGTCCTGCCTCACTCACTTTGCTGGCTCATTTTATATCAATTTGACACAAACCAGAATCCTTTTGGAAAAGGAAACCCCAGTTGAGAAAATGTCCTCATCAGATTGGCCTGTCTGTGGTGTCTTGTCATGATTGATAATTGGGCTGGGAGGGCCCAGGTTATTATGCATGGTGGTGTCCCTGGGCTGGTGGTCTTGGGTGCTATAGGAAAGCAGGCTGCATAGTCCATAAGGGGGGGCAAGTCAGAATGCAGCATCCCTCAGTAGCATCTGCCTCAGTTCCTGCCTCCAGGTTCGACCTTTCTTCTGTCATAGACTGTGATGTGGAACTTTCCTCCCCAAGTTGCTTATCATGTGTTTTTATCACAGATATAGACCCTCTAAGATACTAAGGTTCTGGGTAAGGCTTTGAGGAGAGGAAGATTGGATGGCCCCTGATCCCTCCCCAAGTGCATTTTATTACAGACCTGCTATTTACCTAGTAGTGGGTTGGTCCTTGGCACCAGAGACCCTTTGCCTGTGTTCATGCTCCACATCTCTGTGACCAGCTGAATGACACACAGAGAGGCAAATGATCTGTCTCTTTATTATAAACATTAACAAGGATGGCCAATGTCCATTCACATTCTTTTCTGTTTGCTGTGAGTGTCCCATTCTTTCCAAAAGTCCAGTGTGCACACTGGGAACCACGTCCAGTCAACAGGAATACAAAGAAGCAGAAATAAATAATCCTTCACGGCCATAGCAGAAACATCTACCAGTTTTCATGCTTTGCTTTATTTATCTCTCCACATTGTTACTGTATCATTTTCTTTGTAATGCTGAGATCCTAGAGTGCATACAATTTGGTGTTCTGCTGTTTCTATTGACGTCTTCTGGTAAGCAGTTCCACCTGTCACTGAGACTCTATTTTGAAATGCTAATATAGTTACAGGTACTTATCCCTTTTCTTTATTATTGCCTTTTAGTGGTTTGTATTTTTTTGGGGGGGGGGAGCGATTATAGTGTTAATGCATTATCTTTTTCCAGAGTTATACACATCACCCCAATTTGCTCATTGCAATCCTGAGTGTATTCAGTGTGTATGAAAATGTGCTTTTTAACTCTAAGGAAAATACTTGTTGATATTCAGCCTTGGCATCAAGACATGGAATGTAAAACCATCTGACGTAGCAAAAAAAATAAAAGAGCAAAAAGTTACATATGTGAGATTTAACACGCCCAGTTTTGCGATGCTGCCATCTCCGTTAAACATCCCTGGTTTGTAGTAGAAAGATGGGCAGGTGCATCTGGTCTCCACTTGCATTTAAACTTGCAAAGTTTTGTAGCCGAACCCTACTCCTTGTCTGTTGGTCCAACTGCAAGCTATAGGATCAATCACTTCTTTTTTTTAATTATATATTTTCTTAATTTACATTTCAAATGCTATCCTGAAAGTTCCCTCTACCCTCCCCCGGCCCTGCTCCCCTACCCACCCACTCCCACTTCTTGGTCCTGGCATTCCCCTGTATTGGGGCATATAAAGTTTGCAATACCAAGGGGCCTCTCTTCCCAATGATGGCCGACTAGGCCATCTTCTGCTACATATGCAGCTAGAGACACGAGCTCTGGGGGTTCTGGTTAGTTCATATTGTTCCTCTTATAGGGTTGCAGACCCCTCCGGCTCCTGGGGTACTTTCTCTAGCTTCTCCATTGTGGGCCCTGTGTTCCATCATATCCCTCTGCTCTCGTGACTCACCCAGGCTGTTGGTTTGCAGCCTTCCTGGGGCACAGAGGAGGTTTTGCATGGGCTTGGACACAGTCTGTTCCCTTTCCTCTCAGGCAGGATCAGAGTGTTCATTTGCTCAGCTTTCCTTCTCCATGGGGTTCACTACAGCCTGGGCCTGCTGGCAATTGGTACAGCTACCTCATAGTTTTATAAAACAATAAGCAGAACAACTAAGGAAAGACAGTCTCTTTACTGGATCCTGATTTGCCAAGTGAGAATTACAGGGCATTTGCTATATGAAGGAACGTACTTAGCAGGGTAGTTCTGTATAGTAGTGTACAACTGTGAGCATTGGATGTTGGACCCAGATTTTCACATTGTTGTTCACAGATCATAAACAGCATGCTTGAGACCACCTGACACACATCAACAGGGACTGAGGGACAACTCATTTTCCCCAAAATAGCACTTTCTGGCTAGGGGTATGTCTGGCTTTCTGTATTAAAACAACTTAATTGTAGTGTTTCACACAGAAGGGGTATAGGTCAGAGGATTGGTAAATATATCTCACTCTTATAACAAAGGGGGTTTAAAAGGAGTGTGGGAATGTCACCTGCCTAGGTCACAAATGACCAAGGGTCATTTTCCCATTCCTTGCTCACAACAGATATCCTTCATTCATCTCTCCTTCTGACTGAGCCAGGATGTGAGCCCTATATTTATTCTTTTTAACACATTGCTTTAGCAGTCGTTATTCTACACCAGAGTCCATTTGCTTGCCACTGTAGACATGGGAGATGTTATTTTGGCTATGTGTCATGGTGTGGGGGGAAAAACAGGTCACCTTCTAGAAGATTCTTTGGCAAGCATAAGCACGATAAACTGCCTTTCCTACATGCTTGTCCACAGAGCTGGGCGCCATCAAAGTAAGGTTCACATGTATGAAGAACACAGGTGCTCTTCCAGCTTGCAGCCAGCAGAGTGTCTACTGGGTCATGGAAGGATGATGTGTCATGTCACCTGTCCTTCACAGAAAGCCCGTTATGTTTGACTGAGTGTTTTCTATAGTACCATTTATGGGATCAACAGTATTGGGATGGTCTCAGTTCGTAGAGGCTGAGTCAAGACATGTGATGATGCAGAGGTTGAGAATGGTCTCTGTGATGGGTCATAGATGTCAAGGTCAGACACGTAGGACACCTGCCATACAGCAAAAAGCTCTCCTCGAGACAGTAAAGGATCTGCTAACTTTGATCTCCCGTGAGTTACTAGAGGGTGGGTCTGTGGCTTAGTTGCTTCTGCATCTTTGACTATTTCAATCTCAAGTACTCTAATAAGAAATGCTTGAAAAGGTCTCAATGGCCCACAGGTCAGCAGAAGATTCATCCATTGATCGTCAGGCACTAGAGCAACAGCTAATGATAGCATTAGTCCACTAGAGATGGTGTCTTCCCCACAAAGGGGCCAGTCTTTATAACCTTACAGACATCCCAGGACAGCAGACATGATTGCCTCTACCTAGCTTCTCATCTGGATTTAGAGCTGCCTGGGTCCTGAGTAATGGGATCTCTGTGCAGAAGGCCCTTGTCTGGGTAGCAAGAGGAAGAAACTTGGAGAGCAGAGACTCCCATGCTGGGACAACATAGGACAGGGTCACAGGACAGAGACCAGCACTAGCAGGAAGGAATGGGGCTTACAAAGTGGGGATCAATTGCATTCCGGCCTGCAAGGAGGATGGGGGGGTGCTGAACAGGCATGGCTCCCTGTCCCCTTTCTGAGTCTATCTTTGTTTTCTGCCTTACAATGCATTGCCTTTGGGAGTGGCTTTTTGACATGTGCTAATTATACATTGTCCTTTGGTTCATTTGAGAGTTCTAATAATTAGAATTTCTAATTCCAGCCTTTTGAGCGACTCCCAGCAGTCTCATCCTGTGAGGGTAGCACTAGGTTCATTTGCTTTCTTGTCCAGAGCAGGAGGCCTGTTTCCTGTGCAGAATGGGAAGCTCCAGGCTCAGGAGTGGGAGCAGAGGTTTCTCCTTGCAGCCCAGTTCAGCTATGCCAGGAGACCTGGGTCTCAGGGCTTTGTATTTTGTAAAGGAGGAAGCCTCTCAACTCAAAACCACAAATCAGAGTAAGAAAACTTCCTGGCTTTTGCCTGCCAAAGGCTTGCTGGGGCCCCTGAGCAAGTGACATTTGGGGCCTCAGTTTCCTGGCTGAATACTGGGGTCATCAGATCTGTGACTGCCAAGAGCGGTTTCAATTTGGAGATTATTTCAACCCACCAAATGTTCAAGTGGTGTGTTCTGGGTCACTGTGTTGTGATTCTGCCAATTCTCACTACACGACTTTCCTTTTCAAATTATTTGGTAACACTATATTAATAAATATCTTTGTTCTAGGTCAAGGTAAGATTCACAGGGTCATTTTTTCCCCCTTACCCAACTACATTATTTTGCCTAGCTTCCCTCACCCTTCGCTTCTTCATCTACAAAATGGGCATTGTGACTCCTTGTTGGTAGTGTTGTTGAACATCCCATGTAAAACATACAGCACTAAGCTTACGTAGTGATGACGCTCTGTAGAGCACTGTAGGCATCCCTGATACCATCAGAGGGGCTCGTCCCTTGGGATGCCCCAATGCTGCAGTATCTCTTGGAGTGTACCAGTTTAGCAGCCAGATCTGTGATGGACCTATGAGGACCGTGCCAACTCCACCTTCATCTGAAGACTTACCCTGCTTGCTGGGGACACTGCCAGATGTGGTGTCAGTCCTGAGAAGCTGCTAGACACCCACCCTTCCTTCTTGCCTACTCATAATGGCAAAGGTTGCTTGATTGTTACATAACTCTGACATTTCTGTGAGCCCGTTTACACAAGTGCTTCAGGGACACGACCAGGCACTGGGTAGTGTGGATAGGAACTGATGCTACCAGATTTTAGAAACAGTCATGGCCTATCACAATGACCTATCAGTGTCCCACTCTCTGCCACAGGGTGTCTCCCATCCTGGTTCAGGTGTCGCAGCTGTCCCTTGCTAAGTCTTCAAAGCCTCAGAACTTGAAGTGTGGAAGGTTTGTGACAGAGGGACTCTTGTAGAGGTCATTTAGTTCAGGTTCCAGCTAACTGGTGAGGCAATGAGGGCTGAGATGACCACCAACTGTGTAAGCCTACCAGCTCTCCCAACTGGGGTACAATGACCTTTCTCCTCTACCCTGCACCCTGGACCTTCTTTTCCTTGAAATCACCTCAGAGAGTCACACTCAAATTAAGGTACAGCCTTTGAAAGAGAGAAAGGAGAACTTAAAACCTCCTTAGGAGACATGCACCTGCCCTGTGTGAGTTCGCCAGGACTGCCTTAAAAAATGCTACCAGTGTGCATGACCTTTGTGGCTATGCAGTCATGGAGGCTGGAAGGGCAAGATCCAGGTCCAGGCAGAGTTGGTGACTTGTGAGGTCTCTCTCCTTGGCTTGCAGGTAGCTGTCCTCTTTCTGTCTTCACCTAGTCTTTCCCCTATGTGTGGGAAAGACTTCTTATATTGATTCTGGTTGTGTAGGATTAAGACATGCCTGGTGGCATCCTTTGAATTAATCATTTTTTAAGAGCCCTGCCTTCAAATGCAGACCTGTTCTGGGGTCCTGGGTGGAAACACAGCTGAGCTCATCGTACACTCTCACACGACTGGATCTGATGCTCAGGTTCTCGCTTCACCTATAGACAATGGCAGTTGTAACCCTATCCACTTATGGAGTTCCTGGTGAGTGATCAGGAGAGATTGTGAGATCCCAGAATAAAATGAAAATCACAGGGCTATTAGAGGGTGAAGGTGAAGGACTGCTCACGAAGCTCACCCTCATCAATGTGACTGTTCCAAGGACCAGCACTGCTGAGGTCAGAAAGGAGAGGCAGCCTGTTTAGTCAAGACCAAGAAGAGAGCTGGCGGTCCTTCTAGTGAGTATAGCTGATTAAGATAATTATATTAGCTGGCCCTCAAAGACACATATTTATAGCCATGGCGATACGTTATTAAGGAGCTAATTTAGATCAGGGATATGGAAATCTTATTTTTAGACCCAAAGGGGAGCCCGGCAGGCAGGTGACTGGAGGTCTCCAGTGGCTTTCTTATTCTTTCTGTTGAACCAGAGTCTCTCAAGGTTGGAAAAAATTTGAAAGGTCATGCTAAGCCATCATCTAGTGCTTATCCCCAGTGTCCCACTGAGGGGTCATTCAGCTCTCCTTTCTACTCTGGCATCCTATCTTAGAAGTCAGGTTCTACTGGAAAGCAAGTCACTGTCACTTTCTAGACCCCCACTTGCTGTGCTGGACGCCCCTCAGCTAGATAGAGGTCAGATCTATGCACTTGAAACTCTTCTGACCTTGCAGTCAGAGCCACTCATGCCCTTGGCCTTTACAGTCTAGCTGAGGCCTTCCAGTTTAGGAGGGAATTGCAGGAGCGCCTGGTCTCCTGTGTTTTTATTGATATGACTGTCCCATTCTGGGTCTCCACGTAGGGGTGGAATTTGGTTGTTTGAAGTCAACAGTCTTTTATGAGAGCCTTTTTGGGGAAACAGTTTATATCTGAAAGGAAATCAACCAGTCACCTACTGGGGAGAGAGGGTGAAAAAAACTCCAAAAACCATGGCTGGGTACTTATGGACAGGTCTTCCCTTCCTTCCTCCCTGCTGTGAGCAGCAGCACTTTGCTTACCTGGTGACCCCAGTCAGGCCACAGTGAAGCGAGTAGATAAGCTAGATACTCTGGTGTAAGCTTCTCTGGGAAATGAGTTTGCTTTGAGAAGTTTGCTTTGCTCAGCCCAAGAGTGAGGAGTTTCTACACAGAGCCCATGTTGGTCCTGCTGTGCATTGGGGCAAAGATGAATCCCATAGATCTCATTGGACACAGCATCCATGCCACCGTGCATGGGTGGAGTGCTCTAGGACCGTGGGAGAGCCTGAGCAAGTCTTCATGGTGTGGTTTCCCCGGTTCCACTCTCCTCCCCTGCTGTCCTGAGGGGGAACCTGGATGAGACCTGTGGCCAACTCGAGATTCTAGAGTGAGTGGCCAGTTCATAGTGAACCACTGGGAAGCTGACTTTGTCTGAATAGTTGTGTCTGTTTCAGTGTCGAACAACAGTAGAACTAAAGGAGATAGGGTAAGTTTTAGATGTGGGGGAATTGGAGTCTAGAATATGTTTTCTAGAAGATGTTCTAGGACCATCAGCTCGACATCTAGTCAAGTGTTAACTAAAGTCTCCTAAAGGCAAGAGAACAGAATTGTGTGTGTGTGTGAGTATATGTGAGTGTGTGTAAGTGTGTGTGTGTGTGTGTGTGTGTGTGTGTGTGTGTGTGTGTGTGTGTATGTGAGCATGTATGGTATTGGCATGTATGGTATATGTATTTTTTATGTGTAGGGTTTCTAAGTGTGTGTGTGTGTGTGTGTGTGTGTGAGAGAGAGAGAGAGAGAGAGAGAGGGAGGCATAGTATGTGTGTGGAGCTGATATGTGTGTAACATACACATGTAGGGGTATAGATGAAAGTTGTTTAGTTTTGTGTGCTGTGTAGTCTGTGGTATATGCCTGTAGCCAAGCCAGGGGTGTGCCTCTGGCAGGCAAGCCCTCTTGTCACCTCATCCAACACAGTGATGTTCCCACCTCTTGCAGCTGGCATAGCCATGCTTAGATTATTTTGAGAAACAGTAGGAGAATCCAAATTTGAGGACAAAGCAAGTGTCTAGAAATCATGTCTCCTGGGAAGTAGCTTTTGGTGGCAATTCCAGATAGAGCTGGTCATTTCCAATAAGATGAGCGTTTCCCAAGTTAGACCCCAGAGAGGTGGCGGGTCCCATGGACAGGCTTTTGAACATGATTGAATGCCTTGTTCAGTGTGACCAGGATTAGTGTGCGGAGGCTTCTTTCTAC
This sequence comes from Mus minutoides, assembly GCA_902729485.2. Classification (NCBI taxonomy): domain Eukaryota; kingdom Metazoa; phylum Chordata; class Mammalia; order Rodentia; family Muridae; genus Mus; species Mus minutoides. The sequence continues at coordinate 943,066 of LR749830.1, read as the reverse complement.
TCTCTGACCCTGCTTGCAGCTAAAATAAGACTTGGGAACTAGTGTTTCTTTTCTATTCACAGAGGACCCTGTGAGAGCCAGCAAAGTGCTGAGGATAGTCATGGTACAGCCTGAAGTGACGCACGCAGACTCTCTTCCTCAGTAATTTGGTGCTTGGGACATGATGGTAGCCTTCGATGCACATTCCTGGGTGCTATCTCTTCTAAGACCTGTGTTTCTTTCAACTGAAGCTTCGCCCTGGGTGACATTGCTGCATCTTTCCTTTGATGCACCCCGTGAACAACCTCAATGACTGTTCTGCCATCACCTCCCCAGTTTGTTCAGTCAGAATTGCTGCCGAATCCTGAGTAGCATGGGTCCTAGGTTCCTTTGTCTTCAGAAGGTGTGGCCTGGTATAAGCTATCCACAGCCATCCGTGGGGCAAACACAAACACATTTCCATTGCTGTAGCCCTCACCACATTGGCTACTTTATTTGCTTTTCTTTCCTTCCTCTCTCTAGCTGGGGGCCAATGAAGATCTGCCTGTGCCCCAATTCTGCTTCCCTCCAAAAGATGCCCAGAGAGCTGGGAGCCAGGTGCCAGGAGTGCGAGGAATCCCCAAACCCTGCCTTTGTGCTTAGCATGGCTGGTGAGCCACAGACTTTTGGCAGCATCTTGGATCTTTGCTATTAGCTGATTAAAATGAAAAAAGAATGCTGTGCTGTTCTTTGCCATAGATACAGACACTAAAGAGCCCTTAGCTACTTCCTGGCTTCTGTGGCCAATTTTTGGCATCAAATCCATTGTGAATTGTCATTCTTCCCTCACCCCCATGATCAGGAAAATGCATTAACAAATTAAAATTCTTTCCTGAGTCAGAGTGGCTTAGGTTTCTGGGCTCTAAATGACCTGAACGGTAGTCACCAGAACCATTCAGTTTGGGGAAGAGCCATGGCTGCCCAAGCCCTCCTACTTGCTGAGGCAGCTGAACGGTAGTCACCAGAACCGTTCAGTTTGGGGAAGAGCCATGGCTGCCCAAGCCCTCCTACTTGCTGAGGCAGCAAAGTACTGGGCTTTCAGTTTAGCCAACGTCCGTGTTTGAGAGTGATGTGTCCAGACCCCATTGCCTTCTGAAGGTCTTTGTACCCTTCTGTTTACAGGCCTGTTCCCAGCTGTTCCTTGGGCAGATGTTCCTCATTTCACACAGCCCTAGGACTTTCCCATGACCTCTACTAATCTCATTTTGGTCCCTAAGGAGTCCCCTCTGTCAACTTTCATAGTCAGTACTCTGTTCGGCAAGACACAGGTATGATGCTGTCACTACTAGGCTGCCTTGTCCTAGCGTAACCAGGGAGCCACCCAAGTGGGTATCAGCTTGCACTTCTCACAGGAACTCGTAGGGAAGACTTCCTTTCCCAAGCTTCTACGGGAGGCTTCTAATTTCCATGGATCAGAAGACATGAATAGTCCAGGTCCTTCAGTTGCCTCTGGAGACATCTGATGTTGCTAACCTGATGACGTGCAGTCATGGCAGCGATGGTGGGGGTGGGGGGTGGTCTTTATTGGGCCTTGGAAGACATCAGGTGTGAGGCCCAATGACGCGTCCTACAGCTAGGAGCAGAGTGAGTGCTTTCAAGGCAGGAAGTCATATTCTTTGGTTCTGAGGAATGTGGGGTGAAGGGGTAGGGAGGGGAGGGGCCTATGAAGGAGCTGGTGATGACCCTGCTCAGTGCTGTGCTGTAGTATAATGTGCTCTTAGTGACCTTCGTGAATGAGGACAGCAAGAGAAACGATGTGCCAAGACTTGGGCAGGTGACGTCTCCTTATTAGAAATAAGATCACAGGGAATGCGTATCGGTACCTGCAGATTACCCTTCACCCATTTCTGGTGGCTGGCTACTGTAGCGGTTTGAGGTGTTGCTAGGCCCGTATAACACCGCACCGTGCATAAGGAGGGGCTTACACGGCATAACTGATTTTCTTACACTTTACAGTTCCACAGCCTGGAAGTCCAAGATAAAGGCGTCAGTGTTAGCAGAGATGGGTCCTCCTGTGGGAACATTTGCTGCAGGGCTCTCTTGGAGAATTCTGGGTTCTGATTTCTCTTTCTCCAAGGATACCAGTGATATTGGATTAAAGCCCACCCTACCAACCTTATTCTGACTTACTGACATCTCCATGAATTTCCAATCTCTGCAGACAGCCACATTCTGACATATATGGTGTGTATAGAGGCGTGTCTCCCTCATGATTTTTTTGGCACTGATATAACAGCACAGAGAGGATAAGCAATTTGTCAGCTGTCACCTAGGATTAGGAGTCAGCCAATCTCACTACAGAGGCTTCCAGCTCTTAAAGTGTTAAAAGAGGAGGAAATGCCAAAGCAGACCTCCTCAAATGACAGGACCGATTCTGGTATTCACATGGTTAAATAAATGGGCTCTTTGAAGAAAACAAAAACAAAACCTGAGACACAATAGGAGTATATTCTTTAGAGGATACTTGCCATTTCTGGTCTTGCTGACAATGTGCTTATTTCTATCCTGGAGGTCCAGGATGAGCACCAATAACATTAGAAATCATTACACTTGATGGTCTGGACCGTCTATTCTCCATTCCATGAGCATATCTCCATGGCTTCATTTCTAACCAGAGTGGGGCTTATTTCAAGGTCTGTGAGGCTCTCATGGATGTAGAACTTGGCCAGGGCCCTTCTGTGCCTCTGTGCCACCTAGAACAGCTTTTCTGAAGTTCCTGGGCTCCCTTACAGTCTTATTTCTGACTACTGATACATGACAAGTTGCCTTGACCTTGCCAGGCAACAACAAAGACCACGGAGAGGCCTTAGTACTTTAAGCTGACTTCCCCTCCAGGCAAATGAAGGCTCTGGTGCAGAAGATGACCTTTGTGGAGCTGAGCAGCACTAGATATCCACATACCTCCACTGCAGCATCAGAGTTCTACTCCTGTGTTGTAAGGGTGAGGGTTAAGTCAAAATAAATGCCGATGCCTGGGACCCTGCTGAATTATGCCCTGGTGGCTGTGACCCCCCTTCCACCCAAAGAGAAACTAATTGTGTTCAACTTCATATCCACTGAGCTCTGCTTAGCCAACCTGATTGTAGATGGTGGCTTTGGAGACAGACTTACCATCATGCTCAAGTGCAGTTGATAGGGAGGGATTGGAGTGTACTCATTTGGTATGAAGTCTTTTCCTGCCAATGTTGTGGCCACAGTCTATGAATGCAGATGAAAACTGACATGCACACATTGAGTAAAGGCCTCTGAGAAGCATCTGGAGTGGATGATGCTTTTAAATGGATGGCTACATCAGGCCATGAGCCCTGGAGGTGGTGGTGTATGTCAAATAGAGGTGGCCTTGGCTTTATAACATGGTGCTTTGCCCTGTCTGGACTTGAGGTCCTCTTGAGGTCTTTGTTCTTCCAGGTGGAACCATAATGCATGTTCACCGAGACCTGAGTATGGTGTATGGACTCCTCATTTCGTTTCTTCAACCTTAAGTAGAATCATTTATGCCCTTGGGAAATGCATGTTCAGGTGGTCTGCGGTAGAGCCCAAGAAGCTCTAGTCTTGATTGAGGGTCTTAGAACTTGACCCTCACATGTTCTTCCATCTGTATCCCACTCCCCCCCCCACCCCCCTCTGCTTTTACCCTGCGCTATCCTTCAACAGCACAACTTAGCTGGTTTCTGGTGAAGCCCCCCAGCCCAAGAGTCAGCTGCTCTGGGCTCATTACTCCCTTTCCATGGAGAGTTGAGTGCCTGAATTAACTCTCCTGGAGCAGTGAACCACCCTGAGTGCTAACCTAGTTTGTATTTTTAGAGTGTGCTCCATCAATTACTTAACTTGCAGAGCGACTCATCTGTGCTCACTGGGGAAGCACTCCCAGAGAATGTTCTTTCTCAGGCTTCTGTAAGGTGTGCCTTTCCTGGTCCTATCTCTTGGGAAGCAGGTCACACGGAGTCTTCTCTCCATGGCATTGTGTTCTCAGTGTTGAAGATGGAGAGTTTGCCTCCTTGCCCCTGACCCTGTTCTGTACATTTGAAAGAAACTGGGGCCCAGGATGGTATGGAACCAGGTGGTGTGGCATGGCACTGCTAGGCATCAAGTTTCCGAAGGCCCACACCTCTCTGCTGAGTGGGGGAAGTCAGTGAAATTAAGAATCTCCTCCGGCCACATAGGATTCACTGTTGAGCAAGATGGTGATCTGGAGGGAAGCTGGGTGTTGGGGGCATGACCCGTGTCACTCTCAGATAGAAGTGAGGGCCAGGCTTGTGGTTTTTATTTGTGGAGAAATGCAGTGTGCTGGGCCAGGGCCACATTAGCCAGTAGTTTTTGCCATGCTCTTGCCAGCCTAGGAGACCTTTTGACTCTAGCTCCAGGCAAATGGCCAAATGACTTGGTTTGAATTTCATCATGGTTCTCCCACTTCCGGTAGAGGTGTTAGTGAGCAACCCTCTGCCAAGAGACTGAGGTTCCCAAGCTAGGCTGTGCAGGAGAAGGCCCTCATGGGAAGGGCCCAGGATACTTGCTTGGAATTCCAGACATCTTAACTACATGCTTTCCATAGACCTAAGGCCAAGGAGGTGACAGCCCCGCTGATTTAGTTTTGAGTACCAGATGAGCTCATGATACCAAGTAGGATGCTGTGGGTGGTACAAGGCCCTGGAGAGTAGGCAGGATCCAGTTTCTTCCTCGGGGACCTTATATTTCTTTCTAAAAAAGCATGATGTATCTGTCTGCAAGGGAAAAGCTAAAAACATTGGGCAGTTGTTGAGTGTGTGTGTGTGTTTCTGTATATGTGTGTGTGTATGCATGAATAGTATGCATGGACCTCTATGAGTTTGTTGCTCATATAGAGATATATATGTGAACATATATGTATTTACATGCTTCTGTGTGCATATGCATGTACATGTGCACATATTTATGTTTATGATACATGTTTATGCCCTATTATGCATGCATGTGCTTATGTGCTGTGAACATGTATATATGCATGCACTTATTATGTATTAGTGCATACATGTGCTTGCCTGTGTGCTTGTGTAAATGTGTGTGCTTGTGCTTATATAAGTTTGTGTGCCCAGATGACTCTGTGTGACTGTGTGCATGTATGTGTGTGTGTGTGTGTGTGTACATTAGTGTTTGCAGCTGCACATTTGTCATACAACTTTGTACAAACATGTATGTACATGTCTGTGAGTCTAGGTCTTAGGTATCTGTGGGTAAAGTTCTTTGGACTAGGATTGTGAAGTGTCCCTTCAGTAGTGAGACCGCATCTCCAGTCTAGAGGTTCTATGGAATTCACCCATGAAAACTTTACTACAGGACAGAATAAGACCTCTTGTTCCCTCTGGGTCATTTCTGTTTCCTCAGGACTCACAGGATGGGAAAGGAGGATGCACACATAATGCACACAAAATGCACACAGACTATACTCAGCTTCATTCAGCACACACCAGGGCCCTCACAATCCACAACAGATTCAAAAGTGATCCAGGCCTATGCTATGTAGGGAATAAACTTTCAAAGTGCTTGACAATTGCAGAAAAGCTGAGGCAGGAGGTCAGTGGGGAGCTAAGCTGAGGGTGGGATATCCCTGGGAATGGACAAATAGTGCGCAGGGAGCTCCCACTGCCCGGTGATCAGTGCCTTCTCCTTCTAAGTGTTGAAGCTTTGTGAAGCAGAACGCTACACTGAATTAAATATCAGGATTCCTGCTCTAGTCTTGTTTTTGTCCTTGCTGTGTGACCTTGAGATAGTCACTTGACTTCTCAGAATCTGGCTCTCCTGTCTTTACAGTGAAGACACTGAATAATCTCTTGACAACAGCAGCCAGATTCTCTGATGAAAGACATCGCTCCACAAATAGTGGAGCCGGGAAGCATAGAGCAAGCATGTGCTCTGGAGTATGGTTGGGAATGGGTCTGGAAAGGCTTGAAGGCTAACTAGAGCAAGAGGCAAAGGAAGCAATGCAGATAGCATCCAAGAAGCAGGCTAGCACAATATACTTTATTCTTTTAACAAACATTCATGCAACACTCAGTGGACAACAGGCATCATGGGAAGGAGTTATCAGACTATTGGTCCTCATGTCTAATGGGGCCCCCAATGCCTGATCTATAAGTAAAGTTTTATTGAAACATGTATGCCTGAGTTGGTTAACTTTTCATCCCTACTAGATGCCAGAGAAAACAGCTCAAAAGAGAAAGGTTGCCTTGGCTCACAGTGTGAGAAGTTTCAGTCCAGGTTAGCTAGCTACATAATTCTGGACCATGGTGGGCAGATTATCCTGGTAGAAGGGCATGGAGGAGAAAAGCCAATCACTTCCTGGCAACCAGGAGCAAAGAAGAATCCCAAGAAGAGGCCAGGGCTAAGATATACCTTTCAAAGGGCCCTACTTCCCCCGATTGCACACCACATCCTAAATACTTCCTATGCCTTCCCAAAGTAGTACTGTAGCTGGGATACAAGTTCAACACATGATCTGTGAAGAAACATTCCATATTAAAGCTATAACAAGGCCCATTTCCCTCCTATATATTGTCTATGGCTATTCGAGACTACCATAGAAAAATCAAGACATTGTGACTGATCTAAAAAATAGTTACAGTCTGGCCTGTTTAGGAAAATCCGTGTCATCTTTTCTGTAAGATCTTTATGTGCATGAACTGAATACAAACCACAGCAGTACTGGGCAGGCGCCAGTTTTCTGCCCATTTACAGACAAGGTATTTTTGGGGGGTGGGGCAGGGTATCAGGTAATGTACCCGAGACCACAGTTAAGCCACACAGGAAAAAGGAGATGGGACTATGAACTCAGGCTCCTAGGCTCCAGAGAGCCTGTGAAGGCTGTGGGCACCGTGTTATGCTGAACAAGCCCAGGAATGGAAGCCATGAATGAGTGCTGGTCCCCACAAGGTGTCCTTGTCATTGCCAGGTTTGTGACCTGGGTGGTGGTTCTTAAAGGCCTGTTTCAGCAGTAACATGGCTCAGGCTGGTTAAAAGGGGATACTTGTTCCCTCTGTACTAGTGAAGTTCTAGACGGTTCTTAGAGGCAACACAGAAGTGCCATTGCTCCCAAAGGCTTTGCGGAGCTCCTAATTTAGCTTTTTGATCAGTGTTTGTAGTTGTCAACAGCTATAGTTCTGTGTCCTGCTGCAGATCACAAAGGCTTAGAAGCCCTGGTTGTCTTCCCTCTCTGTGTATCAGAGAGCAGGGAGTCTTTATGTTCAGAAACATTTCCTGTGGACAAGGAGCTATGGAAATAGTGCTCCCATAGGGAATTTGACACAAGCAGCTATCATGTGCCCAAGTGCTGGTAACTGAAGCATCCACCTCCCCATGTCGTGCGGTTCCCTCCATTCCTGCTCCAGGCAGGGGTTCCCATGCTGGTACTCTTCCTCCACCAGTATGAGCTAGTGAGCAGGACCAGGAGCAGCCCTTGTCAATGAAAGACCTCTATGGGAATATAAATATATTGAATTCTACCCTGTCCCCGAAGGTGCAGTTCTGAAGGACTTCATCCTACACAGTCTTGCCTACAGAATTTTGGTAGAGACATCTCTCTGCTGTGCTGTCCAGGATGGTAGACACCAGCTGTATCTGAAAATGTGACCAGAGTGACTGAGGAACTGAATTTGTCATTTGGGTGTTTCCTTGAGATAGGGTCTCACTATGTAGCCCTGTCTTGAGTGGGGCATCTCTCTCTCTCTCTCTCTCTCTCTCTCTCTCTCTCTATCTCTATCTCTATCTCTACATCTACATCTACATCTACATTTACATTTACATCTATATCTGTATGGTCAGACAGTGACTTGCAGGGATAGATAGATGCTATAAGCAGACCACATGGGTCTCAGGTATGGATAGAACTCAGGTTACCATGTTTTTGGGAGGCACCTCTATGCTCTGAGATGTCTTAACAGATCTTAGGACTGAATATTTTTAAAGTAATGTGTTTTATTTGGCCTTGTCTCCCAGAGGTCCCAAGTGTCGTTGAGCTTTGGTCATTTGCAGCGATGTCCTGACATCCTGACACACCCTGTATGGACTCCTCTGTTTCCCATTTCTATTTTCCCTTCTCCTTTCTTGCCTAGGAAAGCCATCTAAATAAACTACTCATTCACACCATATGAAATTTCCATTCCTGAAGCCTAAAAATAGCTGAATGTCAATACTTCATAATTCAATTTATAATGATATTCTCATTTTATACTCATCCGAGAGAGCTCATCCAGCTCAGTATTGAGTATTTGCCCATGTGTGCAAGCCATAGAAGGATCGTTGACATCTTTCCATGCACCTTCTGAGTTCTAACCTCAGCTTTGTCTCTGTGTGAATTTGGCAAACTGCTAAAACCTTTCTGCTCCCCAGTCTTCAGGCATGAGCATCCTGCCTGCCTCCAAGCTTGGTGCTTGCCCTGACTGCTTTAAAGAATGATGAAGAGGAGCAAGGTAGCTCATAGGTGGGACAGACAAGCCAGATGACTATAGGGGGACTGTGCTCTCTACCAGGGTACAAGAAGTCCCCCATATACTTCAGGAAATCCAGTGTATGTCTTTGATGTCACAGGGTCTGGCTTTCCTGCCACACTTTTCCTGGACACACTTTACCTGTGTCCTGTTTTCATAATCTGGTCTTTTTAGCAAGAGGTACCTGGCAGCTAGCATGAGCTCTCTAGTAAGAACTGCAGCCAATTTCCCCAGCTTGCAGCTTCATGTGAGGGAGGTGCCTCACGCCTATTCCTCTCCCTGTCCACAGTCAGCTGACAACTCATTAAGATGGTGCTCATGGAGCCCTTAAAGAGCTATTCTTTTGGTATTGAGTCAGCAGGGGTGAGGGTGGACTGTGTTCCGCTGTATTCGTTGCATCGATATGAAGGAATAGCAGAGAGAAGCTGTTATAAGGACAGAAGGATCTGGGCTCATGGTTTCAGAGGTTTGAGTGCCGCTTGGCGGGGAGGGAGTGAAGGAACAGGGCAGGTCACACAAGGGTAGCCAGGAAGCAGATAAAAGAGAGCACACAAAACAGGAGAAAGGCCAAGGCAAGAAACTGTCTCCAAGGGCATCTACCTCAGTGACCTACCCCAGCTAGGTCGCACCATCTCTCAATATGACATCACATTATGAAACTATCCATTACATCAAAGCCCCAAGGATCTAATTGTGAGGGGCACCCACACAGGTACAGCCAGAGGGGTTCTTCACTGATCACTTAGGTGCCTCTCAATCCAGTCTAGCTGACAGTCAAGATTAATTGTCAAAGGTCCATGACACTTGCGGGCCCAACGTCCTGGGCTTCCTAGGGGTTTATTATTTATTTATTGGTATACTTGTTCATGTGTTTGTGCATGTGTATGTGTCGTTTTGAGAGTCCTTGTGTATTTGTTTGTGTAGAGGACTTGGGTCAACATCAGAGTCCTCCTCATTCTCTTTCTACCTTACTTTGTGAGATAGGGTCTCTCCCTGATCCTGGAGCTTGCCAATTAGGCTAGACTGGCTGTAGAGGAAGACTCTGGGATTCCCCCTGTCTCTGCAGACAGTTTTGCCTCTGGAAACAGTCCTGATCTCCAGTTTCCTTTTCTCAGTCAACTCTGTACTGATTTGTAAGGGGGGTTGCTAATTGCTAGGAGTACAGTGCTGATCAAGATATCATCTGTCCTTGGGGGTCAGGGACAGCATTGGAAAGTGAACACGAGCTTTCTGATTGTCCCGTGGGCCAAGAAGATAAGCGGGATAGATTGACAGCTGAGAAAAGACGAGGGTGGGGCTGCAAACTCCTTTAAAAAGGGAGAGCCCTGGAAGTTGTGAGAGGAATGAGAAGATAATGATGTTTCCTTCCCAGGTCCTGAGAGAAAGCCTGTCAGTGGAGCCAGCAGCCCACACAAAGGTCTGGGGTAGGTGGGAATGAGGCAAACAAAACCAGACAGATGGAGCTGAACCACCTGAGAACTGCACTGCAGGCTTTGAGAGTCTGACTCCTCTTGTTTTGGTTCATGTAGGCGGCTTGCCTTGGTGAGTGAGTGGGTGGCAAGGACCCTTACCGCAAGTCAGGCTCCATTCAACTGTGGCTCTAGGCAGGTGGCTGGAAGCTGGCTTTCTGCCTCCTGAAGCCATATCGGAATTCCTGCACTGTTTCTAAGGTGCCTGGGAAGACAGCAGATTGCTTCTGTTCAGTCCATCAGCCACACAAAAGCCCCAGATCAAAGAGCATGGGCTTAATTTATTTTGTTTATTTTCCAGAGGAAATAGTGCTTCCTTGGACTGAAAGCTCGGAAGACTAAAAGCTGAATGAGAGGGGGAGCTTGGATTAAATGAATGGGCTGGTTCTCGCTGACCCAGTTTCTACCCAGTGCCACAGCATCGAGGAGGGGGAGGGATCCATTCTGCTGCCTCTGCTCTGGCCCAGGGGCAGGCACTTCCTAGCCTGTTATTTCACAGGGAATGCGCCTTCTGCACAATCAGGCTTCATGGAAATGTCCTTGAAGGTAGCTTGTGATGGTAGCAGGAGGGAATTAGTGTGGCAGCTTGTGCCTGCCTGATGCCCCCCTGTCACCTCGGCTGGGTGGAGAGGTGCTGATCCAGGTAAAACCCCAGGGCTTTTGTAGGAACTCACTAAATGGGATTGCAAAGGAGCCTTCCCAGTGAGGGAAGTAGGAGCAGTTGCCACAGTGGCTAATTTAATGTTGCCATTATAGTGAGTAAGAGCTGGCCTGAGATTCTTGCTTCGAGGAGTCCCAAGTTCAAGTGGTGGCTTCAGCTTTCATTTGCCGTGAGACTTGACACTCTTGCTCCTACTCACATAGAGGCCCCAGTTCTCATCTCCAAACCAGGGCTAAGGACACCTGCCTGTACCTCCTCCCAGGATGCTGTGATGCCCTGAAAGGTATGTGTGATTGGCTACAAAGCAGTGTCCGGATACCCAAGGAATAATTTTCTCTTTAAACTAAAGACAGCATGATGAAGCGAAGGAAACCGAAGCGGGTATGCTACTCTCAGTCTTCAGGACAGTGGTTCTCACCCCATAGGTCGTGACCCCTTTGGGAGTTGAACGACCCTTTCATGATGGTAACCTAAGCTATGTGGTGTAAATATCAGATATTTATATTATTTACATTATTCACAACAGTAGCAAAATTGCAATTTCGAAGTAGCAACAAAAATAATTTCATGGTCACCACAGCATGAGGGTACTAAAGGGTCACAACGTTAGGAAGGTTGAGAACCACTAACATTGGACTACATGGGCCACTGACTTTGGACTACATGGGCTGCAGATGATCATGAGAGGGACAGGGAAGGAGTATAAGCAGACATTCACAGGGTGTTTGTGGGGGCCGCCACTCCAATTAGCCTAGACAACTATTTTGGGTGTTCTCTTTGCAAGGAGACCCATGGGAAGGACAGATTGTGTTTGATCCTGTCCACATGACATGGATGATTGAGAAATGGTGCTGAGATGCTTGGGCCTACCTATGGGGTTCTTGCTGCTCTACATCATCCTAGGTCTAATAAGATCTTTAAAAAGCAACATCACCCAAGAGTGATGCCAGGCTCTGAGCATGGCAGTATGAGTGTTATCCAGTAATTAAAGAATTAAGTCGCTAATCCACAGAATGAGAAAGACCACCTGAGAAGGAGACATTTATATGTAGTGGTCACTAACAAACTGATTTTGATAGTCAGAGCTTTAACTTAGAGGACTGAAGTTTTTCTAACTGAAAGTAGACAAAAAAGAGGCCCTGGAATGTTAAAACACACTCAACTAAAATCAGTGACAATGGCCAGGATGGGTAGTGACATTTATAAAGTTCTAGGCATTGTGTTGGAAGATGAGTGAGATGGGTAGCAACTCTCTTGGGATGAGTGGCAGTGTCCCTGAGTAGGATGACTGGAACAACAACAATAGACAGAGCCAATGTCTTGCTGGGAGCTGGAGGATTGCTTTAAAGTACATTTGTAGTGCTAGAGAGGCTCTGTGTTAAAGGGTCTTGAACCATATTCTAAAAGTTGTCATGGATTAGGGTGCATTTATTTATTTAAATATTTATTGAGACAGAGTCTTAGCTAGTAGCCTAGCCTGGCCTGTAATTCACTCTTGCTCAAGGTGACTTCGGATTCACAGATCGTCCTGTCTCAACCTTGACAACGGATGCCTTTGCATATCTTTTTCAATCACTCTCCTGGAGTCTTCCTGATTCTTTGAGCGCTAGTGATTTTTGGTTGGATGCCAGACATTGAGGGTTTTACCAATTTGGGCGCTGGATAGTTCAGTACTCCTATAAATATTCTTGAGCATTTTGTCCTGGGACACTGCAGTTGGGCTGTACGGCTGTGAGGGAACAGTTTGCTCCTCTGGGGTTTGCCTTCTTTACAGTTTGATTCTCTAGGGTTTTTTTTTTTTTTTTTTTTTTTTTTGTGGCAAGAGAGCACCTTCACCTAAGCTCCCTTTTCAGACTAGAGTAGTGTGGGGATTTGGCCTGGTACCTTGGGAGTTTGGAGGTTTCTATTCTGGTGAGGGGAACATAGACTTTTTGAAGCCCATTGTGAGCTCTGGCATTTACTCTACTCTGCCTTTAGTAGTTGTGACATGTGCCTGGGATGAGGAGATTTAGCTGAAGGCTTGAGTCCTACTGTCAACTTCCAGCCTATTGTCCAGGCCACTCTACTTTCTGGTGCACCTCCCTGCAAACCCTACTCTCTTCAGCCCTTCTGGAATCCCTCCACCCTATCATCTCAGTAGTGATGAAGCCAAAGACTTCTTTGTCTCTTTGTGCTATAGACTTGATATTTTTTGGTGGGAAGTTGGTGCAGCCTGCTCAGGTAGGGATTGCTGGCCTGCTCCGTCTGAACTCCCCAGGATTTAAAAACTTGTTCTGAGTGTATTTAATCTGATGTTTTCCACTGTGTGATGTAGGAAGTTGGGTGTGTCTCCTGCCTCTTACTTTGCAGAGTCTTTGGCTTATAGGAGAAGACTTTCTAACCGTACATGCTTGCGCCTGGTTTTGTCTCAGTGGGTGTGAGAATCTGGGCTCTGAAATAGCCATTCAAATGATCTTAGGCCTTACCCTGAAAATACTGTTTGATTGAATTGCTAAGCTCAGTACTGGGGGCTCCTGAGTAACGGTCATGGGGGGTCAGCCTGAGCTCAGGGCACACACAGTACAAGGAAAGATTAACATTTACTATGGAATCTAGATAAACTGGTGTGTGGGTCCTTACCATGACTTCCCTTAAAATGTAACAGTGAGTGACTTGATGTGTAACAGGGAGCTGTCCCCAAGGACCAACTTTGCTCTGGGCGAGCTTTTGCCTTAACTATTGTTCTTTCACACAGGCATCTGCATTCTGTTCTCTGGATGGGATTACAGAACCTTCCCAAAGATAAGGTCTGAGTCCCACTTTTCAAAGGATGTTCCAGTGTCCAGCATCTTCATCAGCATCTCAGTTGGCATAGACCTGACAGCAAAAGTTAAATAAGAACCAGGAAAGCAAAATGAAGGGATGAAATACTTGAGGTGGTAGCTCTGTAAGCATGAGGATCTTGCCTCAATCCCTAGAGCTCACACCAAAAATGGCAGTTGCAGTGATAGACACTTGTCAACCCAGCCTAAGGGAGGCTAAGACATGGAGGTTCCCGGGGCTCAGTGGCCAACCAGCTTACCTTGCTTGGCAAGCTTCAGGTTGTTGAAATTCCCTGTCTTAAAACAAGGGGGATCGATACTGATGAAAGACACCTGAGGCTGGCCTCTAGATTCATGTGTAACATGTGTAGATGGTACTCATGTGAATTTGTATACACAAAGATGAAATGCTTCCCTATTCCCAAATGAGGATTGGGGATAAGTCAGCATCATTGGAAGCAGAAGAAGGTTGATCACTTCTGGAGAAGTGCCACTGTTAGAATGGAAATTGGAGATTTCTCAGCCTCCACTGGTCAAAGGAAGCCCAAGGCTAATAAGTCTGGTACTTAATAGGGTCAGATACAAGCTTTCTTGACAAGGTTCCTCAACTCCCACTTACAAAGGAACTTTCCTCTGCATTCCAAAGTATATAATTATCCTAGTTGCTGGATACAACCTTGTTGATTATAAATAGATTGTCACCTCGCCTCCTCATCACCCTCCAATATGTCTTTCATGCTCAATTAGATGAACGTACTTAGTGCATTTTCTAATCAAGTTTTGCAAAAGTTAACCCCTAAACCCATCTGGAAAAGAACTCTGATGGGATCCTAGTCACATCTCATCTTCTCAGCTTCTGACTAACTGTCCCCACTCAATGCATCTCTCTCCGTGTGATTGGGCATCCTACATCCCAATGTATGGTTCCACTCACAGTTTAGGTATAACCCCAAAGCATGAGCTTAATGTAGCTTCACAAAGGACTTGGATGATACTGCCCAGGAGTAGGGAAAGTGACAAGAAGACTGGAATCTGGCAATGCCTTTCTTCTTGTGGATAGTTATGGGTGAGAGAAGGGCATGGCCTTGCTGGACATTGAGAGGTCTCCCAAAATGCCATCTCATGTCTAAGGCTGTGAAGATCATTGAGCAAATACAGGCTGCTTGCTTCCTCTCCACTTTGATAAGCACAGTTGGGGGTGAGGGAAGGAGACACAAACTAAGAAGCTTAATCAGAGCCAAGAGCTCCTTAGGAAAATGCCTGCTAGACTTGGTTTCTGATGGTGAGAGCGATAGAAATTTCAAGCGTATTTTATGATTCGCACATCTATTTTCTCTGGTTTTGAACTACATAGGCAGATAGGTCCTTTAAAATGTAAGTGCCGTAATCTAGCTGTGTCTGGCAGCTTTTCCTACTAAATGGTAGGGCTCATACCTGGTGCATATGGTCCACCAGTGGTGCAGATTCCTAGACAATACAGAGCACACCTGTCCTACACTGAATGTACCTCAACTTCAAACCCAGGCCATGGACCAGCCACTCTGGAAAGCACTGCTGTGCTCTTCACTGGAAGGGAGTTTCCTTCTAGTGCCCTAGCTGCCCACCCTTTCTCCATGAATCTTAAAGCCGGGGCTCTGGTCTTTTCTTTCCTGGGGTCAGAGTTTGCTCTCTGCCTATATACCTCTTGCTTGGATTGTCCCTCTTTGGGAGTCAGTGTCCAAGCCACAGTCATCTCTTTGACCCTACAGTACATCGTCGTGACCTCCCCCTGGTGGACAGATCCCCTGCAGGGGGCTTGAGGCTCATTTTATGATCTGTTCAGTGTTCACCAACCACTGTATTCTCAGAGTGAAAGAGTGATGTTGTTGCTTATCTTAATTTTGGGACCGCTGGGCCAGGCCCACTTTGTATTTCATAAGGCCAGAGCTTAGGAACTGTGGCTTCAGTTAGAATTCTAGCCAGTCAGTGTTGGGTCTACTGGTTTTTGTTGTAGGTTGTGGTTTGTTTGTTTGTCTGTTTGTTTCTGGCCCTGTATAGAGGATGCATGGGACCCTTGTGTCTCTGAACTTGAGCCAGTATGATCCTTGGTGAGCATGAGAGAAGACATAGCCAGGAAAACCAGAACCCATTTTTCCAACGTGATTATTAGAGAAAGATACTCTTTTTTTTTTAAACTAACAGAGCAGTTTAAAGTTTGATCGAGACTTTTAATGATGATGCGGTTATGTGTTTATTGTAAGAACCTTTGAAAATACAAAAATTATATATATAAAACCAATGCCATCTGTCATTCTACAGACAGCAATCATAGTTGGGTGTGTTTTATTATGTAACAAAAGTTCCTCTGAAAACACAAGTGGACGATATTATATAAAACTTTAAAGAACTTCTTCATTAAAAAAACAAGGTGGTTTATGTGATAGTCAAATGACCAATAAAGTTATCAACAGTGAGTGAAAGTTTTCTCTTCTCTCCCCTCACCCTAGCCCTCAAAGCCTGCAGACTTAACTGCTTTTTGTACATTCTTCTGGGGAAGGGTAGTATGTACCAGCATGTGTCTGTACCAATACTCGGTTCATTTGTTACATCTATCTATTTACTTTGGTTTTGGGGCTCTTACTCAAAGCCCCATGTACACTAGGTAAGAAATCACTTTATTTGTGAATCACAGATTCATCTTTTACTTGATACCTGTGTACACACGCACACACACCCATGAATGCATGTACACACTTGCACCTGTGCATAAGAAAGCCAGAAGAAGATGTCAGATGTCTTCCTCAATCTCTGTCTTATTCCTTTAAGGCAGGGTCTGTCTCCCTCTGAACTAGAAGTTTCCTCTTTTGGTTTGACTAGTTGGCTACTGAGCTCCCAGGATCAGCCTGGCCTTGCTTGGCTTTTTAAATAGGTATTGGGAACGTAAATGCAGGTCGTTATGTTTGCATAGCAATTGGTCTTACCCACTGAGCCATTCCCCTTAGCCCTTACTTAATTATTTTGAAACATAAAAGCCTGTGGTGACATCCCATTGCTACTATTTCAAAAAACATCTAAGAAGCATCAGCACGCTTCCCTCCACTGTCAACCACAAGGATATCCCATCTTCATATTTTTTGTTGTTGAACTCTGAAGTTTTTTTTCATTTTATTATTCAGAACATGTTTTCATAAATGTTATTAAGTAACATTTCAGGTAGGATTAAGACACTGCATGCATGGACACACACGCACACACACACACACACACACACACACACACACACACAAACAGAGGGGGGAGGAAGGCGCATGGGCACACACTCCTTTGTCCACCTCTGCCCACCTCTGCTTCTTTTTCCACGATAGATTTCTAGAAATGCAGGTCTCATGGCAAAGGATAGAAACTCTACTGCTGTGGGTGGATACTGTCAAGCTGTGACACATTTTTTTTCTGTAGAACAGGGATATTTCTCTTACCTCTAAATTATTTCAGTTGTTTTGAAGCTTTATGGAATCGTGTAGGAAAGCCTGTCCCTGCTGTTACAAAACATTTGAGTAATATGAAGGTACTCAAGAGAAAGGTAGACACCTCCTTTCTTCCCAGAAGAAACCCAAGCTAGAGCCCAAGCAGGAATCAGAGAGACATGAGTTCAAATTCAGATGTTGCTGCTTCTCTTTGTGTCTCTACGTTAGTTACCTGCTCCTTCCTCCAGAAGCAAACACACTTGCTTTTTGTCCCAGGATAAAGTGAATGTGGACTGAGAGCCTGGCCCCTGTGAGGCATTATTCCTATTGGTAACGACTGATCAGTTGTCTATGCTATATTGTGCAGTCTTCAGACTCAGATTAAAACTGTGCTAGGAAACAATGATCTTCCTTATGATGCTAGCTCTTCTTTGCAAGATCACTTCAAGATCTAAGCCTAAAGCAGCACCATGGCACGAGCTCCTAAACAATAGCATCCCTTCTAGCATAGCCAAAGTCTTCATGCTTTGGTTTTGTGACCTACCTCTGGTTAAGGGAGTTTATAGGCACTAGGTAAATCAGTGAGCCATCCACCCCTGTTTTTCCTACCTCTTTGACATCGAGCTTTTTGTCAGCCCCATGGAGACAGATACATCCTGTATTGCTATTCCTGAGAACTTTGAACTCTGGAAAAACAAACGACTCAGACAAGATAAATCCCTGAGTGTACTTGTCATGTGGTCCCTTAGAACATTAGTCTATGGCTGCTGTTCTCAGCTCGGCAAGCATCTGTAGTTG
This sequence comes from Mus minutoides, assembly GCA_902729485.2. Classification (NCBI taxonomy): domain Eukaryota; kingdom Metazoa; phylum Chordata; class Mammalia; order Rodentia; family Muridae; genus Mus; species Mus minutoides. The sequence goes on along the minus strand of LR749830.1, from coordinate 925,417 downwards.
CCCTAAGGCTTGGCTTGTTTTAATGGCAGCTCTGTGTATAACCTTTTTAGTATTTACAATAGGGTCATGCTGTCCTGGTGGATGCTGTGACCAGCGGTGTTGTTTGCTACTGAAGAAATATCACCGAAGCCAGCCTTCCAAGGAATAAAAGGTTAGGCTATTACTTTAGACAATGAGGTACCAGGAAGTCAATGTGCTGGATCCTAGGATCAGAGACATCTAGAGGAAGTGTGTCTCCATGTGGCTTTCACGCTTTGGAATTCCCAGAAGGCCATCGAGGCAGGGGTCTTATGGTTGCCATGTCCCTGGTTTCTTGTCACTTTATCTCCACCAAAAGGGATCTCCATGTGCTTAATTTTAAAGGCCAGCTCAGCATCACCTGTGCACTTAACAAGGGACTGGGCCTGGTGAATACCCAATTCTCCAGAAACACATTCTGAGTTTATTGGGGTCAGTATCCAAGAAGTAGAAGTACCCAGAGGTACCCTTAGGGTGAATTCTCCCAGTAACATTGATCTTTAGGAGCTAAAGTCTCTAGGCCTCTCTACCCTTCTTCAGCTGCTTGTCTGGTATTCTGTCCTAGGAAGATGACCTTGAGTGAAGATGCTTGCTCTCTGTAGCTGAGCCTGACACTGAAGAAAGTAATTGCCCGGGGCTATCTACTGACAGCTTGAAACTGGGCCACAGATTCTCGGGTAGGGGACATAGCCTGCTCATGTCCGTGGGACACTTTGCTTCAGGATCCTGTGGTCCATCTGAGCCCTGAAGACAAGGCTAAGGAGAAGAAGACAGAGAGGCAAAAGGGTAGGGAAAACTTCCTGATGGGCAGAGCAGTTGGGCAGGGATGTGGAGGTAGGAAAGAGCAGAGAATTGCGAGCCCCCATACAAAGCGTCACATAGAGGACTGGCTTGGGAGGCTGTCCCACTGAGACATGGCCAGAGTCACTTCCTTTGATACCTTAAGTAGTTTAACTTCCAAATGATCTCTGAAGTCTGTTGTCCCCATCCCTTTAAGAAAATTCAAGCAACCTGTGATGAGCCTACCAAATGACCTAGAGTGACCTTCACATGTTGTCCTCCGGCTCACTTGCCTTGGAGAGCTGGGCTTAACATCTACTTCTTCTCATAGAGTCTGACTTCTAAGACATGGCACCTTCTTGAGATGTCTGGGGTAACTTTTAGGGCAGGTGACCAAGGCCTTTAGAACCCTACCCAGCTACTCATTTCCCTTCAGAGGTGTGCAAGGGAACTTTAGGGTGACATATCCCTGGTCCTAAGCTTGGAGAGGCTACTTGATCCCCATGGTTGACATCTGGACCTGTCTCTTTGCTGGTAACTCAGGTGATGACAGACTGGCATGTCTGAAAGATGGACTCTGAAAATTCTTCAAGGTTCTCATGTCACAGGCAGTGGCTGTTCTGCCTGGTCAGATACCAAGGTTCCTTTTTCAGGTTCTCTGGACATCAGAGGTTCCCTTCACTGGTTCCCGTTCATTTCCATGGCCTATGTTCCTTCTGATCTCTACCCCATACTGTCTCTTGCCAGACATGGGCCACATCTTGAGTTCCTGTCACATGCAGCTGGGTTTCCTCTGTCATCAGAGGCCCTGGTTTTACTGCCATCATGATATTTTGGGATGCGACGACAGAGGACGGATAGAGTGACCCCGCAGGCTGGCCTTCCTGAGTCTTGACTGATGTCCCCTGTGACATCTGTGGACAGCAAGCAGGTTCCCGGTGTGATTGAATTTCCTGTTATTCAAGATCAGCAGCCACCAAGCCAGGTGGCTCTTTGCTAACTGTCAGCTTGTACCTGGGTGTGGGCTGGGCTTTCGGCCTTTCCTGCATTACCTTTCTCTGGATACAGAGTGATATTGAGTCCTATAAGGAAATCTGAAAGGCTGCGATAACTATTCCTTTACCCTAAGTGCCTTGCGGTAGAGCTTCCCTTAATACAGGCTGGGGAGATGACTCAGGCAGTTAAGTGTTTGCTGTGCAAGCATTAGGACCTGAATTCAATCCCTAGCACCCCTGTAAAAATTTGGGTCTTGTGGTAGGCGTGTAATCCCAATGCTAGGGAAGCAGAGACTGGAAGATCCCCTGGCTCATTCTCCAGCAGACTTAGCCTATTCAGCCACCCCCAGGTGTCAGTGGGGAAACTTAATATAAAACAAACAAGGTGGACACATCTGGAGAAATGACACCCGAGGTTAACACACATGCATATACACACTTGCATGCACATCTGCACACACTTGAAAGATACACATACACACACACACACACACACACACACACACACACACACACACACACACACACACACACACACACACACACACACACACACACACACGGTTTCCCTTAATGAACATGTTGTGGTAAAACTGCTCTGTGCAGTACTGCTGGTGACCCTTCTCACTCCTCAAGAAAGGCAGGTAATCCTTTTCTCATCCATCATGGCTTGCCCTGACCCTGCTTGTCATGGCGTGGAGGGAGAAGCTCTAGGTTTGTTTCTGTACTTCCTTGCTGGAGCAACCCCTGCCCACCAGGACAAGATTCCTAAGCTGTGAGGATGCCTGGGCAGTCTAGGGATACCATTCCTAGTGATGAAAGCTTGGGCTAGAGTGTTTGAACACCGGTGCCTCTCAGCATAGCAGCCATGCAAGGCACAGTGCATGACATCCTGGTATTTACAGCCCACAGATCCATGGGGAAGACAGTGAATACAGTTGCCAGGTGGCAAATTAAGGGGAGCTTCAAGTCAGCTAGCAGGTGCAGCTTCATTATTAATTCCAATCACAGTGATTAGTTGCTATTTAGGGATCTGGCTGCTTGGTCACCTACATTGTACTTCATCTGCTGCCTGCAGCTTCTACAGAGAGAAAGCATCCCATCCCCCCATTCCTTTGCCCCTTTGCTTCCTTGAAGGATTTATTTCTGAGAAGCTTCAGGTCAGTCTCAGAACTGAGCCTTTCCCCAAAGCAGGAGTCTGAATAAGTCATCCCAGTCATCAGGCATGCTGGAAAGGGCTGGTCCTAGCAAGTGAACTACGTTATGTATGCTTGCTACCACTCACAAGCCATATCAGGAAGCTAGGGAACTATAGCTATTGACTAGATGAAGAAACAGAGACGTTGAGCAAACAGGACAGTTTCCTGAGATCTTATTGCCAGGAAGCCATACGAAGCTCATTTGAGTCCAAAACTGTGTCCTTGTTGAGGGATTGAGGTGGGTTGGGAGAACAGCCTAGAGCTGGAGACAACAGGATGCTCATGTGCCACACTGAACCTGTTCTAGAGATGATGAAACCAATGGGGATGCTTTTTAGAGGCCAAGACAGTGAGAGTAAGAGCATCCATGGGCCCCGGGCTTCCTCTTGCAGCCATTGGGGGTGGTGCAGGGTGTTTTCAGCTTCCATGGCTAATATGTGGAGGGACTTACTCCTTGGAACAGCTGCTATAGTCTGGGAATAGGGTAATGCCAGATATAGACTAGGCAGTATAGCTGGTATTGAGGGAGAGGAGCCTTGGGCGAAAGACTAGAATCAAGTATGTAGAACCTGTGACTTTTGATAACCAGGAGTATCGCCTAGCACATTTGTAGACCACAATGCTTGTTAAAAAGTTGGCATTCTTGGCAGATCTGGAGCCCTTAAGGTACATGGACTTTTTAAGACTCCTGAGTGATCTATTCTCTGAAGCACCCCCAGTGTAACAAGCATGAGTGGTCCCCAACACTGAGCACTGCCACTTAAACCAGGAATAGCACCCCAGAAGATCTGGGGTGCTGTAGCTATCTGGAGTTCAGTGGCTCAAGTGGAGGGAAAATGGGTAAATGGGGACCTTGACTTTGTTTTCTAGACAGAACACAGTCTATTGTCCGGCACTTCTATTTATAGCCACCCAATAATTAAGCCACTCAGGTGGTCCAGGACTGACGGGGCTGCATAGCTGGTGGGCCATATGGTGGCTGTGCAGGGTCGGTGCCTGGCTAATGGAAGAAAGCGGGTGGGCTGGGAGAGTCTCATGCTAATGCACACGGTTCATTTCTTCACAGTGTGGTTTTGGTCAACAGAAAGATTATAAATAGCATTCATAATATTTTTTTCTCCTGGACCTAACCTTGTGGACTGTCATGTTGTTTTTGCTGGATTCCTTAATGTCACACGTACCAACTTATACAATCCCACCTGAAAACCTCAGATGTCTTCCTCAGCTGGCACGAGGGTTAGATGGATTCTACATACGTACAGCAGAACCCCCTATTCTAACAGCCCTTCCAGGCCCTGGTCTTACTGCAGGGTGCTCACTAGGCTTGAGGCATGGAGAGAAAGCTACATTTTTTTTAGGCTTGAATAACTTTCTCATGACCTGGTGGGAACTATTCATACTGTATTCTGTGAGCACCGTGTCCTTGAGGAGAGAGGAGCCTTCAATGGAAATTTTGTTATTCATTCCTGTCTCATTCTTGGGCCTGGCTTCTCAAAAGTGTAGTCTCTCAAGATACCCAGATGTGCTCCATCCAGACCCAGCCCAACTCAGCTTGGTGACTGAGCTAGCATCTGCTAGGTCCTAAGCTACGGAGGCAGGGGTCAGGGAAAGCAGATACTGAGAGTAAGATGAGCATGAACTCACTTTGCCCCTGCCTCCAAACAAAAAAAGCTATGGCTGCAAGTGGGGAGGAAGGGGCCAAGAGTCCCAGCACCAACCAACCTGGTTCTTCAAAGTTCTTTTAGTGCTTCTGACACTTACACCTTTATGGAGTTATTTCCAGAGTCCTAGAACTTAGTGTGTGTGTGTGTTAATTGATAGAAATAAATTGTATATGTTTGGGGCTCTGGAGATGGTTCAGGGTATAAAGTCCTTGCCAGGCAAGCATGAGGACCTCAGTTTGAGCGCAGCACCTGTGTACAAGCCAGTTAGTTATGACGGCTCAGGTCTCATACTCAAGCACAGGGGAACTGATAGAGGCAGTGGATCCCCAAGACTCAAAGGCCAGCCAGCCAAAATAGTGAAGTCTGGGTATAGTGATGGACTGTCCAAAAATAAGGTGGAGAGTGATAGAAGAACACACACACACACACACACACACACACACACACACACACACACACACGAGTTACATAGTTTTACGACATGCTGTGTACTGGCATTCCGCTGTGAGTAGACAGTGGGCAGTAGTCTTGGTAATTAGAATCTCCATTTTTAAAAACATTTTATCATTTCTTCGAAATGAGAACCTTTGAATCCCCCTCTTTCCGTCCTAAAACATAAAATAAATTGCTGTGAACGTGGTCACCCCACTGGGCTGTCTGTGGCACAGGACAGCTGTGGCCGTCTCAGCATTTATGCATGCTGATTTTGGCAAACAGCTGTAGCTCAGTGTGCCTGGAGGACAGACTTGAGCCCAGGCTGATGCTAGAACGCCCAGGGCCCTTCCTGGGAAGGTCACGCCATATGCTGTTGTAAGCAGGCCCGGTTCTGACTGCTGTGGTGGCTGAGTGACCTTCAGCCAGTTAGTTCACTCCCTTCTCTGTGTCCATTTTCCTTGCTCTGTAGAATGGAGATGCTTAACCCTGCTGGGAGGATTAATTGAATGGGCACTTAACAGACAGCCTGCTAACCCAGTGGCGCAGAACTGGGATTTCTTCCTTTCCCAGCAAGTTTCCTTTAAAGGCTGAGATGCTGCCAAGTCGTTAATAATTTGTTAACAAACATTCAAGTGTCCTGGGTCAGCTCAGACCACAGTGCGTTGTTTTGGGTAAGTGAAGAATCTTTGTGCAGTGTTGATGGTTAGGCCCACCATGAGGTTTTTAACCTGGAAAGCCTCAAGTTTAGCCTAGTGAGTTTGCTCTAGCTCAGCTGTACCAGGGCTGTTAGGGAGGTGGAGAAGAGGTCAGTATAGATGGCGAGGTGGGGCCGGGTGCTGGTTGTGAAGGCAGGATTTGAGGATCTGTGCTGAGGTGGGCTACTGCAGGCCTCTGGCGGGCAGAGGGCCTTCTGGGGCTCGGGCTCATTGTTTTGCAATACAGATGTGTTCTGTACCTATGAGGTACCACTGACTGAATCATTGGGGTTTTGTTGCTGTTTGTTTTGTTTTGTGTTATTTGTTTGTTTCTTCTTTTTAATCTTTGTCTTTTGGAGGCAGAGTCTTGCTAGCTAGCTCAGGCTGGCCTCTGACCAGTGATCCTCCTGCCTGTGCTGATTTCCATAGGCAGCCTCCCCCTTTGTGGCTCGGCTTGTTTTGACATGATGTCACGAACCTGTGCTATAGATATGGATGTTTAGGGAAATATTAGAGTTTATTTAAGGTTCATGGTTTCTTGAGGCACACACTGTCAGGTGTGTCAGCTTCCATCCAGGGACAGGAGCTTGAGCACCGAGGAAAAGGTGGATCCAGTATCAGTTTTCTTCACTCTTGTTTGAACTCCCAGCACCTTCCTGCATCTTAGAACAAAGAGCCAACCTCCAGCAATGGCCCTTTGCCAGCTGGTAGTGACATCTAGCTGAAGCTACCAACCTACTTTTCTTTTAGGCTGTGTTTGTTTTTGAAGATTATCTTCTATTTTGAAAATAAATAATTTTATAATTAAAAGTATTTATTTTGTGTTGTGTGAATGTGTGCACTTGTGTGTATGTGTGGCCATCTGCATGCCCCAACAAAAGCATATCCATGGGGCTCAGAGGACGTGTGGGTCCCAGAGACCAAGATCAGGGCACCTTATTCGGCAGCATGCTTCTTCATCCACTGAGCATCTAGCTAACAGCTCCCTCCCTTCTAAAACATGCTATCCGTGCAGTCTTCACCTATGGCAGTGTTAGAAAGTTTCAGTAAGCTGTATTCTCTATAGCAAAGAGAGGATGGGTAGTTAGTGGTACAAGTGGTTGAACATAGAAGCTGCATGGGTGAAGTGGTCAGGAGACACTATGTCCTCCTCACTGAATCAAACCCTACTGGCTTAGACTCCTTTCTGAAGCTCCGTGGTGGCACATAGCAAGTGGCTGGGTCCTTCAGCTCGGTAGCGGCTCTTCCACTGAGCCTGTACTTCATCCATGGTTGTATTTATTGAACATGTGTTTAATGACTTGTGTCCAGGGCCTAAGGTTTCATTGAGGGGAGAAGTATATTCCTTGAGAAGCTGAGAGGGGTCAAGGTCAGGGGTGGGGCAGAGATTAATGAGGCCTGACCTTCAAGGTGTGTGTGTGTGTGTGTGTGTGTGTGTGTGTGTGTGTGTGTGTGTGTTTGGGTGTGGGCAGTGGGTAAAGAGGAACATCACTGTCCATAAAAGAGATACAAACTTCCTTTTCCTCAGCTGAGTGTGGGCTTATGCTGAGATGTGTCACACAGCACACAGGTTGGCCCTGCTTCCCTTTGGGGTGGGTAGGTGTCCAGGTGCTTGGGGAGAGGGGCTCTTGATGGCAGCTGTCACTCAAGTGCACGTACCTCTCAGTTCTTGTTGCCGCTGGTGTTATTGCACAGTGTTCAGAGAGAGGCATCCACTGGAGCCTATTTCCCCCTCAAGCAACAAAATAATAGTTCATTTCCTATTGGTCAGTTCCTCCAAGGGGCATGTTTGTCAGGATTTCTATTGCTGTGAGAAAACACCATCACCACCAGCAACTCAGAGAGAGAAGGGTTCAGCTTATATACTTCCACATCACAGCCCATCACTAAGGGAAGTCAGGGCAGGAACTCAAACAAGGCAGGAACCTTGCAGCTGATACAAGGGTCATGGAGGTTGCTATGTATTGGCCTGCTCCTCGTGACTGTCTCAGCCTGCTTTCTTATAGCACCCCAGGTCACCAGCCCTGTGGGGTGTCACTGCCTACAGTGATGTTAGGCTTTAAGAAAATGCCACAGGCTGGTCTATAGGCTAATTAATTGTTCAGGTTTTCTCACCTGAGGTCCCCTCATCCAAAATGACTCTAGCTTGTGTCAAGTTGGCACATAAAACTAACCTGCTCCAGAAGCTGAGAGTCAGGCCTTCTGGTCATTCCTGGCCGTGTGTCCAGTCCTCCCATGGTCAGCAAGGCTATTGGACTAGCTTGGGTATATGGGTAGCTCCTCATCTCCTATGACTGAAGCTGAAGGAAGTTTGAGTCCCAAGGTGACTAGCATAGGAGTTCTGTGTGCAGGATAAGAAAGGGAGAACTTGGAGGCTGTGACACCTTGTTAAAAAAAAGTTTCACTGGGGTAATTATTTAACACTTATATTGGGCCTAGGGGTCCATTAACTAGAGATGTTCATTTTCTTCCCACATAAGCTTTTGCCCTAGAATTCATGATAACCTGAGGCACATGGCACAAAGCCAGGCATACTCCACCTTGGGAGACAGTTCATCTGGGGCAGGTTCGTATAGAGGGCACGTCTTATAACCTAATATGACTCTGATCACATGAAATTAAAACATTCACTGGGACCCACTGCCTAATCCCCTCACAGCCTCTGCTCTGACCAGCCCAGCTTGAGAACAGGAAGCTAAGCTTTCCCTGATGTTATTCTTTCCCCGTGGAGCAGGAGTGGAGCAGGAGTGGAGCAGGAGTGGAGCAGGAGTAGAGCAGGAAGAGGTTTCCTGAGGCTTTGCCTCCCTATCCTCTGATTCACCTGAAACTTCCAAGATCCTCTCTTGGTCCCCACAGTTCTCCCTGAGACCCCTATTATTCCCTTTGTCCTGTTGTGACTCTATTACTGAGGCTAGGATAGAAGTCTTTTGCATTTTACTTACTGAATTAAAAAAAAATGTTGATCGTTTACCCTTTTTAAAATTTTCAATTGTACCTGAATGGATGTGACTGTCAAAATGACTGTGGGGCAGATACCAGGTCAAAGTCACAGACTCCGAGCTTTCTGATGGTGGACTTGGCACTGCATTCTGCATACATCATGTATGTCTAAGTGATGGTGGACTTGGCACTGCATTCTGCATACATCATGTATGTCTAACTTTGTCTTTCCTGTTTTCTCATTTTTGGGTGGTACCATAACGCAGCAGCAGCAGCACGTGACTGAGAGCACGTGACTGAGAGCCCTCGTGTTATGGACACAGTAGTGACTACCTAGTGCCTAGAGCAGGTCAGTAAAAGGCAGCTGTGTGAAAGAGTGTAATACAGTGGTCTGGTTCACCGCCTTCAATCATCAGGGAGACAGAGTCCCTCTGGCCTGTCCTTTGTCCTTTGGTGTTGCCTAACACTGGTCACCTGAAGGTGCGGGAAGGAGAGGAGGAAAAGAAGGAGGAGCAAAGGCATAGTCCTGAGTCTGATATCCGCCAAGTGTGAGGGTAAACCCTCTGGTCCCCGGCCCAGAGCCACAGTAGCAGCATCTAGTCCTCTGTCCTCTGTCCTCTGTCCTCTGTCCTTTGTTTGACTTGCAATGCAGGCTCCACAGAAGCAGCAGGTCACTACCATTTGCTGCTGCATTTGCTACGGATGGCTGCTCTCTGGCCACAGAGCATTCAGCCTCCGCTTAGTGGCCTGCTAGTGCTGGCTATCTCTGCTCTGTGGCCTGGCTGCAATCAGGTAATCCAGGAGAGTTGTGCCAACCAGCCCTTTGCCCTTCTTATAGCCTTAGAGCTCTCTGCTTGGAAAGATAAAGGAGGATCATAGAAATCCCTGGGACACTGTTGTCCCTTCCCAGAGCTCACAGAAGACCCTTAGGATACTAGAGGTGTGGAGGTTTGATTATATACCAACCCCTGTACAAAATCAAGTAACATCACTGTGTTTGGTTTAATTCCTTCCCAGACTGTTACTATTCTGTTTTGCAGTCTGATCATGGGACCCTGTCTATGACTTCTTCAGTGCCATGTGATGGCTCCTGAAACCATCAGGACAGTAAATAACAACTCACTGTGTGCTGTCTGGGCCAGAGTGACAGAAGCCTGCACCCTGATGTGCTGTTTTTGGGGTGGACACTGGACAAGCTGGTTTGAGTTAGAAATAGGTCTCTTATCTCTCACAATGGCACAAGCACAGAAGGGGACAGTGGCCATTCCAGGGATCACAGAGCTGCTATTGTAAAAGGCAGCTCTGCAGCCTGGGATATGATCCAAGAAATGAAGAGGACAGAGAGGTATTGGGGCCTTTGTTGTGTTATTGATAACCTGTGAATTGTAATCAAGGCAAGTTGACAGACAAGGCCTTGGCCTTTGTTGGCCAACAGTTTATTACTTCCTTCAGACTTAATTGCCAGCACTGACACAAAGGTGTATTGTATCCATAAGAAGATGATGGCTCATGGGAATTGCTCTTAGGTTGTCAGGTAAGCTGTGCAAGGGGATAAGATCTCAAAGCCTCCTAAAGCTGGTACCATAGGCAAGACCTTCTCATCCTACCCATGCAAGGTGACCTTCTCATACTACCCATGCAAGGTGCCTGAACAGAATTGTGCAGTGGCTCTGGGAAGACACTTTTTTTTTTTTTTTGCATCTTGAGTGCTGTGGGTTACATCCAAGTCTTTTGTGTAACAGGAGGGGCCAGGCAGGGTGTAGTGGGGCACGCCTTTAATCCCAGCACTTGGGAGGCAGAGGCAGGCAGATTTCTGAGTTCAAGGCTAGCCTGGTCTACAGAGTGAGTTCCAGGATAGCCAGGGCTATACAGAGAAACCAAAAAAAAAAAAAAAAAAAAAAAAAAAAAAAGGAGGGGCCAGACTAGACTGGGAGTTCTAGGCACAGCTTCGCTTCATAGCCATGAATGGGACTTTAAAGTGTGTCTTACTTGTTGCAAGTTCACTGGTCAATGAGGAAGTTGGGTGGCCTAGTATGTCACATATCTAAGATTCCAGAACATAGCCTTTGGAGCATTGTCACCTTTGAAAGATAGAAACAAATATTAGGAATGGGTCTTTGTGGAAAACTATGTAAAATATGAGGCAAAACAAAGATATGTCACAGAACATTCCAAAGCCATTGGCATACTCATGTAGCATGTTAATTACTTTCCTCTCTCCTATGACTAAAGTATGTGGCAGAGGGATTTGAGGAAGAAGAGCTTTTATTTTTGTCTTGTTCTTGAAGACAGGACACGATCCATCATGGCAGAGAAGGGATGGCAGATAGATCATGAGATGCTGGACACACTGCTTCCGTAGTCATGAAGCAGTGAGACAGGACAGGAAGCGGGGCTTGGCGACACAACCTGAAGAATCATCCCCAGAGTGATCGATCCAGTTCTTCTAGGGAGGGTCCTCCTCCAAAATGTTCCACAGTCTTCCAAAACATGTCACGGCATGCAAACTGTGTGTAGAAACATGTGAGTCTGTGGGGGACATTTCACATCTGATCTGCAACATATTCAGAAGTCACCAAATAATACATAGGTGACTGGATACTCCTATCCCCATGATTATTGAACTCATGTTTCTCATGATCATTTGCAATTGTGAGGCTGGGCTAGGGGTATCTAAAGTGGTGATGGCTTTCCTACCTAAGGGACATTTGATAATGACCAGAGACATTTTAGTTGCTGTGAATGCAAGTTGAGGTTGTAACTGTCCTCTAGCAATGAAACCCAGAAAATGCCAATAAGCCTCCTATAGTAGAGGTACAACTCCTTAACCTACCTGTGTGCCAACGCTGACAAAACTGGGCCATGGTAGCTTCGGCCACTGCCTCTATACCTATGACCCTGATGCTGTGCGGCTTGGTGACCCTCCACAACCTGATATGCCACCTAGCTTACCCTGGTGTGAAGTCCCTGATTCACACTCTTCTTTGGAAGGCAAGAGAGATGTGGTCTTATCCTTACAGATATTCTAACATTCCCGGCTTAAGACCCACATGCCCATCTGTCCACATACTCAGTGACCATGGCCTGGCACTTCTCCAGTCCGGAGGCTACAGAGAGGTCAGAGAGACCACGAGCTAACCCCCCTTCCCTGTCTTTGTTCTCGCCCTGATGCTAAGCTAGGAGTTGACTTTGCTCTGTTGCCTGAGAAACTTGGATTTCAAAGCTTTCTCTGTCTGCCAAGAACTGTTCCTGCAGACAGAACCTGAGATTCCAAGATTCTGCCTCTTGGATTACTCATCCTCATGAAGTTTTGAGATCCCAGATGGTCTCTATGAACACTGTAGGTACCCAGGCTTTGGTGATTCCACTGGTGCCTTCCCCACCCCCAACCCCCCAGTAACCTAACCAAAGGCAGTGGTGGAAATCCCATCAGAGGCTGGCCTGCAGAGACCCAAGTGGGACCTGGATCAGTATGTGCAGAGGGGCTCTGTCAGGACAACTTCAAGGAAATCAGCAGGTGTTATCTGTGGCTTCACTCTTAATTTGCCTCTCTTGGATTCTGCTCCAGGTAGTGGCTTGCTCTTACCATGTGGTCATGAGGAAGCCAAGAAGGCTAGTCACTCTTTTGCTTGCATACCTCTGCATCAGTCCTGGGCGTATTCTCATCAGGCTCTGCTAACCTTTAGGATGCCAGCCATCTATTAGGTGATTTGCTTTCCCCTTGAAAGGCAGAACAAGGAATAATTGGCCCCTGGGGTCTCGGTCACCAACCTGTTCTTTATCAGTAACTTCCAATGACCATATTCATGTTTGACATCTACTATCAGCCAGGAAACAAACCTCTGGATGTACTTGTGAGGGAATTTCTAGATAGCTTCACTACGGTAAGAAGACCTGCCCTAGATGGGGGTAGCACAATTTCCTGGGCTTGGGTCCTAGAGTAAGGACGCTGAGCATCAGAGGTCAGTGCCCTACTTCCTGGATGCAGATGCTGTGTGACTACCTGCCACTGTGATTTTCTACCATGGTGGACTGTGCTCATTTACTGACAGCCAGTGCAAACCTTCATTTCCTGAAGTTGCTTTCGTCAGGCATTTTGTCACAGAAATGAGATTCACCATCTGCAGTGCAGTGTGCTTTGTCAGAGGAGGCTGAATGAGTGAAATTCACACAGCAGACTTTCTTATCCTCCAAGATTGGAGCGGGTGGTGGAAAACATCTTCCTTGGAAATGTCTTCCATGATGGATGGTGACAGTGGGCAAAAGCCTGGGCTTCGCCTTCATGGGCTCAGACTCTTGAGAGTGTGTTCATGTTCTGTGTTGCTATTTCTTCCACAGTTGTTTGGTAACTATGGAAATGGAAAGAGAGGGGATGGGAAGGTGAGAAGGGTGGGCTCTCTTGTGCCAGCAACCAGCATAGATTAAGTATTACATAGCTGCAGTCTCTGGGCTCAGCTGACCCTCACAGCCACTATCTACAGTGGCTTTGAACATCACCCTGTCCCAGTAACCCTTAAGGAAGACTACAGAGCTGTCCAAGGATGCATGAGTCAGGAGCTAGCAGGATGGGGATTTGAACCAATTTGGATGCCATAACTAATCTCTGTATTTTATGTCTCTCGTGAGAGCTTTTTGGCATCCAGTTGACACCGATTTTCCGATATCCCAGAGCTCTAAACATGATTTGGTGTTTGAGGGGGGTGGAAATGAGTGGCTATCCCGCCCAGGATGGCATCTTGATACTCAAAGGCAGCCTTTAGGAAGAATTTCTGGGCACTGTGCTCAGAAACTGCTTGAGCTGAATATTAGAACTGAATTCCCCTAGGAAAAATTTTCAAGCTGTAAGCAACACCCCTAAATGGATTATGAAATCAAGTTAGTGCATTGAAACCTATGTTAATAAACAAAAATAAAAGATAGCAAAGCACATCCCTTAGAATAGATCTAGGCAATATCCCATGAATCCCACCATGCACTTACTGATGGAGAAAAAGATATAGATGGGTTACCATGCATGGGTTAGCATGTAAGACATGCTTTTTTTTTTTTTTTTACTTTGGAATAAATTTTTATTAGATATTTTCTTTATGTACATTTCAAATGTTATCCCCTTTCCTGGTTTCCCTTCTGAAAACCTCCTATCCTCTCCCCACTCCCCCTGCTCACCAACCCATCCACTCCTGCTTCCTGGCCCTGGCATTCCCCTACACTGGGCATAGAGCCTTCACAGGACCAAGGCCCTCTCCTCCCATTGATGCCCAACAAGGCTATCCTCTGCCACTTATGCAGCTAGAGCCATGAGTCCCACCATGTGTACTCTTTGGTTGGTGGTTTAGTCCCTGGGAGCTCTGAGAGTACTGGTTAGTTCAATTCATATTGTTGTTCTTCCTATGGGGCTGAAAACCCCTTCAGCTCCTTGGGTCCTTTCTCTAGCTGCTTCATTGGGGACCCTATAGACATGCATATCTTTTTATTTTGCTTTTTTTTTTTATATTCAATGCACAATGTCTGTATGCATTTATGGGGAACACGGTGACATTTCAGTATATGTATTCATTATGTAGTAATCCAGTCGGGGTAATTAGCATATCCATCACTTCATACATATTTCATTACTTTGTGGCATGAATATTGAAAATATTCTAGGTAGGGTCAGGCATGGTGGCATATGCCTTAAATACCAGCACTCAGGAGGCAGCTGGCAACCTGGTTTACTTAGCAAGTTCCAGACAAGCCAGGGCTGCACAGAGAGACCCTGTCTCAAAAACAACCTACTAGGTATTTGGAAACCCTGAATACAGTATTCAGTATCATCACCTTATTGTGCAATAGAACCTCAGAGCTGATACTTCTTACCTGTCTGAAACTCAGACATGTAGAACAGTCTCCATCCACACCGTCAGTCATTCCCCCATCTCCAGACTCTGATTACTGCTCTTCTATTCTCTGTGCCTCTGAGATGGTCAACCTGAGCCTCCTCAGATGAGGGACATCACATGCTTACTGGCTTTTGGTGCCTGTAACATCCACCACTGCCTTCTAGTTCCATCCATGTTTTAAATAGCAGGGTTTACTCCTCTGTAGACGGTGAAATGTTGCAATACATATGTACCACCTTTTCTCTTCCATCCCACATCCTGGTTCTTGTGGATGCAGTATGCATTCCTCACTTATGTCAGGTTTAGATGCCATGGAGGGAAGGTGGACTCATGGCAGATGTTCCTCCAAAGGTGTGTGGTACTTGGTTTTCTAGTTCCTGCTGAAGACAGTGTTAGAGAAAGTGAGAGGGAGCAGGAGGGTGTTAGGCCCCATCGGAAGGAGAGACGGGAGCCCCTCTGCAAGGTTCTGGTAGGCACTGTGGGACTTTAGAGGTGTTCCAGAAAAGGATCCTCCTTTTTATATCCCTTTCGCCTCCCAGTCAGAGATAAACTGTGCTGAAAAAGGAAGAGTCTAGGACAGGAAACCTAGACCAGAAAGACCACACTCAGTGCCATGTAGCTGGGCTTCCCTCATGGGCTCCAGGACAGACTGCATGGGATTAAATATCAGCTGTGCCTCTTTCAACTATTTGGCCTAAGGCAGTTCCAAAACCTCCTCATGCCTAGTTTTCCTCCTTCATTGATACTGTGTAGTGAGAGTTTATTTTGCATGAACTTACGAGGATTCCGTGGATTGATACTTTAAGGAGGGCTCGGGATAAAGCATTGTCGGCCACCCTCTTCTGTTGCATGATTTTATATATATATATATATATATATATATATATATATATATATATATACACATATAACATATATTTGATATATATTTGCATATATATATCCAGTAATTTTTGTCTGAGTTCAGCAGAAAACCTTACAATATCAACATCAAGCTCTTGAAGACGACTCTACCTGAGGTCTGTCTTTTCATAATTAGTATCCATTATTCCTATTTGGAGAGCAGTGAGTGTGTTCTAGATACTGTGCTGAACCCTCCATGTATGTTCTACAGTCCAGCTCTATGGGGCAGACATTGTGCCTACTCTACAAATGGGGAAATGAAAGGAAGGGGAGGCAAAGCAGACCCAGGCTCTGGGACTGATGACCTTTTTCCAGCCACCCTACCTTGTCTTTGGTCTGCACTGGTGGGAGGGTGCTACTGTCTCTTCTCCCTTCTGGACAGAAGGAGAGTTTGAATGCCCCTTTCCTGCACAGTGCCCCAAACTAGCCTAGAGATTTGCTGATGGAGCCAGATAGTCCCATCTGTCTGGGGCTGTGGTCTGAAGATGCTCTACTGTTAACTCTGTTCCGCAATCAGCTCCCCTTCTTCAGACTCAAAACTTCAGGCTCTGTCTCAACAGAGAGAGACTCATGACAAACTGAGCTCAGTGTATTATCCTGCCAGGATGCTCAGTCCAACAGATTCAGGTGGGTTCAGACCCTTGACTATGGAGGAAAAGCCAGGAGAATTACTGGACTTTCTAGGGCATTTAGCTAAAAGATTCCACACCGGGGAACTAAAAATCACCCTCTGTTCTCAGACACTAGGCAAGGTTTGTGTGCTCTCTAGCCCAGGGTAAAGTGAGGCCCCACTGAACCAGAAGAGAATACAGTATCATGCTGGTCTTTCTCCCCAGCTTGGGGTCTGAGGAAAGAGATCAGTGTTAAACAACTCAATCTGCAAATAGCCATGGCATTAAAAGTGCAGTGAGCCTGCTAGAGGAAATGGATGGGTTGCTATGAGGAAGAAGAATGAGGGGCCCTAATTTAGACTCAGCCGTGCTGTGCTGTGTGCATCTGTCAAAACCATGCCCATCCTTCAAGGCTTGTAGACATACCACCGCCCTCATTAAATCTGCCTGCCACCAACACTTATCTCCTGCCATTCTCAGGTTCCCCACCATGTTCTGTCTTCCTCGCCAATGTCACATACTGCCTGTATTCACTTTGAAGCACTCGTCTTATTTCCCCTGATGGATCTTCAACTCCTAGAGAGAAAGAGACTGTGCTCTTTGTATTTGAGCCTGCTGTGAGCACCCTGTTTTTTTTTTTTTTGTTTTGTTTTGTTTTGTTTTGTTTTGTTTTAAGATACACAGTGGAATGACTAAGTAAACACTAGCATTCATTCTGTAACTCCAGCAGCCTGTTTAGGAAAGGAACAGATCTCCATAGTGAGGCCAGAGGCTCCAGAGCCCACTTGCCTGGGCTTTACTCTGCTTCTTACAGTGTGATGAAGTATGGGTGCCTTGATGTATCTGAGCTCCTGAGGTCTCATCTGTAAAAGATGTCAGAAATGCTAGAAAGGACCGAAGGGCTCCTACAGGTGCGTTGCTTAGACTCAGTCTTGGCACATAGTGCTTTACGAATTAGTCCTGTATCTGAAATATCTAAATCTCTCAAAATCCTCCTAAGCCACTGCAATGTATTTATAATTATTCCTATTTTGTAGCTCAGAAAACCAAGCTTTCAGAGGGTTTGGACCTGTTCTAGTTTGTGCAGCAAATTAAATTTAATACAAAAACAAACAAAATGAGGCCCAGGTGCAAACCCAGGAACATGAGTCTCTACTAAAAATAACTTTATTCCCACCTTCCCCAACCACAATCTAGTGTTGAGCATTGAACCCAAGGCCTTACACATGCTAGGCAAAGGTTCTACCACTGAACTTGGCCTCAGACCTTTTGCAACTTTTTTATTTTCAGACGAAGTCTCGCTAATTTACCCAAGCTGCTTTGATCACTATAGCTAAGCCAGGACTTAGAATTGTGAGCCCTCTGCCTTCTTCTCCCAATTAGCTGGCATGGCCACCCAGTTTCCTGTGGATTTTACTGTGGTGTGCCAGTCTCCTAGCTAGCTAATCTTCAGTGCTGTCCTCAGAGGCTGGGATGTTTGTGTCTCAGAAGTTCACACTGTTGGCCAAAGACTAAGATTGTACTTCTAAAGCCACTGGACATTTGGAATGGATGCTGGCTTCAGGAAGCATGAGGATTAGGATTTTTAGCTACATGGTCTATCTGTCTCGAAGCATCAGATTCTCCTCCCATTTTTCCATGGGTCCTGATGTGGGAGATGTACCCAGGAGTCCTATGCCCTGCTGCAGTATAGGACCATTGAAACAGCAGGAAGCTTTCAGGTCCTGTATGAGGTTCTGTGTGTAGCTGTGTGAGGGTAGCCAGCTCTAGGTTGGTGTGGGCAGAAGAGGGAGGAAGGTTGGTCTGATTTCTTTATTCTGTGGTCTTCAGTCTTGAGACTGCCAAGTCCCTACTTCTGGAGATCTTCTTCCTCTACATCAGCACTGACAAGCTGAGTCTACATTCGTTTATTTTGGACCCTTCTTAAGGTACCATGCCCATAGCTCTGTCTGCTCTAATCTTTTTGAGAATAAAAAATTATACCCCCTTCTTCCCCCCAGGAGGAGAGGGGTATAATTTGTGACTAAAACCAGGGTGCTCAGGCTGTGAAAATATCTACTGCTTAGCTGTTGCCATGTGAATTAGAGATGGCATTTATAGCTCAGACCCAGAGGACAAGCCGTGTCTTTGTCACTGAATATCCTCTCCTGGAGGTTCCCCATAAAAAGTGTAGCTTTCAGAGCACAGGATGAGAGACAGCCAGACCTCATTAATCTGTTCATTCATCCCCACATTCTCTCCCTCGCCCTGACTCCTTCCTTCTCTGCCTTCCTCCCCACCCCCAAATAATAACACATTTTTTGCTAAGTTCAACCTCAAGGTACAAACCCTCCAGAACATCCCATTCATTAGATGTCTAGTTTCCAAAGAGAGACCCCTATGCAAACACCCACTAGTTAGCTTTGCTGATGAGAGGAGCAGAGGGCGAAGCCCATTGTATCTTTATCATTCACATGGTCTCTTGAAGAGGAAAAGGCACTGGTGTGCATTACAGCTTCAAAAGAGAGTCCTGTTGCCTAGGGTTACAACAGCGAAACGCCACAGAGTGATGACTTCAAATCGCAGAAACTTATTACCTTCCAATGCTGGAAACCAGAAGTTTGGAAACAAGGTGTGGATGAGCCACTGCCTCTGGGACATCTGGACAGATACTTCTTCCTGTCTTTCCAGTGTTTCTGCTGGTTGTAAAACCCTGGGCATTCCTGGGTATTCTTTGGCTTGCAGTTGTATAACTCCTACCTCTGTCCTTGTTACCATGTGGATCTCTCTCTCTCTCTCTCTCTCTCTCTCTCTCTCTCTCTCTCTCTCTCTTTCTGTGTGTCTTTCATCTAGTAGGTTTGTATCTGAGCTTGTTTACATCCATCCACAAAAGACCCTGCTTCTGAATAAAGCCACCTTTGTAAGTTTTGTGGATTAGGATTAAGGCACATCTTTTGAGGGGATACATCGCAAACCATTATAGATAACATGTTGGAGGCAGGGTTTCTTGTGCTAGTGAGGGGAAGTAGACATGTTGGAGTTTGAGCTGGTTTGAATTTTTGTCAACTTGACACAAGCCATGGTCATTTGGGAAGAGGAAACCTCAATTGAGAAAATACCTCCATGAACATAGCTTATAGGCAAATCTATTGGACATTTTCTTGATCAGTGATCAGTGTGAAAGGGGACAGCCCACTGTGGGCAGGTATTTCTGGGTTGGGTAAGAAAGAAGACTGAGTAAGCTACGAGGAGCAAACAGTGCTCCTCCTTGGTGTCTGCTTCAGTTCCTGCACACAACCATATTCATTTGCTTATGCATCGTCTAGGGCTACTTTCACCGCACAATGCCAGAATTTAATAATCACTGTAGTAGTGACCCTGTGGTGCCTAGTAGCAAACAGTAGCTTTATGCCCCATTGCAGGAACCATTACAGTGTGCTGGTCCTTGTCTCAGGGAGGCACAGAGGTACTGCTAAAGTTTAGATCTAAAATGTCTCTGGCATTGCAGCCTTGGCCCCCAGCCCATGCTGATATTGGGACAGGAGGATTCTGTAGGGGTGAAGCATAGTAGAAAGAAGTTGGGATACTGGAGAGATCTTCAGAGTAGAATGTTGAGGCTTTAGCACCTCCTGTTCTCTTTTTCTTCCTGACTGCTATTAGGTCACCAAGCTTCCTCTGCCATATCCTCACACAATGATGTATTGTGCTACCACAGGCCCAAAGCAACAGTCCAAATGACCATGGATTGAAATCTCTAATCTCTTGGTCTTAAATAACCTTTCCCCTCCCCTCAAGCTGATTATTTCAGGTGTTTTGCTATACTAATAGAAGCTAATTAATACAGACATTAACCTCGTGTTTGCAAATGCTTTGAGAAAGTGTGAGAAGTGTGGGGACCATACAATTGGGAGGCTTCATTGACTCCTGGTGATGCTGGAGTAGGTGGAGAGGTTAAGATAGGTCTTCTAGATAAAGGTCTTAAAGACTAGGAGAAAGTCATTAACTGGCCTGGGTGGAGAAGGGCAAAACTGCATAAGGATCCAAGACAGAAAAGAGGCATGCGTGGGAGGAAGTTCAAATGTAGCTGATGCTCAAAGAAACAGAGACCAGAAGTATGACATGGTCAGATGTCCATCGAATGTCAGTTACTCCAGAGCATGTCTGAGTGCAATGGCCAACCTTTGTTGTCAACTTGATTCATTTAGGAAAAGAGAGTCTCAGCTGAAGAGTTGCCTCCATCAGATTAGCCTGTGGTCATGTCTGTGGGTTATTTTCTTGATTGGTAGCTGGTATAGGAAGGTTCAGCCCATCGAGAGTGGTACCATTCCTAGGCTAATAGGCCTGGGCTATTAAGGACAGCTGAGCATCATTATAGGAGAGCATCAGTATAGCAGCCAGCAATAAGGAGTAGTGTTCCATGGCTTCTGCTTCCATTCCTGCCTCCACATTATGACCTTGACTTCCCATGATAATAGACTGTAACCTATAAAAGGACCTAAACCTTTTCTTCCATGTGTAGCTTTTGAACACGGTATTTTTCACAAGAACAGAAACTAAGCTAGTACTCCAAAGATCCTAAACTTCACCCAGGGAATTATGGATATCACTAAGGAGTGTAGCACAGGAGTGAGGGGATGGATCAAATGCTGCGAAGTCTCTTGTGCCACCACAAAGAATGAGTACAGGCCTGGAGCGAGTACAGGCTGAGTAGTCACCCAGAGAGGGAGGCAGAATGGATCGCATATGTTCAGGCTCCTGATGCTTCTGACCCTCGTCTGGTGGTCTACACACCCCTGACAACCTGATGTCCTTGTTTCCCGGTCTCTGGCTCTGCACTCTTGGGCTCCAGCTACTTGTTGAACATCTGCTGTGAAGCCATAGTTTCTGTGTGTTGACACTCTCTAGGGCATGATCATGACATTCTTCCCTGGTGATTGATGGATTTAGCCATAAGACTCTACTATAAATGAGTTGATGACAGGGGACCAGGCTACACAGTGGGGCAGAGAGGGGGGTTGTGGGGGCGTTGAAAAACACCACTGGGAGACATTGACTATGATCCAGATATCTTGGAAGGCTTTCTGGTAGAGGCAGCCTTTAAACTGTGCCTTGAAGAATGTGTACATCTTGGCAAGGGGAGGAGTATAATAATTACTTCAACATGTGCTTAGATGGAGACTAGTAACAACGCACAATGGGTGCAGGGTCAAACTAGGGGAGCCATGAGCCTGGTCAGGGCTGCAACAGAGGCTCTGGAGCTCTCTACATGGTTTGGAAATGTGACCAAGATACTTGAGTGTTTCATGCTCTCGACACTTTAATCCAAGGTGGCAGGAAGTGTCTGCTCACATGCTTGAATGCCCCTCTCCCCTCCCCCCTCGCCATTCCAGGGGCATGCTTGTTTCATTTCACAGCCTCCCCAGGCAGGTGCCAACCATGAACCACATCCTCCTATCATGAACTTGTTTATAGGCATAGCCCTTAGCAGGAGCCAATAACACCTTGTCACTTTTACAAGTCCTCTGGGGTCCTAGCTCATGACTTTTTTTTTTTTTTAATTTACCTCTGACCTCTCAGATTCCCCTTTTGGCTGGTGTCCTAGCCCCTGACTGTTCTAGGATCAATGACTTTCACCAGGGTTTTCTCATTCCTACCCTTGCTGTACAGGGCCAGCATACAGGGTTATTTGTAGTCTGAGCCTTCCATCCTAAGCCAGGAGAAACTTAATAAATCCTGGCAGTGGAGATAGGTCCCCCTAAGAGCAGTTTGTCCAGTTAATTTATTAAAGCCTTATGAAAATAGTGAAGTAAAACAGATCCACAGAAAGGAATGTTTTTAAAGTACAAAATAGTTAATAATTAGGAGAAAATCTAAGTTGTTATCACCTGGGTCAAAAATACAGTACAGTTGGCCTTTTGTATCCATGGGTTCAACCAACCACAGACTGAAAATATTTGAAAGAAAATGGTGTGTATTGTAGATATTTTTTTCTTGTAGTTGTTTAATTGATGTAGCATTTGTAGTGTACTAGATATGGTAAACAGCCAAGAGAAGAATCAAAGTGTTCAGGAAGATCGTGTGGGTTACACACAAGCACTATGACATTCTATGTAAGGATTCCTTCGTTTTCTGTTCTAGACCTAGATGGTATCTTAGTGTTTCTATTGCTGTGAAGAGTGGCACATGACCATGGCAACTCTTATGAAGGAAAGCATTTAATTGGGGCTGGGTTACAGTTTCTGAGGTTTAGTCCATTATTATCATGGCAGGAAACATGGCAGCATGCAAGCCGACATGGTATGCTGAAGAAGGAGTTGAGACTTCTATATCTTTATCCACAGGCAGCAGAAGGATACTATAAGCCACACTGGGCATAACTTGAGCACATGAGACAATAAAGCCTGCCCCAACAGTGACACACTTCTTTCAACAAGGGCACACTTCCTAATAGTATCACTCTCTATGGGCCAAGAATTCAAACATATGAGTCTATGGGGGTGGGGGTGTCCTATTTATTCAGCCACACATCATAGAGATTCAAAAGCATCTGCTTGGCTCCTCTGAGGTCCCCTTGGTAGACCCCTAACACGGAGGATGGTATTATGATGGCAGCACATGGAAGAACCAGAGATTGGGTGGTAAGACAGGAAGGTGGAAGGGTTCAAGGGTCAGGCTTGCTCTTCTGTTTCATGTCACTCTTAAGGGAACTAGCCTTATTTCCTTGAGACCAAGAGTAATCTAACAATTTCCTCCCTCTTTCCTTTTGTAAATGCTATCACACCGGGGAACAGGCTTCCAATAGACAAAACTTGAGGAGACAAACTATAACAGAACATGAGCATTTGAGGATTTGGGTATCCTGAGGGTATAGGGTCTGTCTTAGTCAGGGTTTCTATTCCTGGACTGACTAATACAGGGTCCAAGAGCCAATCCCAGGTAGTGGCCAAAGGAGAGTCATATTAATGGCATTCTCAGAAGCTTCTATACAGACTCATTCTTCTTGGCTGATTCCTCATGTCTGATGTTAGAAGACTAAGAAATATTGGTTGCCATAATCAGACAGAGACAGCTGCACAGAGAGGAAAACTGAGATTTAGAAGTAACTCGGTGATATGACTTCAGGAGTTGCTCACAGAAAAGACCTCTTCCCATCTGTCAATCTTAGGGACAACATTAGCAGTTGCTATAGAAACAGGAGGCTGGTGGGATGCCTGCCCAGGTGATGCCCAGCAGTGTTTAGACAGCAGCCTCTGTCCTGTTTGGCTTGTCTCTCTGCAGTTGTTAGATGGCTGCAAGAGACTTCTGAGATTTGAAACTTTCCCCACCCTGCCCTCTTCATCCAAGCACTGACAACCACTCCATGTCACAATAAACCATGCACCTTTTCTTGGTGTCTAGGGAGTTTGTGGGTCCTCAGGTAGAAATATGGAAGAACAAACAACAGTTTAGAAATAACTCACAATTAACTAGACAAGTTACAGATGGTTTGGAGACTGTATTTCCAATAGTTCTGGAGAGGTTCCTCTGAGGTAGAACCTGTGTTTGTAGAAGGCACTGTATCTGAGCAGGAAGACAGCTTTCACAGGGACAGAAATCTAAAGGGCTCTTCACTGTCTTGGCAAACCTGCCCTCCTAATCAAGTTCTGGAGACAAGGAAAGGGTTTAAGTGCCCCCCAGTGTTGCAAACTGATGCCTCCAGATGCTCAGCAAGTTCTGTCTGGGTGGAAAACTTCATCCAAAGCCAGACTGAATCACACCAGTTTCTAAGACATTCCTCAACCATGTTAGGCAAGCTGGGTTAGAAGGAAACCTGATATAATTTTGGAAAAGCCTTCCTAGAGAAAGGACACTCTCACAGCTGCCTAGCTTCTTTCAGTGTCCAGGGTTGGAGGGATCTTAGGCTCCACAAAGGAGCCCAGTGGGCCTGGGGCTGACAGGGAGACAGCTTAAGTTTTGTAGGTGTTCTTAGTCTCACTGCAGCTTGTCTAGAAGGAACAGAAGTTTTCTGATCCCCATAGAAATGAAAGTCAAGTTGTCTCTCCCCTAGCTGTTAAGTAATTGTTAAATTTCATAATAACACCAGAATCTCCTATTTGGCTGCTGTGCTAGGAGCCTAGATTCAGTTAGAGTGAGGACCCAAGGTCTTGGGTAGCTGAACTTTCTGACCTCAGCTGGGGCCTGGCTTGGCTAAGTTTGGTTGGCTTAGAGTAGTAGCTGTCTGCCTTCCATATGTCTGATCATGACTGGGCCATCTTTCTGTTTCATCATGCTTCTTTGCCCTGCTAGGCTTTAGTATTCCAAATGGAAACAAAAGGAAGTCAGATAGATGGGATCTATCCAGACCCCATCCAAGTTCAGCAAATGGAAAAGGCAGACAAATGCTCAGCTGGTGAGTTCTACAGGCACAGTTTTGACTAGGTCCTAAATCACAGTGGGAATTTTCCTGAGGTAGGATGACTCCTTTTTGTAAACAAGGGCATTCATCTTGTGATGGACATGCCTGGTGAAGCATGTTCCTCTCTGAGGCCCTATGTTGTCTGATCATGCCTACAGTAGCATTTGTGTTGACCAATACAGTTGCAAAGGAGTGATGGTTAAGGAAACAGCTGTAGGTTGTTCTGGGAGTCCTGGAGGCTAGTCTGAGTTAACTAGAGGTTCATTGCTGGGGGCTGGGCTTGCCTCTCCAGTGTCTACTGATTGGGCAGTCTAAATTCATCAATGCATGGCTCTTCATTATTTTTCTACATACCATACACTTTGGAAAGGAGCTAGGGAGATAGGGAAATGGCTCTTTGGGTAAGAGAAATTGCTGCACAAACACGGAGTCCTACATTTGAATCCCTGGCATGTATGTCAAAGACATAGCCTGGGTGTGTATGCTTGTAATCCCAGTGCTAGTAGGTAGAGACAGGTATATTCTGGGAGCCATAGAGCTTCCTTGGCCAGCCAGACTTACTAGAAAATGTGATGTACACTTAAGTGTGAGACCCTGCCTTAGAAATATATGGTAGAAAATGGTTAAGGAAGACACTGTTTTCCTCTTCATGTTGGGGAATCCTCACAGCCATGTGCTTGTGCTACAAGCGCACATGTGTGTACACACATGTGTCTGCACCAAAGCTCTCTCTCTCTCTCTCTCTCATAGAGTTTCCAGACTTGAAATATTACAACATGAAGCTATAACACGAAAACAAGATCTTCTAGCCCTGTTTAGTATTGAAATACCAGAGAAGGTCGGTGCACTGGAGGAAAGATAGGAAAAGAAAAAAGGGAGCTGTAGAGAGATGGATCTAGGTGGAGGACTTCATTGGGTCTTTGGGATTTGATCAGGGTGGATGAAGATGTGGGAAATGGAGAGAGAGTATCCCAGGAGAGGAATGACATAAACAAAGGTGTGGAGTGGGAGTCAGCTGGACTAGGAGTTCAGTCAAGTCATTTGGGACAGAACAGTTCAGCACAGAGTTTGGGAGGGCACAGCCAGGCTGGGGCTAGAGGACATGCAGACTGGGCCTCAAGTACTTCTGCTTCTGAGCTTTGGACAGGGGATGCTTGGCAAGATTTTAAGATCCCAAACAATATGTGTAAAGAGTGAGGAAAAGAACAAAGGAAGGTCTACTCAGTCGTTTTCTCAGTACACCGCAAGGAGCCTGCTGTACTCCAGGGACACAGCTCAGGACCCTAAGGATGTAACATGAACAGATTAGGGAAAGGCCCCAGCTAACCTTCATAGAACTTTTGCATCATGGCCAATTCCCAGATAGCGAACAGTGTGAAGAAGGTATTACCAGGAATTGCAAGGATAAAAGCAAGTGGCAAAGAGGTGGAAGGCTCTGTGTCACTTTGGACACTGGGCATTGGCTTCGATAGTTTATGGGTTACAGGGAAAGAATACAGAGAAGAAAGAGTAGCCCATAAGCTGTGTTCTTTCCCTGTGTAAAGGAGTCCCTCCTTGTCACTCCTCATACTTGCTGTGAGCTGATGAATACTTTACCACTGGTGCCTCTCAAATGATGGCATAGGACCACACGGAAAACTGTGATGCTTACAGAGAGGCAGCCTTAGCTCTACATATTTCCTGTAGTAGTTACACCAAGGACACATGATGCTGGAAACCCAGTAGATTGGTAACAAGATCTGGGGACCATGTGATCTCTTCCCTCTGTCCTGTAGGCAAGGGTCACTGAAAGTTCAAGCTTGGATGCCCAAGAGTATGTTCATGAGAGTCAGACTTTTCTGGTCATGTCAGGTGACAGACACAGCTTGGGCTCCATGAGTGCGAGTGTGACATCTGGGTACCTTCACTTCCCCATCTGTAGAATGAGGATCTGGACTATGTAAGCGATGTCTAGACTTTTCCTGGGAGAGTCAATTAAACTTTAAAACACAGAATTTCACAAGGCTGCCAGCTTCTTATTTTGACAAGCAAAGGCCTAACAAAGAGACTGTCAAATGCCAACTCCACCATCATTGTCATTTCCTTCAAAGGGCAAGTTAATGCCCAACCAAGAAGTGATCGCACAATGTCAGAGAAAAGGACAGCTCTTCCCCAGAGAGAGTGTCAGCTGTCTTTCACTGACCCTCTACATTTAGTTATGTTGGCCTCTCCATTCCAGACAGCACTCTGGACAGTGTGGGTCTGTGTTTCGTGCTGTTCCTATTGAACCACCACACCTAAGAGTCAACCTATAGACCCTTTTGCCATGCAGTGTGAGGTCCCTTGAGGCACCGATGACCTTCATCCCAGTGGTGTCCCTGGGCTCACTTTCTTCTCCCCCTTTCTCACTCTTGACCCTCTCCCTGTCCTTTTCTGTGACTTCTTTCTGAAGGCCGACTGACCAATTGTCTAAGAGCTAAGAGGACATGAGATGTGAGGAAGCTGTGGCCTGTCTGACACTGAGCAGGCCCATTTAATGGCTGTAAGGCCCCCTATTCCGCAGGGCCTTCAGCTCTTCCCTCTGTCATTTAGTTCCCTTGTCTCTGTGACAGAATACCCACCAAAATCAATGTAAGGAAGGAGAGGTTTGTTCTGACTCAAAGTTCTAAGGCACAACCCATCAGACAGGTCTGGCACAGCAGCAGGTATAGGAAACGGGTGGTCACATTACACACGCAGTGAGGAAACCAAGAGGGACCCAGATTCTAATGTTCAGCTCACTTCCTTCTGTTTGCGCCATGTAGGGCTCTAGCCCAGGGAAAGCTCTTGCTCACTCACCCTGAGGGTAAGGCTTTCCACCTCAGTTAGCCTAATCTAGATAATTCCTCAAACATGGGTACAGTGGTTTGTCCCCTAGTGTTTCTAGATCCTGTCAAGTTGATAAATACCAGATCCCACCCACATTCACACCCATGTTTTCACAATCTGTCTTTTCTCCTCTCATACTTGAATTTAAAAAAATGAATTTGACATGGGCAATGAAGATTCCTGATTTCTTTCTTAAGCCCACGGCATTGAGATTTCCTGTGGATCCTAGTGGTTTGTACTCTTGTTTATTTCAATGAGATCTTGCTTGGAGAATTTGACAGAGATCAGATTTGCTACTTTGAATATAATAGATTCTAGCGTCTTGGTGGGCAGAGCATGGCCAAGCTCACACAAGTACGTTGTCTGGCACTGAGAGAGTGCTAGTTTCTCTCCACAGACTTCTCATCCTCTTACTGTTATAGTCATTACATTATGGTGACCCTCACAGGGACCACCTGAGGAAATATTTGGCCTGGTTTGCCATCGAGGAAACCAAGACTAGGATAACTTGAGATAGCTTGGTCAAGGTTGCACAGTTTCAGTAAGGGATCAGGCCTTTTATGATTCTGACATGGCCTGGCTGTCATACACCTCTTTCAGCCACTTTTCATCCATGGGGACTCTACATCAGTCTCTTATGAGTACCTTATTTTTCAAATCTGCATCCCCTATGGTGTTCAGCTCCTCATTCCTAAAGACCATGAATGTTCCAAGGTGCCTGGTAGCACTCATTGTACAGCATGGTGACTCTGAGAGTCATTTTAAATTTTTTTTTTCAGAAAAGCAAACAAGTTTTGTAGGGTTACATGGTATCCTTGAGACAATGAAAGTGCTCATAAAATGCAAATTATACAGAAGAGGGATTTGAAGGAAATGAGCTTCCGGCAGCTTTGTAAGGCCACTGGGCTACATAGGGACTACTTAGCACCTTAGCTACTCTTCTTTAATATGGGAAAAGTAGTGTTTCACTATGTTATTGGTAATTGGTAACAGCATTCACAGAGATAGCACAAAGCATTTGGACAATTGTCTCTGTTACTAATCCAGCTGATACTCTGGCCTTGCCTCAGACCTGCCGGCTGGGATCAGATATTGGAGCTGGGACTCTCAGATGGCTCTGTTTTCTAGCCAGTTTAGAGCCTTTCTATCTGGGTGGTGCTCATGGGGTTGCCCTACAGACTGACAGTTCTGTGTCTGCCTCCTTGCAGGTCAGCCAGCTGCCCAAGGATACCCTGACATAGGACTCATAGAAGATATATTTGTTTAACCATTCCAAAACTCCAAGGTCCCAACAGTGAACTCTAGGCTTCCACTAATATTATTAAAGGAGTCAGTCATCACAATTCTGCAAAGATACATGTATTCATTACTAATGCTTGAGGGATGATTTATTAATTGAAAGTAGCAAAGGTTGGCATTTGAGAACATGTCTCATGCTTCATGGGTCAGCTTGGCAGTCTCTCTCTCTTAGGACATTTCTCCAAATTCCTTTTCATACATGTCTGACTGCCATCTAATTTAGGTTCCATACTATGTTGATTTTTAGAAGCTGTCACATGAAAGACAATCAGTGATATTAACAACCAGCATCTTGGAGAGAACACCCGTCTGATTCTTGGTACATTGTGTCTATATGGGCATCATGGGATTGAAAGAAAAACATGGCCTCTATACTTAGTCTAGATCAGATTTAAAGATCAGTTGGGCTAGTCATGAGAATAGTCTCTTGTGCTGATGTAAAACAACCAAGTGGAAAACTTGACCTGTTATTGAGATAGAGGAGACCAAGAATTTTCTGAGGGCCAGCTGTCCCTATGCCTTTAGTACTAGGAGTAGCTTATCAAGCACTCTGAGAACTGGATGAATCCCTGCCCCACTTCTTCATGACACCAGTGAGGGAAATGACATGCAGTGGCAGAGCTGAGCCAGGAACAAGCACAGTGAGGGACCCGTAATCCAAGCTACAAGGTCAAGGGAGTTCAGAGCCAGACAAGACCCTTGGGGAGAGTTTACACAGCTCTTTCGATTCTGAGACATGAGAATGTGAGGCCCAGAGCTTTTGTTAAAGGTCACTTGGCCTTTCTCTACCTTTTTTCTACCACAAAGACTTCTGAAGTGCAATTGTTCAAACAGGTGCTTTGGAGAAAGAATCTTTGGTATACCTGGATAGCAATGGCTGAGAATTCCTGAAGCATGTGAACTGTGGCAGGGACAACTGGTATACCCTGGTGGTATTCTAACTCCATAACAGTAGGCTTTGTCTGAGCTTATTTTTAAGCTTCTGTGTTCCAAATCTGTAGACAAGGTCCCCATTCCTGGATCTGTTGCCCAATAGTTTGCAAGAACACCAGCTGGTCATTTGGGATGGCCTCATCCAATGTCCCAAGCATTAATGAGAATGGGTTTCTCTGCAGCCTTTCTGAGGAACGTTCTAAGCAGCCAGGGGGAGGATACATAAGTGGGTTTCCCAAGGGCAGAAATGAATTCTGCTGCCCTCCCCACCAGCTCTGGCTGGGACCTGAGGGCTCCTCTGCCCTAGTTCTCTCCTGGAGTCTCCCGTGGCTGCCTCCTCTCAGCCGTCCATTCATAGAAATCTGGCCATGGACACCCCAGCTGGCGGCACCCACATTATGCTTGAGCTGCTTTTGGTAATCTGCCTAATGCCCTAATATGCAGGATTACTAGTACCTGGGGGAAATGCCCATGTTCTGCAGTCCTCCCGCCCAGGATGTGCTAGAGGCTGTGGTGGGCTTTCTTTTTTCATTTCTGGCAGTGGGGTGGGCAGGAAAGGAGAACAGTTCTCCCAACTGTAGGTCTGGAGAACCCTAGGGGAACAGGGCAGCATGATGGTTTGTATGGAGGAATGACAGTATCTCCTCCCCTTGGGGGGATATTTTGAGTCATGATATTTCAGAGTTTTCAGCCAAAGTAGGCTGCAGAATGTCATGGTCATTCTTGTGAAATAAAGCTGAAATGGGTATATGGAAATTACAGACTCCCCCCTTCCCTTAAAGTCACATCCACTTATGTGTAAATGGCACAGAGCCTTGATGGGGGCAAGAGCATGGTCCTCTGTGGTCCCCCATAAGACTGGGCCTCCTAGAACACAGAACTATGGGTTTAACTCACTACTCCTTGATTCCCAGGTGTTTCTGTTCAGAGAAACCAGCCAGGGTGACACTGGGCTATGAACTTCCCAAGGACAGGTCCAGTTTCACCAACTGTCACCATCTGTCTGGCAGGACAGAAACTCTTTGTGCCGTATGTCCAGCTGAGGGCATCTGTGTGCAGGTGCCTGGCTCAGCCTGACAGATGGGGAGGGGGGCAGAGGAAGGCATGGAGTGTGGCTGGGAAGGGGTTTAAGCAGATGGAACAGTAAAACTCAGAGGGGAGTCTGTATTTACAGGCTCAGGGAAAACAGCTTATTATGTAAACCCGGAAAATGCAAAAGCACAGTGGGGCCATGAGGCCCAAGAGATGAAAGTTTCTTGTTTCTGTCTTCTACAAAGGCTCTCTAGAGTCCATTGTTTGGTCCATCCCTTGGTCCTAAGGCCCTAGGCTCCAGCATACGTTTTTTCAGGATGGGAGATGCATCTAGGCCCTTGGATGGTCCAGAGGGAAACGGAGAAGTGATTTTTTTTCCTTCGGATCACAACCTTAGGGCATACAGGACCCAGCCAGGGAAAGAAAGGCCTAGCACATTGAAGCCCTGATAAGAGGGGAGCTGAGCCTCTGGGGATGTGACGGACAAGGGATAAAGTCAGATCTTCTCCTGCATGGTGAATCTCAGCTCTCAGTAGGAAGGCTGCCCATCCTGTCAGCCACCCATGTTCAGTTCCAGTTTGACATTCAACTCCTTGAAGTAGGACTTATGTTTCTGGAGTGGTTCTTGGATGACAAAGGATGGTGCTCCTCTGACCTTGATTTAACTAACCTCCCGAGGTGTAAAGACCTTGAGGAAGGTTCCCTGAGGTACATGCAGTGCCAGAAGTGGCTGCACTGCACACTTGGAATGATGACAGACCGTTCCCAGACCCTAGCAGAGTCACTCACCCCATATTCATCCTGTCTTATGGCCATCTGTCCCTGAGATGGCAGGACAGACTTGTGTGCCCCCCTCCTTTTTGCTGTCAGACAGTGGGGTTTAAATTCTGACAGTGCCTTCTTGGGCCAGCTGCTTAGACCTGTATCTGGTAAATGAGGACATTAGCACCTACCTCATAGGACTGCTGTGATCATGCTCATAATGGCAGCCAGTGTCATTATCATTACTGTGCTTTTTACTAATATTAGCCAGATCCCGTGCCTGCCAAGAACTGACGTTCATTTATTGCAGCTCTCATCCATGCCCCTCCCCCTTCCTTCTTCCTCTTAGGTTCTCTCCTTCCTTCCTTCCTTCCTTCCTTCCTTCCTTCCTTCCTTCCTTCTTTCCTTCCTTCCTCCCCCTATTCTGCCCCTCCTCCTTCCTTCTCCCCATTCTCTTTCCTCCCTCTTTCCCTTCTTTGTTCCCCTTCTCTCTCTTCTTCTTTCTCTTCCTTCCTTCTCACCTCTTCTCTTTTCTCTTTCCTCCATTCTGTCTCTTTCCCCTCTGTCTCCCTCCCTCTTCTTCCCCCTTCTTTGCTCCTCTCCATAGCCCCCACCACAACCATCCTCCTTCCCAGCCCTCCTCTTTCTTTCTCCACTCCGTTAAAATGGATTTGTACTTACTGGAGCCTGCAGTGTTTAAGCTGTAAAGCTGACAGTGGTCTCTCCTGTGTAGCTTCACAGCAGTGATGAAAGTACATAGGCTTCCAGATAGACATGAAAATCTTACCTAGACAGGGATGGTATGTCCAATAGGGTGGTTAAGAAAGGGTCAAGGATCAGATGAGTGTCTCCAGGCAACACCCAGGAGACGTGTGTGTGGATACTGAGGCCGAGAGAGCTACCAGTGCTAACAGCCTCTATGTAGAAGTAGCCCTGAACAGTTCTGGCAGCAGGGGAATCAGATGCAGCTGCAGCGAGAGGAGTGAGTTCCAGAGCCTCTGATGACATAGGAGTGGGTGGGACAGTGTAAGGACTAGCTTGTCTTCAGAGAAGAGAGCGGATCTTTCAGAAGGGTGTTGGGCACAGTGACAAAGTGATGATGATTAGCTTTAAAAGAAACAACAACAACAACAACAACAAAAAACCAACAACCTGTATTCTCCTTTCCAGATGGTCATTTGCCTAAACTACTCTTGAGGCTGTAGCTGGTCTTTGCTACTCTGTAGATTCTTTTTTCCACTCTTTATACCCACTCCCAGTTTCACACCCAACACTAGACAGAAGAGAAAAAAGGATGAGAGAGAGAGAGAGAGAAACCTTAAATCTAATTCCTTTCCTTTTGTTTCTTCTTTGACTATGGCTGCTAAAAAACAATATTCACCCCCCCCCCCAAAAATGACCAACAACTATAATACTCTGCCTCTCAGGGACCCTAGTATTTACATACCCTCTGAAAAGTTCCCAGAATTCCAAAATTCACCCAATCACAGAAATTATCGGCAGCTGGTAAAACTACATGTCCGTT
Source organism: Mus minutoides (assembly GCA_902729485.2). NCBI lineage: Eukaryota > Metazoa > Chordata > Mammalia > Rodentia > Muridae > Mus > Mus minutoides. The sequence goes on along the minus strand of LR749830.1, from coordinate 892,526 downwards.
AGAGCACGAGGCAAATCATAGTCAGCTGCTGCAGACAGTCCAAAGCAGCCCCACATCCTACTGGAGGGGACTGAGACCATTCTGCTTTTAGGTGTCTCTTAGCTTCCCATGCCTACAGTCTGGCTTAGAGACTTTCTCTAACCTCAGGCTGCAGCACTGAGGTTAGATGCAAGCCCAGCATGCAGCTGTGCCTAGCTGAGAAGAGTGGGTGGGCAGGGCTTGGGATAGATAGAACTCAGAGGACTCTGAAAGAAAGCTGAGTGACTCTTCACTGGGACTCCTCCCAAGACGCTGGTTTCTGGGGACGGGGGGGAGCTGTAGCACAGACTCAGTACTCAGTAGCTACTGCCCCACACCCACAGGTCTCTCTACCTCTTCTGTATGCTTCTGTCTCCTCCGCTAAGCATCTTTCCATCTATTTCCATGTCTGGTGGTCGGTCCTCCTGAGGATGGAGCAGTGTAGTCCAAAGTTTGCAGCTAGTATCTCTCTTGGTAAGGGAGAAGTTCACACAGTGATATCGTGCCTGACAACAAGGTCACCTTCTCTTGGCAGTGGTAGAGTCCTCTTCAGGGAAATGGCAAGTTTGGGGGAGCTGGATGGGTGCTTTGCCATTCAGGACAAAGCGTGTCTGCAGTCGCCTGCCATGGAAGAAAAGAGGAGAAACAAAGTCCCAGGACCCAGAAACTGCCTCACTGCACGCGACCCTGTCTCTCTTTGGAAAGGAGATGTTGGTCCTATGGAGCCAAGAGCCAGGATGCATCTAAGACATCACTTGGTTTAGCCTGTCTAGTGTGGGAATTCTCCCTAGCTGTGCTGGGTAGGGTCCCACAGTCTTGCTGAGGCCTGCAGAAGTCTTCTGTTCTGTTGCCACTTTAAGGAGGCTTACTCTAGACCAATGGTCTTCCCAGGGCCCAGTGGTCCTGGGAAGCTGTGACAATTGGGGTTTCACTGAACACTGCTTGAACCGCTGTGCCTTTCATACCTTCTCAGAGATGGGTGCTTCTCCCCACTCTGCACAAAGGAGGCAGATGCTCAAAGTCAACATGACAGAAGGGAGTAAAGTGCACCTAAGTCCTCGTGGGCTCTCTGCTGTCCCAGGTGACACCTGCTGTCAATTACTGACTCTGTAAAATCGTCGGGAAATGCCACATATCTGCTGGATTTCTATAGCGCTTAAGAAAGATGAATGCACAGAAAAAAAATTTACATCCTAATTGTTGAAATCAGTTCTGACTTCATAGATGGGGACCATCACTGCTCTAATAAACTCTATTTACCCTAATGCCTCTTACCTCCTGCATGTCCCCAGCAGGGTCACTCAACCCTCCAGGTCCCACCCCCTTCCCTCTGGTATGTGGAATTATAACATTAGTAGAGGGGTGTGGGACTTTGTCTTCTAAGCACAGAATCCCCCAGCTAACCTGTCAGGCTGGCATAGGGCTTGCTGCAACTCCCTGCTTCTGTGGCCCCTCCCCCGGCCCTGCCTCCCACGTGTGGTAATTAAGCTCACAACATCTAGTGTAAGCAAATAATAACAAGGGCATTATCTTCTGTTAGTTTGTGTTTTTCCTTGCCTATCATAAAGCAATTAAAATAATGAATGCCTTGTAAAACAATAGGTAAGAGCGTTGGTGAAATAGCACGCTATGCGCTGTATACCTCTTGTGTAGTGAATTATAGATGCATTAAAACCATGGTGGCTGCAGGGGACTCCCTGCCTTGGGCCTTTTCCATGCTGAAAAGTGTCTGTCCTTTGAGACACCAGATTCAAGCAGCAGGAAATTGGCCTTCCAGGTGGCAGCCAGAGACCAGTTGGCTGGTGTTATGTGTAGCTCAATTGGTAGTGTGCTTGCCTAGCACGAGGAAAGTCCCGCGCCTGATTTCTAGTACTGCATAAAGTGGTAGTGGTGGTGTGTGCCTATAACCTCAGTGCTCAGCAGGTAGAGGCAGGGGAGCTCAGAAGTTCAAAGTCATCTTTGTCTATGTCTCTAAGTTAAGGCACTTGAATTACCTGAGACCCTGTCTCAAAAACTTTTGGGTTGAAAGCACATCTTCCCTTAGCCCTCATCGTTCATTGGCCTGTTCTGAAAGTAGCAGGTGATTCTGGCTGAAGAGGATTCTAGGAACGTGCGTGCTGGAGTTAAGTCTGTCATCTATTTGGGATAAACAAGGCCTGTGGCTCTCTAAGTTGACCTCGGGAATGAACTGATGGAAACCTGTGGGTTCTGGAGCAGGTCTGGCACTCTGAGTAGCTGAATACACCTTGTGCTTTTGATTTTGGTGCTAGCTCGAACCTGAGAACCCGTGCACTCCAGTGTCCCCAAGGCCTCCTTCCCGCAGGCTCCCACTGGGATTGTTCTAGTTCCTGCAGCTTAAAGCACTGGAGAGTAAACGGCCATACTCATCCAGTCCTACAGCCCCAGCTTCTCAGTCCTACTCTACCAGAGCCAGGGGCAGCCAGCAGGAGAGAAGCAGGAGTCAGGGACATCCTCAAGACCAGCAACTCACCCAGCCCTCCCCTCCCCCATTTCCCTGGTCTCACTGTGCCCACCCTTCTCCTCATAGAAGGTTTCCACTCCTGCCTTTGGTCCCCCCTCCCCAGTCCCACTTTAGTCCAAAGCACAGTGATCCCCAGTGTTTGTCTCTTTGAAAATGAATACCAGGATTATCAGTGATGAATATAATTTGCTGACATCTTTTTCCATCTCCATCTGCATTAATAATCTCAGTGGGTGTTTGAGTATGGATCTATGGAAATTTGGTTTTAGAATGACAAGTCTCTAGTGTATGTATAACCCATGTATTTTTTGACATATTTATAGAGATATTTACTTACCTGAAATCTAGATTTAACTGAGCATCTTATATTTTACCTTGTTTCCCCAAACCCAGGGCTCTGGAGGTGAGAAAGAGCAGATACTCAGAATTCTTTGTAGCCATTCACCCAAAGTTTAGATTTCTTGGCGTTGTTGTTGTTGTTGTTGTTATTTTTGTTTTATTTTGTTTTGTTTGCTTGGGCTCTGTGCGTCCACGCTGGCTTTAAACTTGTGGATGATCCTCTTGCTTCAGCCTCCTGAGATCCCAGGTGTGGGCCACCATGCCCAATTTCCTTCATATTTACCCTGCTAGCTTTGTGCTTAGGACTGTGTCAGGTACAGCAAGTAGTGTTGCAGCAGGGGATGTAAATGAAATAAACGAGCGAATCATGGACTGTAGATAGACGGTTCAAGAGTGATGGAGAACAGTGAAATAAAGCAGTGGTATTGGAAGAAGAGAGTTAGTGTTTTTCAGAGGGTAGTGGTTGAGACGCTGAGAGTGCCTGGGTGAAAAATGTAAGGAAACAGGTAGAAGCAAGCCTCGAGCACCAAAGGATGCGAGCTTTACGTTCATCACTGTGTGCAAGTGTGTACCAGCTTCACATGGGCTCTGGATATCTGAAGGCTCTGTACTTTAAGCATATTTCAAGTCGGGAAGGGGAAACTTATTGCCTCTTGTAACTCAAAGAACAGGACTTTAGACACAGCTGGATGGAGGCATTCAGGCGATGACATTAGTGTTCCTTCATATCTTTCCTCCATGTTGTCTTCCTTTCAGGGAAGGGTTCAGTTTCCCTGACTGTTCCAGCGAATGGACCATACTTAAGTCTCATTGGCTTGGCAGAGGTCATCTGACTCTTCCCTAGCCCAAGCGCTAAGGGGTAGCGTGAATGATAGAGTGATGTCTGCATCATTACTAGGTCATTGAGAGGCCATCCTGAGTCCCTTTGGAATGGCATAGATGCCGAGGGGAAGGTGGGGCATCAGTAAAGGGAGGAAGGCTGGCACTAGGAAGGCAGAGTGACTCGTGCAGAGACTTTGTGGGGATTGTGACTCTTCCTAACTTCTCTGTGACCAGAGGCAGGCATGTGAAGTGGTGAGAGAACAGTGCAGCCTTCTGTCTGTCTGTCGCAAGGACGTTCTAAATGGAACTTTACAAAAAGGATTCTTTGGGAGCCATAGCATGCATGTGGAGGTCAGAGACCAGATGGGTGTCAGTCTTCTCTGTCCGCCTTGTTTGAGATAGAACCTCTCTTTGGCTGGTCTCTGTTGTGTATGCTACTAGGCTAGTTGACCTGTGAGCTTCCAGGGGTCTGGAGATCCTGCTGTCCTGTAGGAGTGCTGAAGTTAAGATGTACTCTACTATGCCCAGTTTGAACTAGGTATGGAAGATTTAGTCTTATGTTCTTACATATGCACGGAACGTGATTTACCCATTAAGCAATCTCCACAGCTTGGTTTAAAAAAATCAAAGAAAATAAAATCCTTAGGGATCTCTCCTTCTCCACCTCTGTATCTGAATGCCACATTCTCTCATCTGGGAAACCCTTTGGGTTCGGATTCTTTATGGGTGAGCATCTGATTTAAATCCAGCTGTTTCCTATGTCTCAACTCTGATTCTCTCTGTTGCCAGGAGGCCCAGAAGATAAACAATGGCTCCAGCCAGGCAGATGGTACTCTCAAGCCAGTGGATGAAAAAGAGGAGGTGGTGGCAGCCGAGGTCGGCTGGATGACATCTGTGAAGGACTGGGCAGGGGTGATGATATCCGCCCAGACACTGACTGGCAGAGTCCTGGTGAGTCCCTGGCCCCTCCTATACGAGGTGGCCTTGTATCTGCAAAGGGGGGTTGCTTGTGAGAGGTGATGATGCTCTGAGATTTCTCCAGGTCACGTGGGGTGAGTGGTCAGTGCTCCATGGAGCTCTCAGATCAGCATGGTTTTCTTCACACATATCTAAGCCTGCAGTGTAGGGCCATCTACAGACAGTAGGCCAGCATTGTGAACTCACAACCTGTTTGCAGGTTACACGTAACTTTTTCAGTCAGTAAAACAGATGTACACATGTAGGCACAAAATCTCTCATGCACATACTATACCTGTATGATCTCAGGATAAAGGATGGGGTATAGCAACATAAACCAAAACCATGTCCAAAGTTTGTCAGTCCAGGACTCAGAAGTCTACCTATACCACTTATGAGAGAGAGAGAAAGACAGAGACAGAGACACAGAGGGAGACAGAGACACAGAGACACATATACAGAGACAGAAAGAGACTGAGAGACAGAGACAGTGCTACAGACTGGGCCTAGTCGGCTCCCCTCAATCCGTGGGAATCAGGGGTTCAGACAGATGCGCATGGAGTCGATGAAAGTGGGGTGACAGACACGACACAAGGGAGTGTGGATCTGAATGCAATTTGTCAAATCGAGCATCTTACTTTTTATACAGAAGAAAATAGGAAAGTTAGGTGACACACCAGCAAGGAACAATGAGGTCACTGGATTCTTACACAAAACAGAGGAATGCAAACACAGAAGGACTGGCAGGAACCAACTGGGATAAGATTCAATATTAACAACTGGCATTAAAAACAACTCCACCTACGGTCCACTTAATCTTAGAAGCCACAGTTCCTATTGTAGCCTAACGTATAGTCCACCTTCCTCCAGGCCATTGTAAATACTTGTATCTGCATGTAACTCAGCTAGCTATAGCTAAGTATCTACTCTGGTTCCTCCTCAGGTCACAAACTTCCTTCTTCCTAGATAATGGTGAATTCCTGTGTAGGGCAGTGATTTAGCTACCTATGCTCAAGGTCGGATCAAGGACTGCCTAGAATCTAACTTAGCTATAAGTCAAAAATTCAATCCTTAGAAGCACTTATAATAAAGTGATATTAAGGGAAAGCACACAGATCTGTTTATCAACTAAAGCAAGGACATTGGAGCATTCGTTATACAGGATGCCACGGTTCCAGGAGACTAAGTTTCCGTGAACTTTTCGCCTCGGGACAGCGCCCAGGTTTTGGGGTCCTGTCGCACTTGTCATTACTGGAGTGGATGTAGCAAGACAGAGTGACACAGATACACATAGACACACATAGACAGAGACAGAGAGACAGAGAGACAGAGACAGAGACAGAGAAACAGACACAGAAACACACACAGAAAGAGAGAGGGAGAGGGAGAGAGAATTTATGTGTGTGTTTAGGCACACACTCATGTGTGCATTGGTTTGTACAAGTTCCTACTGCTGTCCTCTAGTGACTGGAAGAACTTGCTTGGGTACATTGTTCTATTCTGTACTGTATGAGCTAGTTCCTAAACAACTTCTAATGTGCATGTGTGTATGTATTGGGGGTGGGATATAGTGTGTATGTGTGATATATGTGTTATAGGGGTATAATGTGTATGTGCATGTTTGTGTGTGGTATAGTGTGGTATAATTTATATATATATATATATATATATATATATATATATATATATATATGTGTGTGTGTGTGTGTGTGTGTGTGTGTGTGTGTGTGTGTGTGTGCGCGTGTGTGTTTGTGTGTGTGTATGTTGGTATAATGTGTATGTATGGGGTAGAAGTGTGTGTGTGTGTGTGTGGTATAGTGTATGTTTGTGTGTGTGTATGTGTGGGGGTATGTTGTGTGTGTGTGGTATAGTGTATGTTTGTATGTGTGTACATGTGTGGGGGTATGTTGTATGTGTGTATGGGTGTGTGTATGCATGCTGTGCTCTTATATTTCTTAGGTGCCCTGTTTCTGACTCTGTCACTTAGGCCCTCTACAGTTAGGGAGTCACACAGGCACATCTTGCATCTCTTATCTACTTATAGAGAACTTGGCCTCACAAGTTTGCCTTGTGAGCCCCTGGTTTGGGTTAAGAATTGTGACTAAGGCAGGCTTGCTGGGGCCAAAGGGCTACTGGGGTTATCAATGTTTCAGTGTAAAGAATGGGGAAGAACTGGGCAGGTGGGGATGTCACTTATCCCTGCCAGGCCCATGACTTCCTTTCCTATTGCAGCCCTGGCTGGTGGCTTTCTTGGGTTTGCTCTGGGTCAGGAGTTTCCTGATAATGTATCCAGGTGACTTATCCCTACAACTTCGGAATATGTTTTGTGCAGGTCACCTTTCTTGGGCTTGAGGTAGGGGTTCAGTCAAGAGTTAATTGGCTGGTAGGTAGAATAAGCAGGGACCTCATCAGCTACTGGATCAAAGATCAAGCTGGGACCTGGGGTAGTATGCATAGTTCCCCAGAAACTGCTTCTTCAGTGAGGAGGTGAATGCACAGGAAGAGGAGGAGGAGAGTCATACTCAAATCCTTACTGAGGTGCCTGCTGGAGGGGAAGACACTCCATGCCCAGCACGGGGAACTCAGCCAAATAACCTGGTGGGAGAGCAGGACCCTGGGGTCCAGGGAAGCTTCTCTGAGCTTAGGCCAAAGAGTTACCTTGGTACTATCTGAGGCTGGCTTTAAAAGAGGGGAGGTAGACGTTGGCACTTTTGAGGATAGGGAAACTAGCCAGATCAGTTGCTACAAGGGGGAAGACAGGAAGACAGTTAGAACCTTTGTGAACCAAGAGAGGATCTGATGAGGATTTGCATGTGGCTTGCTGCTGGCGGGGGGAGGGGGGGTAACTGTCATTTATCCCCTCATCTAATTCTGTAGGTGGTTTCTGTTGCTCTTCCACACAGAGATCTGAATAGACTTTGCCCTAGAGACAAGTGACGTTGGGTTCTGGGTCTGCATATGCGTGTGCAACAGGGGCGCTAGGCCATGCCTTCCATATATATGGTTGCTGTTCTGTATAGTAATGAGAATGATATATGATAGCCATACGTTGAATTTTGAGTCAGCAAGTTTAAGAACACAAGCCAAAATAAAAGGGGAACTAGCACACAGTGTATAGATATCCAAGTATCATCAAAGTGGTATACAAAATATCCAGCAGACATGACAGGCATGAACTGGAAAAACTGAGACAGCCAATTGGAATTCACAAATTAAATGTCCCCCCACCCCATGGCTAAGCTTCTTATGGCTGATGTTCCAGTTTCTTCTTCCCACTGTAGGTACTTTATTATAGGATGGGCAGTAGTAATATCCATTACCACCGCTAGTATTACATTATTGCTAGTGTGACATCTATTATTACTCTCAGCCTGTTTTACCCTCCCTGTCACAGAGATTGTGGGGGCAGTCCACCACAGCAAAAAGCCTTGGAGGGCTCTCTGAGACAAACTTGCTTAGGTCTGAAATAGGGTAGGAGCAGCCCCATTTCAGAGTTGGCTTCTCAGTGAGCTCATCCAGCACATGATAGTTTACCAGTGTAATGTATGTCACCACAGCTATGGCAGACACAGGGTGTCAGGGTAGGGAATGATGTCATAGTTGTACCTGTCCAAGGCCATCGCAGCCAGTGCCAGTGTGTTTATCAGAACCTCTGAGGGTTTCCAAGCTCCAGCTCTCGGCCAATCCTCTTGTCTGATGAGGAGGGAGGGAAATGAGCACGTTCATTAGTCGTAGAGTTCTTGCTTAGCGTGTATCAAGCCCCAGGTTCAATGATGAGTACCAAAAAAGCTGGAGAAAGGCTAAATGTGATGTGCATTTTAGGATTTGGGAGGCTGAGACAGGTTAATCACAAGAATGAAGAAAGCCTGCGCTCCATATCAATAACTTGCTTTAGAAACAAACAACAAAAATTCTGACCAGAGGGAGAAAGGGACATCTTGGTTGGTCTGCGGTCAGCTAGGAAAAGTGCCTAAGACAGAGAGCTTGCTCACTCTTTAGTTTCCCCTTTCAAAAGTAGATGAGCATCTTCAAAGCCAAAGGGAGGAAATGATATCTTCAAGGAAAGCAAGTTGTATGAGCAGCACATGGTACATCATTGGACTCTGGAGATTGTGCCAATGAGGTCAAGGGTCAAGAAGGCCAAGGCATTGAGTTCAAAGAAGTCCTGGAATGTTGCCTGGAGACAGCCTGTCTGGCGTGAGAATACCAGGCTAATGAATTTGGGCAGAGTTTCTAAGACAAGGAGATTTTGACAATGGGGTACTGTTTTTGTCTGCCATATAGCCACCTGGGTGGAGATGGCTACTCAGAGGGAGAGCTCCTGAGACAACTTAGGGTAGTGAGCTGCTACCTTAGTGATAGCATGCTAGGGAAGACAAGACTTGAAGTATAGGTAAGTCACAAGGTCAGGGAGGTAGATAGGAGTGATGTTGTACAATTGGAGAGCATAAGGCCAAGCACTATCCAAACATCAACATGGCTAATGATGTACTATCAACCATGTTATGCAAGGCATCTTGTGAGCCCTGTACGGTGTCAGCCCTGTTCCTTGCCATGGGCCATGCCATTGTATTCACTCACATATCCTACATAGTTTTTGGCTTGCAGGATGTTCTAGTTTTATTCCTGTTGCCATGATAAAACACTCCAGACAAAAAAGCAACTTTGGGGAGAAGGGGTTTCTATCACCTTATAATTCCAGGTTACAGTTCACACTGTGGGAATGTTGAGGTGGCAGGAATTTCAGGAGACTTCAAGACTAGAGAGAGAACAAATGCATCATGTCCATTTGGTTGCTTATTTGTACTCAGCTAGGTTTCTCCTTTAACACATTTGGGATCCCCTGCCTAGGGAATGGTGCTGCCCACAGTGGACAGATCTTCCCACATCATTTAATTTAATGAAGACAGTTCCCTAGAGACATGTCCACTGGCCAACCCACAGCAGACAATCTGTCATCAAGTCTCTATCCAAGTGATTCGGTGTTGTGGCAAGTTGACAATTAATTACAGCTAACATGGGGGCTCATCACAAGGAAGTAAGCTCATCTTACCAAAGAATCTATCTCTCCTTGACAACTGAGAAAATCATGGCTCAGGGAGGGATTTTGTTTGGAAAACAGAAAACAAAGCAGCTGTTAGTGGCAGAGCCAGCTAGGTAGCCACATGGACCTCTGAAGCTCAACTTAGTGTTCCTTCTGGATTATGACTGCCTAGGTAAGGACAATGTCATTTCTAAGTCACTACCCAATGTTGCTCTGAGTGTGATGATCCAATATTATTGTTCTAGAGCCAGCCAGATCTGAGGCCCCAGTCTTGACAGTCTTAACCCTCACAGGTAGAAGCAGGTTCAACCCAATCTTTTTTGCTTAGGGCTGTCCAAGGTGTCAGCTGACTTCTGGTCTCCTTGAAGAAAGTCCTGCCAAGGTGCTGGATCCCCTTGAAGTGCTGGATCCCTGCAGCATGGAGCAGTGTCTCAGAAGTCTTTGAGGAGAACACAGAGCCTGGCTTTGTACAGAACACAGATTTTACCAGCACACAGGACAAAGTTGCCCTGCATGTTTTGAACCCAAAGCTGTGTTTGTTTTGAGCTGTCCAGATGTTTATCCCTGCGACAGTGGGACCAGTTCCTGTTTTCAGTTTTCAATCTGTTTTCTGTGATGCATGCGTAGGAGCTTGCAGGTGAGACTATTAAGGTTGGAATATGGTAGTTAAGGTCTAGCTGGGGAAGGATTGGCTAAGTAGCCTAGATTATCTATCACAACGTATCTCACTAAGTACCACATTCATTTGAAAAATGGTAACTTCTTAACAGCTCTGTCTGTGTACTCCATACAGGCACCAAACAGTGAGCAAAGACAAGCAGACAAAACCCAATGTGAGTTACTCATACTGCTGGATTAAATAGATAATTGTCCAGTTCCATCTCAGGAATGTCAGGGGTCGGCACCAAAATGGTCAGTTCTTGACTCCAAGGTTTCAGGTCTCAGTCTCTCTCCTTAGGACCAAGCTTCCCAAACAAAAGCCAGAGAGGCTGATGGGTGGAGCTCTCTTCTGTAACATGGGCCTGAGCCGTAAGATAGCAGTGATGCCATGCAGACAAGGTAGTCTCTTCCTTTGTTTCATTTTTTAAATTAAAGAATATTTTCTTTAAAAGTTTTAATTAAAAACAAAGTGGTGTGTGTGTTTGTGTGTGTGTGTGTGTGTGTGTGTGTGTGTGTGTGTGTGTGTGTGTGAGATATGCTTGTGAGTATGTAGACTTATATACCTGTGCAGTTGGATATAAAGACCAGAGCAGGACACCCAGTGTCTTCTTCCACATTGCATTGTGAGAAAGGGACTCCCTGAACTGAGATCTATCTGGGCTAGGCTAGCTTGACCCTGGGGCTCTTGTGATATGCCTGCATCGGCTCCCACTCCACCATGTCAGGGTTGAAATATGGAGCCATGCCTCCTGGCTTTCTACCAAGGTGTGTTAGGGATTAGAACTCAGGTCCTTATGCCTACTGCATACTAGCTCTTAACCACTTAGCTATCTCCCTAGCCTCCAAATTAATGACTGTGAAAGTAAATTTGGGTCTCTCTGTTTGCAGGTCCATCATCAATGTATTCAGTCAATCATCTATCAAAAACATTGGGGCAAAATTGGAACTCATTGAATGTGTATGTCCTCTTTTTCTTTCTTTCATTATTTTCTTTTTTCTTTTTATTTTTTGTCATCCCTAATGAACATAGTGGAGCAGTTATTTCCATCACATTTACATTGTGTTAAGTATTGCAAGTAATCTAGGGATAGTTTCAAGCCTCCGGGAGGATGCGCGTAGGCTTTCTGCAAGTACTACACCATTTATATAAGGGACGTGTGCATCTTTGGATTTGATACCCACAGGGAGTCTTGGAAGCAGTCACCCACAGATGCTGATGGACAATCGTAGAACAGTACATGCTTATTTTAGAATTCGGGAACATGTTGGAAGAATCGCTGAGAAGTTCCATTTTAGGCTATGGAGTTGGCCTACACTCAGTGAGACTTTAATATGAAGGAAGATGTCTTTACGATTCTTCCCAAATACTTGGGCGTTGCTAAGGATCGCCTTGCCTACATCTCACCTAATTTCCTTCAGGCACACACTCCTGGAGAAATTCAATAAGCTGCTTTCACTAGAAAACATGGGTTTGTCAGCTAGCACCATGATTATTCTAAGTTGGAAAAGGGTATTATCTCTGGTGACTGTTGTGAGCCAAGGTTGACTGACCTACAGGAACATAGAGAAGCCCAAGTTTGGATTTTATGTGGGCTCATTTCTCTCACTTTTCTCTGTTTCCATTTTCTTTCCTTCTCTGTCTTGAGTTCCTTACTTTCCTAATGTGTGTGTGTGTGTGTGTGTGTGTGTGTGTGTGTGTGTGTGTCTGCTGCTAGGCATTTCGTACATTTTTGTGAGCCAGATTAAACCCTTGAAGGCTGAAGTGGTATCTCAAGACAGGGGGCAAGAAACACATAGGCCAGTTTTGGTTTGTTAGTTTGTAATTTATAGGCTCACAAACCTAAAACCAATATAGATATTTTAGTTCAAGATTGGCAAATGTTCCTGTTGTGAACATTGTTAGGCTTTGTGAACTATACAGACTCCATGTTAACTACTTCATCTGCCATTTTGATTTGAAAGCAGTCACAAATGGCTACACTGTTTGGAATGTGTATTCCAATAAAACTTTATTGACAGAAGCAGGTGATGGGCCCATGTGCTTTCTTTCATAAGCAGCAGTTCATCCTCTTACTTTATAAAACGATCAAAAGGTAGGAATGAGGGTCTTATAGAATAAGAGTAATAGTAGTGGAGAATCCATTTGGGAGGAAGAAAGATGTAGACACACACAAACAAACACACAAACACATTGCCCCCTACTCCAATCTCCACTGACATTTCGTTTCTGACTAGTCACATTCATTTCCATTGATCTCAGAGCAACGGTCACTCTAAGAAATCTGTCTTGTGGCTAATAGTAGCTTTACCACAAGGTTTGAGCCATGATTGCATTGCCTGGACTTTCCGTCAAATCTATGACAGATGCAGTGTTTTGTGATTCTCTTAAAAGACTGATTTCCCCAACACAGTAACTGGCTCCCTGGACAAAGATAAAGCCATCAGCATCGTTCATGTTAGTTCATTTTCCCACTTGCTTGAGCTGTTGCACTCGGACGTTGCTCCAGGAAACATGCAAATATAATTCCACCAACTGAAAACATTTGCTATTTGCCTTCACGTCTAGGGAGGCTTTATCAATGTATGGAGAAACCAAATGCCAGTCTCACCCTTGATTGTTCATTCTAAATAGGTCACATGGGTATCATTTGACACATTATATACCCAACCCGGGCATTTTATTCTTATCTTCAGGGGCTCAAGAGAAAAATACATGCTCAGCATGCCTTTCAAGCAGAAGTCACTGCACTGGGTTAATGGGGTGAAGTAGCTGTGCTGTGCCTGCTGAACTGTTTGAACATGGCACTTGGTCAGTGAACCCAAGGAGGGGTGCATGTGAGCACGATGAATCTCCTTTGTGACATGTGTTAATGTCCTTCATTACTTACCATGGGGTGGTGGGGGGGGGGGGAAGGTGCTGATGTGGACTGTGTCTCTTGTGTGTACCCTCTCCCTTATCAGTGAAACATGGTGGCAAAATTTGCACACAGCACACATGTCCATTTTCTTCTCTCTTCCCCACATCCATTCTTTATCCTTTCATATTTTTGGCAAAGCTACATAAAAGTGTCACAGCATCAACAGTTACTCTATAGAGCAGAAAGAATAGGAATCTTTGAAAGTTGTTTTATGGATAGTGATGTGTTACTGCTTCTCTTCTGTCCTATTGGAAGCCAACAGGTTTTATTGGCATGAACGGGATGGGGGGGTGGTTGGATCAAACGACTCACATAGTAATTCACTACTAGGATTTAAATTATGCCTCTTTATCCGTGTTTTTATGTTGGTGTTAGTCAAGAAATCATAGATGACATATTATATTTTTATATGGTTAAGTAACTGTTTTGACTTTGATAGAAGAGGCCCTGAAGTTATGACACTTGTTCTTTGTGACCCAATACCATTTATTCAGATGGAAGATTATGTCACGGGAGCCTGTGCACTGAGCAGGCTCCCGCCTCAGATTGCAAGCTGCCTGTTGCTAGAGATGCTCACAATTGTATTCTGACATAACTACCGACAGTTGGTCAAGCTGAATCCTCATTGCTTTAATTAAGTGGTATTGAATGCAAGAGATGCTTTGGGATAAAAATGATTCTCTAGGAACTTGAACAGACTTCATTTCCTATCTGATCTTGGAGATTGCCCGTACCTGCCAGCCTATAAATGCTTACAGAGGCATCTGGAGCAGGAGAGGAAAAAGCTTCTGTTTTCACACAAACTTCTAGTCCTTTTTTTTTAAATTTATAAAGATATATTTATTCACATATAATATTCTGGGGGCAGGGCACATCATACAATAAAGTCAAAAAACAACTTGTTAGAGTTATTTTTCTACTTTCTGTTACCATTTGGATCCCTGGGATTGAACACGGGTGGTCAGACTTGGTGGCAAATCCCTCTACCCATGGAACCATTTCACTGGCCAGGGCAGCTTCAGTTCTTATTTCCCTATGGAACCCTTTTCCCATGGCACAGGGGTGACACTGCTGAACCTACCCAACCATCTGATGCATGTGGGCCAGAGTGGTTCACTGCTCTGTTGGTATGGCTTAGGAGCAAAAGATCGATTTTCACATTTTCAAATTACTTTAGAAAAATCTAAAAAAATATTTTGCAAAACATGGAAAGTATACAAAATTCAAATTTCATTGCCCTCAAATTTTAATTGTCATAAAAGCCATGCAAGTTCATTTACATTGAGACTGTGGCTACTTTTGTAACACAGTCCAGTGAAGACACGAGGAACACCCATAGAGTCCCAAACTCTCACCAGCCTAAAAACAGTTACTGTCTGGTCCAATGATAAAAAATGTTTGCCACCCCCTTTGGTGGTGAAACTCTTCCCAACTGGTGAAATTCTTCCCAAAGAATTTTCTAAGCTGCCCACTGCACAAGGTAATAGATAGGATGTAATGCACCTATATTGAACATTGCACCTATATTGCTCCTGTAAGCTCAGTTGAGTCTTAAGTGGAGAGTAGGAAGCCATAGAAGCTGGGCTGAGTGGCCCCAGGCTGCTAGCAAGTTCTTTGTTGTTGGTTCTTTTTAGCAGGTCCAGCCTAGGGGCTGGGCACAGTCTCCTTCTGAGATCATCATAGCAAAGTCACCCCTTGCACCTTCTCTCATGGCTAGCCTCCTGCCCTCTGCTACCCAAGGCCCTTTATCCCCAACATCCACATCACTGTCCTTTCCTCTCCCTGAATCCTGTGTGAGGACCGTCCTGATGCAGGTCTATAAGTCGGGTACCTCAGCCCACCCTGGCTGCTGGCCTGTAAACCGGTACTCAGTGTACCCAGCTCCCCAGTGTGCTCCATGTAAAAAAGCCCAGCTGCTAATTTTACTAGCTGGCAGGTTGGCTCCCCTGGCCTCCTCAGAGCATATGGGAAAAGGAAGGACAGACTTAGAAATCAGACAGCTCTGGAGAAAGGAAGATCCTTCTGGCCCAAGAGTTTCATGCTGAACCTCACAGTGTCCCCACATTGTTCATGGTACAGTAATTCCTCTGCCTTTAGATGACCAAGAGAATGGGGGCTGGGTAGGGGTAATACTTACTTTTATCTTTATCTCAACCATTTGCCTGCCCACCTCTCTGGAACGAGTCCCCTCGTGTTTATTGGTATATTATAATGGAATATCCCTTCCTATCCTGCTTAGCGTCTGTTGGACTGCAAGCTAGGAGTTCTGTCCTTCAAGAATGGTCTGACTGGGGCCTGTCCTCTTTTCAGCTGCTTGAATCACTGGCCAGGTCATCAGAACATACCAGGAGGTGAGATGGAACACTTTGTAACAACAAATATTCTGTATTCCTGGCAAGGAGCTGCTGTGGTATGGTCCTTGGAATACAGAGGGCCTCTGTGTGTGTTGTGGCTGAAGCTGCAGCCAGACTACCATCCCCGTCTAACCTCTCCTCAGGCCTTTCATTCTGGGCCAATAGCTTCATCTTCTGAAGCCACAATTTCTTCATCTTGCTGGTGGGGAGAATGCCAGACTCTGGGTCTTCCTGTTGTGGTGACAAGTCCTTGAATGCATGCCAGAAAACTGCCTCTGTGTGGCTAGTGCTCAATAGACATTGGCTCCATGGCTTGTGTTACCTGTCAGCCCAGGCACCATGTTATAGTGGCTGTCACAGAGAGCCACGAAGGCAGGGAGGGGAGGGTAAAACAAACCTTTTCCAGAGAGAGAGAGAGAGAGAGAGAGAGAGAGAGAGAGAGAGAGAGAGAGAAGAGAGAGGGGGAGAGAGAGAGAGGAGAGAGAGAGGGAGGAGAGAGAGAGAGAGAGAGAGAGGAGAGGGAGAGAAGAGAGAGAGGGAGAAAGAGAGAGAGAGAGAGAGAGAGAGAGAGAGAGAGAGAGAGAGAGAGAGTTTTCTGAACACTGAGCAAGGCTGCTGGACAGTTCTGGGTATAGCTAGCCATCCCTAGTGTGGGTCTAGTGTGGGTCTAGTCAGTCAATGTTAATCCTGTGCACACCCTTCATTCAGGTCCATCCAGGATCTGGCCTTGCTGAGACCGGACTGGCTCATGCCAGCCTGACTCACCATTGTCAAGCTGGCCAGGAAATTCTCACTTCATATCTAGCCTCCCTGAGCTGTGCAAGGGCCAGAGGTGGGGTTGTCCTCGGCTCCCTGGGGCTGTCCTTGTGGGCATGTGTGTCACAGGAAAACCTTTAGCAGGATTAACAGATGAGTCTCACGGAAAGAGGGTCAAATGCATTTATGGTCTCCATGCCCAGTCTTCCCTGGAGATAGAGTGAGCCTGACAGAGTATGTGGCTGATTTCAGTGGGTATGTCAGCAGCACCATATGTGAGGTGTGTGTAACAGCTATTTTGGTGGTCACAGACCCATTGAAAAGACATGGAAAGGTGTGGCACTTTGCAGAAGATATAAGTAAACATAGTATGTACATGAATGTGTACAAGTATACATGTGAGGCATGTCCTCTGAACTCTTGTCAAACATCCTGGACAACTATAGCCCCCATTACAGGCACCAGATACCTCTTATTTCTTACAGAAACTCTGCACAGGACAAAAGATCCAAACTAAAAAACAGGATGCTCGGATTGGTTTGGATGCTGTGGGAAATCCCTCCCTCGAGCAGACCTGGGACCTCAGCATTTCTAATTCTAGTCTCACATCCCGTGAATCTCTGCTGAAGGATCCCAAGGGGTGAATAAATACGTTTATATGACTAACATATAACTGGCCTTCTGCCTTACTGCCCTCCTGCCTCTTTTCCTTCCTTCCAGACCAGTAAGAATTGGTGCCCCCTGGAGGCTTAGAATGGAATGGGCGGTTCGAAGCTTTTCAGTCAGGGCGTGCAGTGTTTCTCCGCCTCGCTTCTCAAGCCCTCAGAGGTTTAGATGTGGCTATTTGTGAGACAAAAGAAATCTCTTAGTGGGCTGTGACTGCCTTTAGAACCTCCATTCCAGCTGCGAGAAAAAGTTTAGTAGAGAGACTCAAAAATAGAGAAGGCGATGGTGATGAAGCCGCTCACACTAGGGACCACATGCAAGCTGATGCTTCCGAGTTTAGTTTGCGTGGCTATGTTTAGGAGGAGGCAGACGGACTCGTGCCTGTGGGCCCCAAACACTCCAATCTGGAGGACTAGGAGCCCCATTTAGAGAGTCAGGTTCCAGAAAAAGGCATTTACCAGAAAAGACAATTTTAGGGAAATGATACCACCCAGAAGCTACCATTTGGCCTCGGAACGTTTTTTTATTATAAGAATTGTTCTTTCAGGTTTGGGTAGAGAGAGAAGGCGGGCTTGGCAGTTGTTTCTTGCCTGTCTGTCTTGAGGAATCAGAACACTCATAAACTTAATTAAATGCACCCAAGCCTCTTATGCACCAGGGCTCTCTTTTGCCCTTCTAGTTAATTTCAGTTAATGAAATTAGCCATGTGCTGATATGGACAGCCCGGGAAGATGAAGCCAGCAATCTCTGGGTGGTAGCTTGGGTCACAGTGTGTAAGCCTGCGGGGACAGGGGTTTTCATTTAACCTGGGACTTCCAAGGATCCTTCCATCTCTGTGCATCCGCCCTAGGCAAGCATACCACTGGGCCTTTCTTGTTTAGAAGAGATGGTTAATCCAGAAAGTAAATGGACTAGTCACACCGGCTCTTCCATAGGCATAGAAGCCCAGGATCCAGTAGACTAACTGAGAGGATCAAGAAACTCTCACCTTGCCTATTGCCTCAGCCCACTCTTTCTCTGTTTAATGTCCCCCACCCCACAGTTTTTTGTGACTGTGGCTAGAGTAACTTTCCTAAGGAAAGTAGGGGATAACTCACCTGAAAAGAGAAAAAAAAAAAAAAACCAAAAAACCAATTGCCATAGTTGCTTGCAGTTACAGCAATAATGCCGTGAAACAGAGGCTAGATCACAGAAAGAGGGTATTTCAAAGGGCAACAGTTGCCTGGCTTCTGGCTGTCCTCAAACCCTGCTAGCTCTGTTGGCCTGTAAACTTTGTTTTGTTTGAGATGGCGTCTCCTTCTCAGGGGCCCAGAGTTCATCAAGTAGGCTGGAACTGATGCCAGAGATCTGTCTATCTCTGCATGGAGTTTGGAAGACCCCAGAGAGCAGTCTTGACCACTCCCCTTGCTTCTGGAGAAAGGTTTGGGTGTGATGGATTTATTGGAGAGTCTATGCTGAACTGGTTTTACGGACTGGACACTCAGAGAACTATCTATCTGGGTTTCTGTCCCTGCCTAGAGGACAACCCCTGGCAAAAGGAAAGCTGTTGCTTTAAGTAGCTGTTAGGGAAGCTACCATGATTTTATGGCTTCCCTCTAAGCCGGGATCTGGGTAACTTAGTTTCTTAGCCAACCCAGAGTTTTCCAGAAGGTTTAGATTGCCGATCTGGAGAGGCAGATCACTTGGTCAAGTGCTTGCCTCATAACGACAGTGACCCCAGTTTAAGCTCTGGGACTAACATAGAAAAGCCATGTGCCATGGTACATACTTAATCCCTGTTCTGGGAGTCTCCATCTCTAACAAAACAAGAAACAAAGTGTGCCTGAGATATGACACTTGAGCCTGTCAAGTGTCAAGCTATGACACTCTAGCCTCCACAAAAGCATATTTCCCTGCTCGCTCCTCTGTGTGTGTGTGTGTGTGTGTGTGTGTGTGTGCGCCCCCCCCCCCAAATCTGGAACTCCAGGCCCTGTTTGAGATCAACCCACACACATACAAAACTCTCCTGTCAAAAGAGCTAGTGGTGAACATAAAGCCACGTCCTAATCCTGCCTCTGCAGTCACCTTCTTGAGTGACCTTGAGCAAGTCAGGACCTCAGGTGTTGATGAGCAGTCTGTTCCTTCTCAGGTTCCCCAAGCTATGGGCTCCCACATCCCCCTACTTACTTACAGTCAGAAAGGCTAGTGGGAACTTGCCTTCCTTAGACCTGTAAGGCACTTGGCCCTGTGCTCAGAGCTGGGAGAGCTGCACGTTAGTCTTTTTCTTGGATGTTGGTCCCATTGGGAGGACGTGGGTAGATCTGGGAAGTCCCTTCCTGGCCTTCATGAAGGTTAGTGAATGGTCTCAAGTCTAAACTTCTTCTCATGGCTTACAGGCCTGAGAGGTAGGGTCACTGCTTTTCACTCATCTCCTTTGATCTTTTCCCTGTCTCAATCTCTTCCACATAGGCACAAGCATACAAAGAAGGGGAGCATCTCTCTAGAAGGGACTGTGGCCATGGAGTTGACAGGGGGAGGATGCCACGGGAGAAGGACCTATACCTTCTGATTCTGAGGAGTTGGTTTCTTTTTAGATATTTCAGCCTTGGAGCCTGCATTAGATATTATTTATTTATTTATTTATTTATTTATTTATTTATTTATTTATTTGCTATGATAATATCCCTGGAAAGAAGTGACTTAAAGATCTGAGAAACCAGAATCTGTCTAGTGTAGCAGGGAAAGCCTAGGGAAGTAGGGTTTCTTTTCTTTTCTTTTCTTTTCTTTTTCTTTTTTTTTTTTTTTGGCTAGGGCCCCTGAGTCTGATACCTTACTCCACATTAAGGGATCCTCACTCCTTCCTAACTGCCTCTGGCAGTCATTCTTCTGAGTAAACGTGCCACTTATGAAACATTCATAGATACAAAGATAGAGAAGTTTCTGCCTCTGAGGTTCTACAACTTCCCAAAACAGCATCCTAGATGAGGACCATGCCTTCAAAACAGGTGCTTGTGGGGACCCCACAGACCTGTGCTAGAACCCCTTACTGGGCCATCTTCATGGAGTCAGCCTTCTCTAAGGGATGCTCACTATGACGCTGTGTGAAGTGTGACAGTCCCACTGGCCTACAATGATTTGAAAGGATGTCCTTCCACCAGCCTTTGCTTTAGGAGACCCCAGATGACAGATGTCCCTCTCTACCACTGGGGCAGTTTTTAAAGGTCGTTTTTGTTTTTTTTTTTTTTTTCTGTTTCAGAGGCAGAAAATTCTCTATCTTTGTATCTTTGAATGTTTCATAAGTGGCACATTTACTTAGAAAAATGACTGACTGCCAGAGGCAGTTAGGAAGGAGTGAGGATCCCTTAATGTGGAGTAAGGTAGCAGACTCAGGGGCCCTAGCAAAAAAAAAAAAAAAAAAAGGAAGAAACAGTATGCAGGCTACCTCCCAGAGTTATGCGAGGGTACCCAACGCTGTGGGTGATCCATGAAATTCAGATTGTAGTCATTTCCCAAATGAAAGCTTCAAGTTAACTTCCTAGATGAGCCGAAGAGAAACAACCGCCATACGCCCTCAGTGGGCTATTTCAAGTGTTTCCAATTTAATTAACATGATCCTAAGCAAGGGATGTTCATATTCCTGGGAGGAAGGGTCGTCCTTCCCTGCGTCCTCAATGATGAAGTGTAACTCTTTGTTCACTTTCCCAGGTTCTTTGCCCCTGAGAGTTTGAGCATGGTAAGCCAGTTTCCATAGTGCCCTGGCCTGAAGGGAGCTGCACACTGGGGCTTATGGCTATACTACTGAATAGATCTTGTAGACAAAACTCAGCCAGACACTCAGAAATTTATAAAAACTTCTTTTTCTTTCTCCCTGGACTAGATGAAGGTGGAACTGGAAGGGGGGGTTGGGGGTAAGAATTTATTTCTCTTTCATCTAGGTTTGTGTCTGCTACAGCCTCTGGTCCTAATAATTTCTACTGTGGAATTTAATTTTCTCAGACTTGGATTCCTCGTCCTTTTGCCAAAGGTAGTATATTCTGGAGATGTGAAGTGACAGGAGAAACAGCCCCCACTTCCTGCGAGATAATTTTGTGTACATTAAACAGACACATTAAGCCATTTAGAGGAGAGGTGTTTGTTCTCAGGAGTCTGGAGGAAATCTGAATTTCTAATTCTGGACTCTTTAATAATTTTCAAAAGAACTGAGGGTACTAATTAACTGTCTTTGAACTTCCTTAGGCTGTCATCTATGCCCTGATCTCAAAGTAGGGATTGAATTCTCTACCTCTATGAGATTCTTAGCCTGGACACCAGCCTTGAGGGGTGGAATTGAACAGAGTTTGGGATGAAAACTAATATATACAGAGAAGAAAAGACACAAGGTCACATTTGAACTCCCAGCTTTGAGTCAAGGCAAGAGGCTTTATGCTGTATTTTTTCCACTCTATTGTGATTGCTAAGTCTTGGAAAGAAAGCCAAAAGAGAAGGAAACAAACAAACAAACACAATAAAAACACAAAACAACAACAAAATGGGGTAGGGCTTAGACTTAGTTGAGGGTGTTTAGGACACAGACTGTTTTCTTGCTCTTGTATTTAAGGATTGAAAGAGATCTAATCTAGGGATTTTTCATTTCCTGGGTCCATTCAGGTGGTGCCTCTATAGAAAGCTTTGCCAAAGATTCACAGCTCAGTAACAAAGAGCCTACCAAGGCTCTGCACTAAAGAATGTGACTGATTAGTAAATTCTGCCATGAGAGAAGGCTAGAAGGTGGCCTGGCCAGCACTGCTGTTTCTGCCTTAGCTATTTGAGACCGTGTCACTTGTATTTCCTTAATGATTAAACTGAGGTTTGCCTGAAGTCTTGCAGGGTGTTGACTAGAACCTGTCTCCTGATCATGTTTAGTATGTTGATAACTCAGATCTGTAGGGTAGATCTCTCAGAGAACCAGGAAGGTTGTCAGCTTCCTTGGTGAGCCTTTTACTTTTTCTTTTCTTTTAAAAATGTCTTTTCATACTGCAGCCTGACATCAGATTTTTCCATCTGGAGATTTCTTTTTAGTGTTTGGAGGAGCAGAGGGGGTGGTTTTCATAGCCACATTGCTTCGGCAGACAAACAGAAATGCGGGCACAGTTTTCCAGTGTGCTGTGTCCACTCCCCAAATTCTTTTAGCACCCAGTGTGAGCCAGTCTTAGCCCTCCTACTACAAAGTTCTCCCAGCCCACTCCTGGGGTCCATTCTCTCATCTCTACAGCTGCCTTCCCTGTGCCCCACTCCCCCAGTACCATAAAAAGCTTGTGGGGGCTGATGACGTCATGGTCTTCTTCCTTCATAGCCAGGACCTCCTATTTCTTCCTGTTTCCCCCGCACCCCCTTCATGTTCTTTCTCGTCAGCTATTCACGCTCACATCTTAATGGCTGTGCCTACAAAGATAAATACATTTTGCCTCTGACCAAAAGCCGTCTCTGGTCTGACTTGAATTTCAGAGTCTGCCTGAGTTTGCAGGAAGGAAGCAGGGGCAGAGTCCTCAGTTTCATCTGGGGAGCCATAAAAGTTTGCTAAGAGTTTATTATCCCCATCCAGATGAAAATGGAATTCCAAGGCTTCAGATATGAAAGATAAATAACCAGGCAAGCTTCCGCTTCTGTGAAAGCCAAGTTCCCTTTGCTGGTTTTATGAGTCTACCTGCTGTGCCCTCGCCCTGGCATTCATCTCCTGGTGATGTCAGATAAAGCCTTCCCCGGGGACTTATGCAAAATTGGGATGGAATAGAGAATTTCAGGCCGTTGGAGAAACTTTCAAGAAGGGTGACTGATCACATTCTTGGATGATGACTGCCATCCAACCTCAGTTCTGGCTCTTCTCTTTCCAGTATAATGGGGGCTGGAATAAAATGCCCGTTCATTGGAAGATCCAGGATGGCTTAGAGACTAGGGTTGTGAATGATCCAGCCTGTGAGCCTTAGAACTGCCTATAGTTACACACAGGGGGTGGGGGTGGGGTGGGGGTGGGGGTGGGGGTGGGGGTGGGGGGCGACTCTTACATTTGAGGTGTCCCAGATTCTCAGGTCTGACTCGCATGCTCTGGTAGTGAGGGCAGCTAGGAAAGATGCCTGTTTCTGTGTACAGTGTGAGTGCTCAGAGACTCCCACGGCTGCAGTGAGCCTGCCCCTGGGCCACTCTGGGTGGCCATTATTTCTCCCTAGAGCTTGCTTCTGCGCTTTGTGATTGGCAGAGTCTGGTGCTGACCTCTCAGCTCCTAGCTGTAGCAAAGTCCTATAGATTTGCCTTCAGTGCTCCTTCCCTTACAGTCCTGGCTGAACCCCTGGACTTCTTGCCTTATTCACCCTACTAGATTGTGTGTCATGTGCCTCATCGGCCCACTTAGTGTCAGCAGCTCATTTTGTATGTCATGACAGGTGAAATTTCCCCAAATCCAACTTTGTTTAGGTCTCCCCATTGGCTTTGTGTGGTCTAAATCCCAGATTCTTTATACAAATGATCAACACACACCCTCTAACACCCTCCCACACACTATCCCCCCATATACTTTGTGGGGTCAAATATGACTTCATCTTCAAAACTATGTTACAGGTGAGGAAGCCAAGGCACAAGGAGTTTTTAATATCCTAGGGAAGATCATGTGTTCAGTAAACCTCAGGACCGGGATCCTAGGATAGAATGGCCTTGATTCCTTCCCCTCCTGAAATCTACAGTCTTGTCTATAATTCACCTGCACACATGTGTGGCCCACAGGCTGTTGAGCCAGACTGTCTGACCTTGACTCTGCCATGTACTCATTGGGTCAGGGACAGAAAACAAGAGTAGCTACTTGACAGGATTATTATGAAGATTAAATTCCCTAATATTTATAAAGAACTTAGAACAGTAGCTGGCACAGATGAGGTATTATATAATTTGTTTGTTAATCAAATATAGTAAGTTGTAGGTTTCTTGAGAATAGGAAACATGTTGTTTGTTTTATAATTCCCTTTGTCTTATATGGGAGATGAAGGGAGAGAGGATATTTCATCCTCGTATCCAATGGATCTATCTGGATGAACCAAGACCTCTGCCTAGCAGTTGCTGACAATCACAGTGCAAAGAGATCTAGCGTCTCCACTACAGCCAGTGTTAAGCACAAGAATGTAAGAATCCAAGTGTAGTGGAGGCAACTGATAAGTCTGTCCCCACCACCTCACACATGGTGAGGATGCCACCCTAGGGAAGATCACGCGTCTAATAATCCTCAGGACTGGGATTCTAGGATGAGCTGGCATTGATTCCTCCTCCTGCTTCATGTACTTTCCATCTATTAATGTGTCCAGACCCAGTGCTACAAGCCTGCTGTCCTAACTATATGAGAGGCTGAGGTAGGGGAATACAAATTCATGGCCAATTTGGACAACTTGGTGAGACCCTCGTGTCACAATAAGGACAATGCTAGAGATGTCACTCAGTGGAAGAGTGCTCCCTTGGGATCATTCTCCCCTCCTCTTCCTCTCTCTCTCTCTCTCTCTCTTTCTCTCTCTCTCTCTCTGTATAAGTGTGTATGTATGGGTGTAGTGTACATTATGTGTATGTGTATGGTGTGCATGGTGTATATAGTATGTGTACATGTACATGTCGTGTGTATATGTGTGTGTGCCATTTGTGTATTGTGTATATGAGTATGTACATGTTGTGTGTATGTGTTGTATGTGTTGTGTATATGTGTTTGTGTTTTTGTGTGTGTGTATGGTCTGTGTATACATGTGTGTGAGTATGGTGTGAGTAATGTGTGTATAGTGAATGTGTATGTGGTGTGTATGCACATGTGTATGCATGGTCTGTGTATATGTATGTATAGTGGTGTGTGTGTGTGTGTGTGTGTGTGTGTGTATGTGTATAGATTGGGAGGAGTGAAAGATACAGGATATGTAGGGAAGCAATCAAACCAGGCATTTGCTGTATAAAGAAGAGTTTTCATGTCAGGTTGGATAAGAGCCTGAGGTCATAACCACTTATCTAGTGTGGCATTTTCTGTAGTGGACACTTAGGTCAGCTACTTCCTTATATGACCATGTCCAGATACCTCCACCTCTCCTCTCTGCTGTCATTATTTAATCCCCCCCACCCAGCCGTTTCCTTCTATGGCAAAGCTAGTTTTATCGTCTTCTCCTTTGAGTCATTTCCAGGATAAAATGTGGATGCAACTGTGAATAGAAAAGCTATGTCATCCTTTCCTCTTTGATCTGCTTTCATCATAATGGGCCCATTTGGAAGGTTTCATGGGGACAGACACAATGCTCCTCCACTGGACTCCATAAGCCACTGAATGATCAAGGTTCCAGGGAAAACTCTAGAGTGAGGCTAGCTGGTTTCCATGGCAACTGCTTGCTCAACCCTGCATGCATGCTTCCTTCTTGCACGTAGGTGTGTGTTTGTTTATTATTGGCGCAACCTGCCAGTGCCCCAGCAACTACGCAGGTGCCATCTCCACTTCCACCTCTGAGGTCATTCTCAGTTTTGAGCTAGGACCCCCCCCCCGCCCCCAGCCAGGTGGTGGTGGAGGCACAAGTTCTGCTTGGCTAGAAAATATTCTCCCTCCCTTAGACCCTCTTTCATTTGTCAGGGCAGTGATGGTGATCTCTGGGGGTGCTGGGATGCCCTTTTAGAACCTTCAGAGTCAGACATTGTCTTGGCTCCTGCATTGAGTCACAAACTGGCTGGAGAGCTGATATTGACGCACAGGTCTGCACAGTCATGTGTGCGTTGCTGTTCTCTGGGGATGTCCATGAGCTAACAAGAGACAGGAAGCAGAGACACCTGGGTTACTCCCCCAGGGTGACTCTGAGCATCTGAGGGATGGTGGTCTAAATTAAGATGTCCTGGACCTGGGAAATTTAGCATGACTGTGAAATAGCACATATCTGACTTCATATGGGTTTCTTCTTAAAATGATCACATTTAAGTTAGGTTAGTTAGGTAAACCATATTATCATTTTTTTCTTTTTCTTTTTAAATTATTAAAGTATCCTTAATTCTTTAATAATTTCATACATGTATGCAATATATCTTGATCATACCCATCCCAACTCTTCCCTTGTACACTCTGGATGTCCTTTTTCTGTCTTCATGTTATCTTCTCTTCCATTTGATTTATTTATTATTTTAACTAACATACTTAATCTAGTTTCTTTTTATTTTTTTTATTTTTTTTAAAGATTTATTTTATTTTATTATATGTAAGTACACTGTAGCTGTCCTCAGACACTCCAGAAGAGGGAGCCAGATCTCGTTACAGATGGTTGTGAGCCACCATGTGGTTGCTGGGATTTGAACTTATCACCTTCGGAAGAGCAGTCGGGTGCTCTTACCCGCTGAGCCATCTCACCAGCCCCTTCTTTTTATTTTTAAAAGATGTGTGTCTCTTAGGTAGATGGAGTAATGATTAGACCAATGAACTGTATGATTTTAATTACATTTTATGCATATTGTACCACAGGGAAATATACATGCATATAAACACGTACATGTATATGCACATACATGTATATAATATATAATATAAAATAATATTATAATAAATAATAATATTATATATAATATAGTATAAATATATAAGAGTCTCTCAGGAAAGGAACCACCTCCTCCAGTCTGCCTTTAGAAGCCTGGATAACATTTCTAGAAGCCTCCAGTATACCTTCACATGTAGCTCACCAGCAGAACTGAGTCACCAGCTTGATCTTTCATCTATTTCTGACAAATAAAAAGGGGCACCGAGGTTAGCCTTGACTAACTGAGGTTTACCTAGGAGCAGTGTTCAGACCCTTCCCTCCATCATTTGCATCCCTGAACAAAGTCAGTGTGCTAGGAAGAAGGAAGCTGGGGATGAGATCTATCAGAGGCAAAACCAATATGCCCTATAGCAGTGCTTCTCAACCTGTGGGTTGCCACCCCCTTGGTGTGATATTTGAATATCAGATATTTACATCACAATTCATAATAGTGGCCAAAGTACACTTATGAAGTAGCAAAAAAGTAATTTTATAGTTGGGGGTCACCACAACATGAACTGTGTTAAAGGTCACAGCATTAGGAAGGTTGAGAACCACTCTTCTATAGGAAAATCCACACGGAGGTTAATGTGTGTTAGTGTCAGTGGACACAGTTTGACTACTTATTGTACCTGGAGTTAAATATTAAATATCTGTCTATAATTATAAATGAATCATCAATAAAGTGTAAAAATAAGTGCCTTGTGGGAAAATGTGTGATGGACAAACCAAGAGACAGACAGACAGAAGACAGACAGACAGACAGACAGACAGACACACACACACACACACACACACACACACACACACACACACACACACAAAATCAGAAACATGGCCTTCATGGCTTGCCTTGTGTTTCTTTTGAGAACACTGGTTCATAACATTCATGGTTGAATACAAAGCCCAACTATTCTGCCTCAGTCACAGACTCTGTGGCCTTGGACCAGCTGCTTTTCTGAGTCTCAGTTGCTTCACTTGTAAAATGGGACTAACAGTAGCAGCTGCTTCATGGGGCTGTCAGTGGCTGCTTGCTTGTTAACATGTGTAAAGCACTCAGGAAAAATGTATTCATGTTTAACACACATGAACCAAGATCAGTGGTCACCTGGGGACCGGTGGTTATTCTTGAAGTCTTCCAAAAGTCTCTAACCTCCCTTACACAGTGCCTCTGGCTCAGATGTGGAGCAATCACCCCACAGAGAGCATTTGGTTGGACATAAGTGAGGACCCTTGGCATATGGGTTTCCTGTTGATGTCCCAGCCGAGGGATTTCCTCCTCAACATTGAGGCAGCTTTGTGGAAGAGAATAAATGGGGAAAATGGTCTGTGAAGAGAAAGCCCTTCTCTGGCTGCCACCTCAGAACAGTGGGAATTGACTGAGATAGAGCCAGCCACTATATTCACCCAGCTCCAGGACAGAAGGCATTTGCAATCATGTCGCCTATTGGTTTCGAACTCAGAGCCCCACTTTAAGACCTATTTTTAGGAGTGTCTGTCAGGAGAGGATTTGAGAATAACCCAGGGAATGGGGTTGTCCTGGATTTAAAGTTCTTTAAAAGTCAACATTTGTGATGAATTTGTGACTTCCACCCATGTAACTCTGGCCCAAGGGTACACACGGAGAGCTCGTTCAGAACCTCGGGCAGGGCAGTTCTCGTGTGATTTGTTTTCACATCATCACTAGATCTGAACAAGCTATCCACTTCCCATCTTTGCCTGGTGTTGAGAGGAACCGAAGCCCTGTGCTACAGGGTGCCACAGAGACACCTGCGATTCTACTGTGCTCTACACAGAGAAGGGCGCAGAACTAGGGAGAGCAGGTGACATGTCCCTAGTGCACACATTGAAAGTATGTCGCAGGACAATGCAACATTCTCCAGATTTGTTATTTGATTTGTATACATACTTCCGTCTTCTCCTCTGAGTGACTGTCTGTAACTATGAGCTAACTGCTGATCATGTTTACTGGAGTACTGAATAGGGGTGACAAGTATTACCTTCATTTTCCATTTCCCATATGTGTGCGATATATATGTGCATATGTGCTTTTATGTATGTTGATGTGTGTCTGTATTTATGTGTATGTGCACCAGTGTATATGTGTATGTGTAGACCTGAGGTTAATGTCTGGAATCATGTTCAATTGTTTACTTACTTTGTTCTTTGAGATGTGGTCTCTCAGTCAAACCCAAAACTCACCACTTTGTCCAGTCTTGCTGACTAGCTTGATTTGTAGATTTCCTATCTCTCCTCTTTATTTTATTTTATTTTATTTTATTTTATTTTATTTATTTTTTGGCTGCAATTATATATAGGTTGC
This sequence comes from Mus minutoides, assembly GCA_902729485.2. NCBI lineage: Eukaryota > Metazoa > Chordata > Mammalia > Rodentia > Muridae > Mus > Mus minutoides. Next base: position 863,672 of record LR749830.1, on the reverse strand, counting down.
TATGTCTCCCCATCTCTTATGTGGGTTCTGGGGAATCCATACTCTAGTCTTCATGCTTGCCAGGCAAGTGCTTTAACCACTGAGCTGTCTGTCCCTGTAGTCCCTGCACTACAGGGAGAGAAGGTCCCATATCCCTCTCCAGTCTATTGTATCTACAGGTGAGGCAGCCAGTGTGGGTGGCTAGCCTACTTGCCTTAGTAGTGATGATCCCGGTGGCAATGCTAGACCAAGTGGGCACTGGATGCTTACTGTTAAAAATGCCCCAGCATTCCAGGAAGATACATAAGGCGAGGCACCACCAGCCGTTAGCTGGACACAGTCTCAACAAGATTTGACCTCATTAAGGAGGCATTTGGCCAGTTGTGCTCTACAGTTGGAGATGAAAGTCTCCACAGGGACTTTTACTGATAAGCTTTCAAAATTTGAACATCCTTCAGGGTAGTTTCCTCATGGCTCTTTTTCTGTCATGTGTTTCCTTCACATGTACATGCATGGTTTACTCATTACAGCTTCTCTAGATGTCTTTCTCTGTGTCTTCTACTCTCTTTTCCTCATATACTTATCTACAGACTTCTTGGTATGACCACACCTATGTGCATGTATGCATGCATACATGACTGTGTTAGCATGTTAGATCTTCTGAGACAGGGTCTTATATAAAACAGGCTGGTCTCACACTTGCTAAGTAGCAAGGGCTGGCCTTGAAATCCTGATCTTCCTCCCTCCATTTCCCATGAGTTAGCACAACATCATACATTACCATGTCTGACTTATTTTCTTTTTCTTTATTTTTTTTCCTCTTTCCTCTCCATACCTATTAGCTTTGAAAGTGTTCATTTAAGTGAGCTCTTCTGTGCTTACTGGATAGAAGAGTATTTTAGATTTCAAGTTAAAACAGATAATGACTTGAAAGTCTGATGGCACCGAGACATCATTTTGCTTAGTTAAAAATCCTGATTGCCCATTGGACAATGGATCTTGATGAGGTGGAAAGGCCTAGAATTCCTGCTGCCCCATGTTTGGTCTATTGCCACTCTTGACTATCTGCTATTTAATCTAACAGAGAAATAATCAAACGTATACTCTTCTCTACCCCGTCAAAGAAAACCTTGCTATTCCCCACATAGATGAACCAGGGACTTTTGATTAGAAACCAGACAATTACCAAGGATGTCAGAGAATCTCATCCTGGAGTTTGTAATTGAACAATAAAAATGTATATCCATGCAGAGGCCATGGAATAAGACTTTTAACTTGAATCAGAGAATGAGGAGAAGAGCTGTCTCTTACAACATGGCACAGATGATCTTATGATGAATAATGGTCCCGTCCTGAAATTACATCCTTACTGCCAAGCAGTGGCTGTAGATTGGAAGGTTAATGGTGATGATAATTGTGCCTTGCATTTGCATACAGCACCCCTGTCTCAGCCACTTGTTAAGGCCGTTGTCTTCAGAGCTGTCAGGCAGAGACTTAAATCTTTGGAGAGGGCATCAACACTGGTTGCACAATATTCCTTATGGAAGGATCCACAGGAGCCGTATAGGAAGAACAATTTTCCTCCCATGACTTGCTGGCTTGGTGCTGCCCTGGACTGCGTGGGCTGTGTGGCTCAGAGTGCGCCGTGTGAAGGAGTATGTAAAATACTGGCAGGCGGCCTCTTATTTTTTTTCAGGTCTTAAGTGCTTTAAATGCCTAGGAGGAATTGTGGGACCTGAAGCCCCTCTGCCTCTGTCTGCCTAGAGAAAGAGGCTCATCTTTTGTTCTTTATGCTAAAAGGGCTTATGCACCTCTAAAAACAGCTCCTGTTTCTGGTGCTCTGCAAACCAGGAAAGGAATAAACTTCTGTGAGGGCTTTGCCTTGTCTCTCCCTGAAGTAAACGAGGAGCTAGCCATTCCTATGCAAAAGGAACCTTAGCATCAGAATAGCTGAGTGGCTTGCTGCAGGCTGCACAGTAGCTTTGTGGTCTGACTCAATAGCCTGCTGATCTTCTCCAAGAGCCAAAGCTTCTGAAGTCATGATTTTTATTCCCTTAGAGTCTGAATTTCTGGGCAAAATCATAAAACTATAGCTACTTTGAATAAAGGACAGGAGTCCACAGAAGCTGCCTTCCCACCCAGTGTCTCACCCCATGAGTTCTGGGAGACCTTGAGTGCTACAACACCTGAGCAAGGAGCTTGTCCACTTCCCAGGAAGGGCCTCTCTGGTTTATGCCACTGCTTCCATCCTGAAAAACTCCAAATTCCTCTTAGGTGGGGGCAAGCATTCAACAAAGATTTCTCCACCACTTCCTTTTGGAAGGCCCACCACTTCCTTTTGGAAGGCCCACCACTTCCTTTTGTGAGCCAACTAAAAGGCATCCCTAGGTAGCTCTTTGTCTTTCATGGGAAGGGAGCTATCCTTGCCTAGATGTGGATGGGCATCTTCTCAAGGCCTGGGCTAAGAGAAAAGGCTTGAGGTGAGGTGGGAAGTATTGTCCCCTGAGTAGCTGAAGGTCAGGGTAAATGTATGTCAGAACCTCTGGAGGGTCAGCAGGTTCAGGCCCAGGATGAGCTCAGGAGCAAGCTGTTCTGGAGTGTGCTCTGGGCAGACTTGCTTAGATCTCTCTTAGCCTTCTCTCCAGATGTTTCTAGCTAGAAAGAAAAAAAAAGTTTCTGGCTCTTCTGATAATGGTAGGGACCACGTGCTCTCCTGAGATGGCTATTCAAAGAATTCCCCATGTGGTATTTGACGTCATTTATTTGTACCCAAGACATTCGGCTACCTTTGGCTCCTGAGCTATGTGGAGATAGGTCTTCTCTTGGGAGGATTCACAGCCATGTGTCCCCCTGCCCAGGGCTGACTCTCCTTGCTATGCATGGAGATGATAGTCATGGAGCATTTGTGATGAAGAAAGTATACAGAACCTGACCTCTACTTAGAATGTTCCAGATTCAGTAGGAAGACAGATAAATGGTATCTGTGTTCCTAGGGTTGGATTCAGGCTGCCCTCTGGTCAAAGCACTACCACATGTCCCTTTGCTTACCCCACTTTCAGCTATATTAGGAGAATGAACATCTTAAAGAGGCAGAAGACAGGACAGGTTACTGATCTGAATATTTGCAATTAACAGTAGGCTTCTTGTTTTATACACTTGTTCAGTATACAGATACAGACCAGATGTGTTGAAGGTGACTTTTCAAAGGCAGCCTGTCTCAGAGCAGAGCTGAAAGTGAATGTTTATTAGAGATCTTTGCTACTACTCCAAGGGTGAGAGGGAAGGATGTGAGGGACACAGAGACCAAGTGTGAAGCAGGGTTAGGAAAACCTCTATCAATCCCTAGAGAACATGGGACCTCAGAGAGTCTGTCAGCAGAGTCACAAATCACCTGAGACTGAATGTTATCGTCAATCAGCAGTAGGAGGTAGTGTAAGATCAAACCAGAAAGACCCCTATTCCAAACACAGGCTGTTAGTGCACCCCATGAATCACGAGAGACCTGTCTTGATGCAAACTGCAAGAGGAATTTTAATTGGAGCTCCGGGACGACCCGTATCCCACGCAGGGGACAGGGGAGTCGACCACGAGGCTCAAAAATTAGAAGCTTTTATAGCAGTGGGGTAGGCGGTTGGGGAAATTGGCGCGGTTTCACATGATTGGCTAGTTCAAACATCAGCAAGAGCAGCTTGAGGTAATAGCTAACTCTAAGAGACAAAAAGGGGGGGGGGGGAAGGGGGAGGTAATCTACCTAACAGTTAAGTCATGTACTACCTTAGGCAACCTCCTGGGGCGTTGAGACATTCCACAGAGGTCGCTGTGACATTCAGAGGGCTTGGGCTATTCTGTGATTGTTCCAGGAAAGGCTTGCCCCGTAGCTAGGGCCATCGGTTAGTTTAAAGGTTCACTTCCCCTCCTGACACAAGGGACTCCATTTTGTCTTTGGTTACGTACTACTCTTTCAGTAGACTGCCCCTCAAAGAGTGTGGCCCCTATTGCACATCTCTCTGTAACTGAGCCCCACCACTGCTTCCTTGGAAAGGTCTTTGCCCATACTAGGGTTTCATCGATGTCTTAGGCAGCATGCCCTTTCTGAAAGGTGCCTGCAGAGCTGTGGCTCAGACCCTGGCAGCCCAGAGTCTCATGCAGAACTCTGCAGCAAGATATCATGTCAATAAACCCAGGCAGATATCAGCTCTGCAGTTGCCAGTGAGTCCCCGTACCCATTCTGCATTCCTAAGGAAGTATGTGAGACGCTGCCATGTTAAGTTATGCCCAGGGACCATACAACTAGCTAGGAAGACCTTAGGACCCCCACACTCATATCCCATTCTAAAGGTACTTTGTTTTCCCAAGTTTAGGATAGTCTGTGGTATTGAGGGCAGAGCAGGGGTGATGGAGGGTTCGTTAGTGTCCCCCAGCCTTCCCTTACCTCCCTTGCCCATCTCTAGCATCCCCTGTTATTTGCCCCAGCAGTTACTACATGTGCTGTATCTCCCTCCATCCTCCAGAATCCTCACTACTTCCCCTGCCCACCTGCCTTCTTTTTTCATGATCTTTTTTGGCTCTCCTATGTTGGACATAGTTTTATCCTAATTGCTACACTCTGTAAATACCATCGAAGTCCCCTAGGAGGCTGAGAATGCATACTCTTAAAGGGCAGTGCTGTTGCATGTGTGCGGTTTAGGACTGTGAACCTAGGGAAGCCATATTTAAGCACTTCCTTTCCATAAAAGATGCCGTGTAAGCCTCCTCCCTGGGGATCTGCGTGCTGAGATTCACTGGTACCCACCAAGCTCATGAGCTCAGGGCTCATGGAGACCCCCCAGCAGCTACCCACAGAGCTCAGTGTAATATGGCCTCATCTCTATGCCTTTAGGGGTCTGTGTTCCTTCTGACCCAGACCTATAAAAGGACATAGTGTATAGACAGACTATGTATGACTCAAGATGCCACGGCTCAGCGTGCTATCGCCCATGATGCCAGAGCTTACAGTACCAGTGATCAGTGGATTCACTAAGTGGGAGGGTGGCATTGAAACCAATCAAGCCAAATTTGGGAAACATCCAAAGATGGCTTTGAGCTGAAACTCTTGTTGCCATCCCACCCTTGTGACCTGCCACTTAATCACATGGCCAAGGATGTGTTACAAGCTGGAGAAATGTGTAAATGTTTAGAGATGAGCGAGCCGCAGGCTGTAAATGGCCGTGGCATGTTTATATGAGACTGGCAGCTCAAAAAGGAGACTCTAATAGCTTTGTATTTTATTGTTATTTATTTTTTGGTGGATAGAATTACCAACCTGATGGATGGAAGGATTATTTGAGCTGTTAAATATTTGGGATTTGCCAGACTTTTGATGTAACATCTTCTGGCAACTACTTTAGAGTAAACCCAGACTAGCTTAGATTAACTTGGATCTGTGGGCTGAGAAAGGGAGGCTGGGGCTAGAGACGGTGGGTCCCTTCTCCTTACTTGCAACACTACCCTTTGAGAGGGTAGGATGGACCTTAGTTGTGCCTGGGGGAGAGTTGATCTCTGCTACATGAATTCTCAAGTTTTGATGGTGAGAAAGAAAGGGAGGAGAGGCCCTTGGTCTTGCAAAGATTATATTCCCAGTACAAGGGAATGCCAGGGCCAGGAAGCGGGAGTGGGTGGGTTGGGGAGCAGGGTAGGGGGAGGGTATAGAGGACTTTCAAGATAGCAGTTGAAATGTAAATGAAGAAAATATCTAATAAAAAATTGTTTTTGAAAAATAAAGAAAGAAAGTATGTAGAAAGGAGGAACTAGAAATGCTGAATTAGTTGCTGACATAAACAGAGGCCCATCCGTCCCCGTTTCTGTGTCCTGTTATCAAGAGTACTTCTCATGTCTTCCCAGTGGCTTTCCACTATGGTCATTGTGTGTGTCTCCCTCCTCCGCTGCAAGGCTTTTGGCTGTGGCTCCTTCTGTCTGCTGAGGAGGTTTGTTGATTCATCTATAAATAGTCCAGCTTGAATCAACAAGGGTGAGCTCAGAATGGAGACTCTTCCACCAAGACTTTTTGAGCCACTAACTGTGATCTGTAGGTTCCTCTTCTCAAGGCCATCTCTGTCCATGAGAGCAATCCAGTGGGAAGACAGACACCATCTTGTCTTTTGTTAGTTGGATAGCTTAAAAAAATGGAGAAGCATAAAAGTGAAAAGTCAGATGGAAGGAAACATGGGAAGTGGGGTGTGGACCTGGCTAAAAAACATGGTTTCAACCTTCCTCACTCATCAGTAATTAGGGCTGGAAGCAACAGCCTCATATGCTGTTAAGAGAATTAATTGGGGTGCATGCTTGTATGTCTAAAGCTATGTGAGTGTTAGTTGTTTTTGAAAATCATTCTAGGTGATGTTCAATAGTATGTGGGAATTAATTTCACATTCTGCCTTAACGTTAGAGATTCCCAGGGCTTTTACAGTCTCATCCAAGCTTGTTTTTGAGTGAGCTCTTCTTACAACAGGGGAGAGGGGTTTGCCCACATTCAGATTTGGCAGCAGGCTGGGGGTCAAGGTACAAAATTCAAAACATTGGAAACGTGACTTATGCAAGTATAGAATGGGCAGCGTCAAATAGTGCCCTTAGCTTATTGCTATGGGATGTCAAGGTGGGGTTCCGAGTCACTTGAGATAAAGCGTTGGAGTAATTGGTAGATTAGGGAAAAATGCAAGCTGATGTCTTATGGTGTGAATACAGATATAAACTTGAGATTATATTTTCTGTGGAAATGGATCTTTTGTGTTTCTACTACATGAACCCAGTGTTAACATTTATTCTTCAAAATCTGGGCATTTTTAATGAGCTGGAGGTTCTTTCCCCTGGAGAGTTCTCTGAGTAAATCTTGTTCCACCTATGACATTAACAGGGCAGGCTGCCTTTCCTTGTCTTAAACTGATGGTGACATCAAGTCTTCCCACAGGGAATTACCCCTATGCTTCTTACTTTTTGCTCTCCTACTGGGCACAGAGGACTACTGACCTTGCTTCTATTCTTCATTGGAGAAGTGAGCTTAGTGATATAACTATGTCAGGGTGCTCATGCATATTTGTGACTTAGAACTGGGCAGGGCCATGGAAGAAGATCACACAGTCTTGGATACAGAGAAGCTTGACATGCAAGAGAGAGATAGACCCTGACAAACAGTTGCACTGCCATTGGACAGGTAAAAGCAAAGAGAAGGAAGAGGTCAGAGAAGGAGGTTAGGGGGTGGGGAGCTTGGCCAAGTAGAGGGATAGGAAAGGACTCGAGAAAGGGCACAGGCCTGAGAAGAAAGGAGTTCTGGGCTCAGTGAACTGCCTGGGTAGAATGTGGAAAGCGAGGAGTAAAATGCTTCACATTGAGAGTACAAATGTTGAGTTTTCTATCACATGTCACCTTCTGTGATTAGCCTGGGAGAATGTAGGAAGGGCCTGAGATGACCAAAAGCCATCCTGGTCCATCTGTCATGGTATCAGGAGCTGGAACCTAGACCAGATTGAGGAGCAGGGAAGGAATGGAAAGGTTGGTAAGAGTCCAGCCCTTTTATGAGTGAATGTATGAATAGTAGTCACCGACCAAACAGTTCACCAGTGCCTAGAACCTTCTGTGTGCCAAGTTCTCAGCCTTCCTCTGGGAAGACAAATAAGTGTAAGCACCTGACAACGTCCTAGGGGATATTGGCAGTTTGACTGAGGACACAGGACAGAGCCTGGTCACAGAGGAGCTGTGTGAGGTACGGCCATGTGGTACTGTGGCCAGGGGTCACATATTATACTGAGCAGAGCTCACTCTGGCCAAGAATTTTGAGGCCAGAACAAACAAGAGGGAAATGAAAGCGAGGGAGCCAAGACATCTGACTCAGAGTGAACACGTAGCCTGTGTTTTTTGCTGTCCAAAAAGCAGACGAAGTGGTTCAACCCTGCACTTGGGAGGAACTCAGAGAGCATTTAAGCTTTTGCCCTTATCTAAATTACCTGGAGTCCTTAACAGTTTGAGGCTTTGGGGGAAGCAGAGCTTTTTGTCTCATGCTTAGAGAGGAGAGATTTCTGGAGAAGGACCTAGCACTTTGATTACATTGGGTAGATCAAAGAGCATAGTGCGGCTGTAGGTAGGACCTGGTTTTTGGTAGCACCTGGAAAGCTGGGAGCTTTCCTACAGTACACACACAAAGAGGTACCATGGGTCAGGTGATGGAGTTTGTATGAGTCCTGCTGAGACCTTGATTTCCTAGTGGTGTGAATAGGGGCCAGGAAAGACTTGCAGTAAGAGGCCGGGTCAAGGTTGACCAGCAAAACACTGGTCTTTGAAGCTGTGGGAGCAGGTGCCTTGGAGATCTGGTTAACTATGGCTATTTGGCCAGTAGGTTATATTTTTCCTCTCAGGAATGCCAGACATTTGCATTTTAATGAAGTTTCCTGGTATTTTGCATGTTGTCAATAGTCAAAAACAATCTATGGGTTAAGAGATCGGCCTCTTATCTTCTTCTGTGATTCCAACCTGTGGCTACTTAAAACTAGTGCAGTCACTGAAGGTCCTTAGTGTTACAAAGTAAGGTGGCTGAGGGACAGTTCGAATCTGGGAAACTGAATAAGAAGCCAGGAACAATGGAGGTGGAGCTATGTGGTGTGGTAGCCAGGGGTCAGATGTGCTTTGTAAAGCTCACCCTAGCCAAAAACCTCAAGGCCAGGACAAAGAGGAAGGAAAATAAAGGTGCAGGAGCCAGGGCCTCTGGCTCAGTATAACCAGTGTAATTCCCGTTCTTTTTCCTCAGTGTCTGTAAAGAAGACCAGGCAGTGCTGGCTTGCTTGTGAGCAGCACAGGGAGGGGTACTTAGCCCTTAACCCACGTGTCCTTATTTGAGTGATTCAGTGTCTTCATAAGTGAGACTGTGACAAGAGTCCTAGAAAGCTTAGAGGTGGGGACATCTGTCACAGGTGCTCTCGGAGGCACTCTCTTTGTGTGTGTGTGTGTGTGTGTGTGTGTGTGTGTGTGTGTGTATGTATGTATGTTTTAGTCACTCCTTTAAGTTGCCCTGTAAAACACACAATACTATGACTCTTCTTCAAGATCAAATTCAGAGATGGTCATTGGCCAGACTTGGGTTGGTACAAGATTTTGAACTGCTTTCCAAAAGATCCTGCCACCACATTTACCCATGCTGAGTTCATCTTATACATGCAACCTTATATAGAGTATCACCTTCCTGGAGAAGAACAAGACAGAGAAACCCTAGGGCTTCTCTGACTCACCCAGCATCAGCACACTTTTTTTCTGCCAATGAGGCCTTATCTATATTGGGATTCTGTGATTCTAAAGGCCTTTTGCGTGCTGACCCCCCAACAAGAGCCAGGAATTGGGGATGCCTCAGGCTCAGACAGGCAGTGGCAGTGGTATGAAGAGTATGTTTGCATCATCTGTAGATGAGCTTTGTGTAGCAAACAGGTTCATGGATGTCTATAGAAGAGTCCATACAATCAGGCTGTCATCGAGGTCCTGGTCTGGATGCTTCACATGTAGCATTTGCTGTTTACAGCATTTTTTTGTCCTCCTATTCATTCTGAGTGTTCTCAATCCCCACCTCAAATGGCCCAAAGCTTCAAAGAGAAGTATTATTGATGTAGTTAAGTCTATTTTTAGCTTGCTTGTGGCTGGTGCACATCCAATGTTTGAAGCATTAAATTTTATATCTATTTTATCTACATCAGCAACTCTTTCCCTCCAAAAAATCCATTAAAAGATAACAGAAGCAGCTATCTTCAGACAGCATTCAACTGGCTCATATTTTGGTTGCAAATATGTCATGCCCCATCTTGCTGTAGCCAAGACATGCATTTAACAATTCCAAGGAACCACAGAAAGAAACAAGGGGAACTTTGATTGTTCGTAGAGATATGAGGGGGCATATCCTCTCGACTGTGCAGCTGTGTTCTGTCTTAGTAGTGGAGGGAGGTGGAAATAGAAGTAAAGCAAAAGGTATTCGGGGTCACAGATCTTTTTAATTAGATGCTCCTTCATATGTGTTCTTTCTCTTCTCTGTTTCTTACTATCTCTGACTTTCAGAGAGCCTTCCAAGATGGTAGGAGGCAGCCAAACCATGGGCTTCTGATGTTGTTTGATTCCTTCATCAGGCAGAATAAGGAGCTCCAAGGTACAAGTAATGATTGAGCCATCAGAGACAGTTTGGCAAATCTGTCCACCAGAATTGCTCCATGAGACTTTGCAGGGGACCCCTATCTTTGAAGGATGCTAATGAGTACATAGCATTGAGAAGCAACAAACTTGGGGAATTAATCAGATTGGTTTAATGAATAAAGATGGGAACAGAACCATAGGTTCTATACTCTACCTTTTATCTGGAGCTGAATAGAGGTTAATAGCTGGAAAATGTAGGGGGAAAAAAGCAAAAAACAAAATAAACAAAACAAAAAACAAATAAAAAACAAAAAACCTACCCAGGCTCAGTGAGTAAAATATTTGTCACACAAATACAAGGATCTGAGTTCTAATCCCAAGAACCCATGTGAAGTTGGGTATAGCAGCACACTCCAATCCTATGCTCCTTTGATAGCATGGGAGGCAGAGACAGGAGAATCTCTATGGCTCAAGCTATAAACTCACCACATAGTCCAGGCTGGCCTTTAACTCATAGTGATGCTCTTGCCTCAGTCTCCTGAGTGCTGGGATTACAGGCATGAGCTTTCACCTGGCAGAAATGTGCTTGGTACACCCATCCCCACCCCACATGATCCTATAGACATTAGAAAGATAAGAAGCAGTAATATAGAGAAAAGAGGATTTGGGAGGAAGTGAGATCTTTCTAGAACTGTTTCTGAAATCCAGGAAAGGGCCTATCAAGTGTCCACTCTGCCTCTTGATTTCATTACTTCTTTCAGGGGAGATAAAAGCCCTAAGGTGGTTACCTGTGGTTACCTGGTCATATGCAGGTTGGGTTTCTGTTTCTGTTTGCCCTGGCTTTGAAGGGCACCACAACTAAGTTGCATTCAGGACTCCAGAGACAGGACCCATCTATGTTAGCCGTATGTTTCAGGCAACAACCATATTCCCTTCTTTTCCTGCTACTGTATTCTTTTGTTCCAGATACTGGTTTTCAATTTTTATAAGAACACTTGGGTATTTTCTCAGGCTCAGGGCCACAGAATTTAGTTTATGTATCTCACACAGCCTTATAGCCCCCACTTTAGAGATGATACGTGTTGCCTTTCTGAGGAGTCCAACTCAATGCCAGGACCTCTGAACTTATCCCAGAAGATGCATCCCATTCTACACAGAAAATTGCCTACTTAAGGATGAGAATGTGAAGAGCAGATCTACAATGGTTTAAACTATGTCACACTGTCACTACTGCTGCCACCATGCCTTCTGTTTGTGCCAACATTAGTGTCTCTACCATCCCAGCACCACCACCTACACATGCCATCACTGTCATGAAATCATATCAATCTCCTAGAGCTTAATCAGTTCCAGTAATGAAATAGTAGTGTTATCAGACTTGTGGGGGACAAGGGCTCATATCCATACCCCAACCAAGACAGGCTGCTCTATTCATTCACATGTCCTCAGGAAGCCAGGTAAAACAGCCAAGATAATAATGAAAAGCTGGAAAAGAATAGATTTGGTCAACATGTTGACACTGGGACAGACAGAGATTCAGTGATCCCTGCCAAGCCCCATCTTTGGGGGCCTTGAAATGAAGTGAAGGCTTAAGTAGAGAGTAAGAGTCACTATACCTAAGAAATACCCAGTTAAAGGGTGGTCCTCCCCACCACAGACTCATCATTGTATCTTCTGTAAGGTGGTTTAACAAGTTCTGTGAAAGCTTTCCTCTTTGTCTGGCACAGACTTTCTGCTTTCTCTCCTCCTCGAGTGATCTCCCTGGAGACAGTCTATTTTATTGGTGTCCATTGATTGTCTCTACAGTCTGATAGCCAAAATAAGGGGGTACAAGTACCTTTTAAAGAGTGCATTCATCCCTGCCAAGTCATTTATAGCAATAGATTTAAATCTCATGTGCCCAGTACCCAACAACTCACAATGTACCTCCTTGAAGCTAACTGCAGCTGAATAAGGAGGACACACTAAATTATTCACCTCACCACAGTCTGTCTGAGTTGATTCTATTCTCTAAAGCCTTATTTATCATTCTTTTTATAATTTTCATACTTCTGTGAGACCTAAAAAGCATCTTTTCCCTACTTCCAAATCTGTAGGAAGTATATTAAAGACACAGTGGAAGTTAAGGTTAGAATGCTTAGTAATCCAAGAATAGAGGGGGAATTGATTTTTAAAACTTGGGCTCAGCAAGATTCCCATGGGAAGTCAGGTGAATGGCCTGAACTATCTGTCCTAGAGCAAGCACAGGGAGGGGCAGGGACTCGGGACTCATCTGGAAAGCTAGCTACAAGTTCACACACCAGGCTGAATGTATAACAAAATGAATAGAGACAGATACAGTGGAGATAAAAGAGGAAAAGTTAGCTAATGTGGCCATATAACATGGGCACACATATACAGTGAAGGGACAGGGGTATTTGTCTATTGGGCACTCTGAAGTAAGCCATGCTGTTACCACTCCTAATGTCCTCTTTCCCTGAGCGGAAGGAGACTCTTTAGCTTTAAACCATCTGGGCTTCAGTTCTGCTGAAGTTGTCACCTACCTTCTTGTAGTGACTGAACAAGCCAATAAAACCATCTCTGGGGAATTGTTGGAAGGTTCTCTGGGGTGCTTCAAGTTAGAGAGATGCCATTGCCTATCTTAAAATGGTCTGGGACAGTCACAGGTGCCCAGATTCCTCAGGTGGAGAGCTGGACTCTCTGAGGTTGAGTCCTCACTACCATTTGGTCCAGTTATCTCTGCCTTCAGCTTCTTTGGGTCACCTTAGTTGTTCTCTCTATGCAGATGGCTCTTGCCCCCCACTTTTCTTGGCAGTCCCTCTCTGATAGTGCTCTCTTCCCTGCAGAAACCCCCCAGTCAATCCTTCATTAAAATTACACAGAAAGTAAAAGCCCCTTGTTTCCTTTTCTTCTACAAACAGGTTGGATTTGTGGTGGCTCCGTAGGAGAAGTCAGCTCTGAAAGCAGGTTTCAGTTCTAGTCCAGCTCCTGGTGACTATATAGCCAAAGTGACTTCAGCTACTGCTACCAAGTAAAAACCCTGTTTTAGCAGAGGCAGGTAAACAGGCCATTTCAGCCTTTTGGTCTACTCAATCCACTCTGCTGGGGTACAGGGAGAATGCTATGCTGGAGACCTATATAGTGAAGTCTCGTTCCTCTCTTCGGGCCGGGTTTAGGCTATAGCAAGTTGCAATGAGTCTGAGCTTCTAATTCAGGTTTTGCTACTCACTGATTGTATGACTTAGGAAGGTTACATGGCTTCCTGGAATCAGGATTCACTCATCAAAAACAATCGTCATGTTGAGGACCAGGAGATGGCTTAGTTGCTAATACAAATAGGAGGAACATCTAAAATTAAAAAAAAAAAATCACATGCACTGGCAGACACTTGCAATCCCAACCTTTGGAAAGCATAGATAAGTGGAACCTTAGAGCTTTGTGGCCAGCCATCCTAAGGGGATTGGTGTGTCCTGAGCCAATGGAGACTGTCTCAAAAAACCAGGTGGGTGGCTAGTGACTAAAGTCGGCCTTATGCACACAAGGGTACATGTACCCCCCACAAATATGTGCACACACATTGTGGTGGTTTGATAAGAATGGCTCCTATAGGCTTTAAATACTTGGTTCCCATTTGATAAAACTGTTTATGAAAGGTTGGGAGGTATGAACTTGTTGGAGGACATGTGTCACTGGAGTAGACTTTGAGGTTTCAAAAGCCTCCTCCATTCTCAGTTCTCTCTGCTACTTGCTGTGGATCAAGATATAAGCTACTCAGCTACTGCTTCAGCACCATACCTGCCTGCTTGCTTCTATGCTGCTCACCATGATGGTCATGGAACTCACTTGAAACTACTGTAAAGTACCAAATATACTCTTCTGTAAATTGCTTGATTATGGTGTTTTATTACAGCAATAGAACAATAACTAAGACACTTGGACTTGCACACAAAATGGTCATGTTACTAAGTACTGATTTTAGCGTCTTGCTCACCAGCTTCTTTATTTGTGGTTTGGGGAAACCTTGAAAATTGGCCTTTGCAGTCTAAGTGACTGAATGAAGGCAGTCATTAGGAGTTAGACTCTTTTTTTTGTTTGTTTCTAGACGAGATAGTTGAGAATCTGTGGAACTCAATGCATTTGTTATAAACTGGTGGATGGAATAAGATCTTGTTCCTGACCTCACAGAACCAAACAGCATGGAGATAGGAGTCTTTTTATATGAATGGGAAAGTAAGAAAGGATGGGAGTGACTTACCTTAGGGTGTGGTCAGGGAAGTCTGTCTTAGGAAGCAACTTTGAGCTGAGATGGATGGGAAATGGGTAGTGCAGAAACAGGGAAAGAGTGAGAGTCTAGCTCCAACGTGAGAGAGCTGCACAGGTTCCAGTGAGAAAAACTAAAACAAGGAAGGCTGTATCAAGATACAGCCAGTAGCCTGGTGGGCTAGAGGAAGCAATTTGCAGTTTTGTATGGGCAGCATGGAGACTCATGAAGGGTTTTAAGAAAGGTGGAAATAGAGTAATTTTGCTTATGAAGACCTGATGGAGTTGACTGGAAGAAAGATTACTTAGACTAAAATTACTTAGACTCCCTCTTTCACAGGAAGAGCTTATGCACTCGCCCAAGGGCCAGCATGAGGCAGCAAGGGCTGTTAGTGTCTTTGGCTCTCCCTGGCTCCAGGCTCTGTGGTAGAGGTGGACCAGCTCATTGATGTTAGGAGTCTCTGAGGCTTGGGGACCCTGGTCTTCTGAAGCTCTGTACGCTTTCTTATGCCTTTGTGACTGAGAATTTCAGGGAGTAGATATTTCAAAAATGGCTGCTGTGCCAGAATTCCAGATTGATGACTTCTTTGCACAATTGGTTGGAAGATCAAGGAGCCGGAAGTGTCAGGCAGGTTAATGGAGAGGGCTGAGGAAGCTGACCTCGTCACTTGCAGAAAAAGACTTTTTAAGAAAATAGGCTATTTTCACCTCTCACCGAAAGCAAGGTTTTGTGCTGTTTATCTCAAGGTCTTGGGAATTTGTCCCCATTGAGAGGTTGTATAAGTTTGGTAAGCATTCCATCTCTTCTGCACTGGCAGGCAGATTGTGAGCATTAAAAGGTTTGTGTGTGCCCCCTTGCTACCTCAGCTTGCTGAGTACAATGGTTTGGCCTGTAGGGCAATGGAGGCTATTTCTCTTCATACTGCCCCCTCTGTGGGTAAGCGGGTGGTTTCCGGAGAGCACAACGTCCATTTTACTGTTGCATGTCTTTTTATGAGCCAACCATAGGACAGGATCCTTGGGTGAGGTTGCACAGAAAAAAATGGATTTAAATACATAGACAAAATGACCAAGACATCCTCCAAGCCTTGTTTCATGGGCTACACAGCCAGGTCAGAGACAGCTCTGTAGAACTTCCTATACTTATTGATTAATAGCCTGCTCTTTTCCAGGCATTAATTACACTACCATACCATGTCTCTCTTCCAATAGTTCTCCCTTACACAGATGCGGCAACTGAGGCTTACAGTGGTGACACCTGGTACCCAAAGGCATGAACATGCAGACAGAAATAAAGCCAAGATTTGATTGCAAGTATTTCCAGCCCATTGTCCCTTGTTTAAGTCCATGCCTGCTTCCTTAGTGTGTGTGGACAGGGGGCAGTATCAGTGACTCATTCTCCCCCAGGATATGTCTTTGATCTTGAAGATGCTGTGGGAAGGTCACAGTTGGCTTCTGGCCCGTCAGGACCCATCTTCTCTTTCATGGTGCTGTGACAGTATAGCCTTCCCTTCCCCAGCTTCCTAGGGGCTGAGTGAAATAATGGATCCAAAGGGTCTTCAGGGAGTAGAGTGTGCTGCAGTGGTGGCTTAGGTGCTAATGGGTAGCCTCTATTGCTGGCAGTCCGCTGAGGGAAGACACTGAACCTGGGTCAGCTACAGATGGGCACAGCTCCAAGGCAACAAAGATATGGGCCATGGTTTGCCTGGGCTGGGTCAGAAATTATGTCACCTGCCTAAGCTGCATCTCTGGCTCTTGCTTTCAGGGTTGAGTAGGCACCTGGGTACACGGCTGCCAGCTTACCTGTGGTTGTTCATGCCAGTGTGTTACCCCTGCTCCTTAGGGCTCAGCTTCAGCCCAAGCTATACTTTGGCCTTAATAAACAGTTACACGGAGATACATAGGGATGGTGGGGTTCCCATTTCCACCTGGATCAGATACTCTTAACAAGATCCAGGTCCATTCATGCCCCTCCTCTCTGCAGCTGTGGCTGTGGGAGTGGGAGGCAGCAGGAGAGTTAGCCAGGAGCATCTTTCTTATTGCCTCTGTACTTCTAGATCCTTAGCTCTCTTGCTTCATCAACCGTTAATAGCAGTAAATCCAGGAGCATCCTGGAAGGCCAACAGTACTCTAGGCAAGTGGCACAATAGCCTTCTAACAAAGAAGGACTCATAAAGGGGAACACAGTCTTGACTGGGGACTCTTCTAGTTCTAGACCATGCTAAGGTGGACATTTTCATTCTTGCCTACTGTGGCAGGGGGGTTAGAATTCAGAGTTGGGAAGATGAGCTTGGTGTGAGCTGTGTCTGATGATGCTGAGGAGAATAATGAAGGTGATGCTAATAGTAGTTAAAATAGCCAACAGTTTCCATTCACCTGTTCTCCTCAGCAGAAACTTAAATATCATTGCATATAATTCTGTCAGTTTCCCTTACTAACAAGTGTTAGCATCACAACAGAGATGGGAACACAAATACTGACAGAGGTTAAATGTTCTGCCCAGGGTCATCCTGACGATTCCAAAGTCAGCTCTGATCAGCAAAGCACCTTTCTTATAACTTGGGAGCCTAGGGTCCTTCTTTCAGATGCTCCAAGAATCATTCAAGTTCTGTCATGAGGGTGAAAGACCCAGACCTTTAACTGGGCCAGGGCCCTCATTCCCCAACCCCTCCTTGTGGCTTGCAGAAATTCTGGATGCTGCTTTGTTTTGTTTTGTTTTGTTTTGTTTTTTTCCAGGCTCTTTGTTAATTTCCAGGCTATGGTAGAATCAAAATGGTTCTACTCAATTTCTTACTGTGTTTTCCTCTGGACATACATGAAATGCACATGGTGTCTTAGTTAGGGTTTTACTGCTGTGAACAGACACCATGGCCAAGGCAGCTCTTATAAAGACAACATTTAATTGGGGCTGGCTTATCCATTATCATCACGGTGGGAGCATGGCAGCGTCCAGGCAGGCATTGTGCAGGAGGAACTGAGAGTTCTACATCTTTATCTGAAGTCTGCTAGCAGAATACTCACTTCCAGGCAGCTAGGATAAGGCTCCTAAAGCCCACACCCACAGTGACACACCTATTCCAAAAAGGCCACACCTTCTAATATCACCACTCCTTGGGTTAAGCATATACAAACCATCACACGTGGGGACTGAATGTCAAGAACTGAGCCTCACACGAGGAAGATTGAAAACCTCTTGGATTGGGTGAAAGATGTTTGAATTCCTAGCTGCTCCAAGTATCCCTCCCCTACCCTCAAGGCAACATAAGACTCTGCTAAATCTGGCTGTCTCTGTTTCTTGGAGAGTTCACAGGCCAAAGCAAAAGTGACTTCCCTAACTTGGCTGTAGATGAAGAGGTTGGGAAACCACACTGCTAACCTACTGCTAACCTTTGCATCTGGGCCCAAAGGAGGAACAATACTGATTACTACCTGAGAACAATGGCTCCCAGAATCCCCCAGGCTCCTTCTTCCTGCAAGGTCCTCTGGTCATCAGCACTTCTCAAAAGCTGCTATCATTTTAGCACATGCTTTCTTCCCAGATCATTTGTCCCATTGCATTTTATCTATCGGTTCATCTTTCTTCTCCAAGACAACAAAGGCATTCCTCTAAGCCTGGGGTAGCCTCCTCTTTTTTCTGTGTTGAGTCAGTTCCAAGAAATAGTGCAAACATCAGGGGCATAATTCAGGATACATAATGAAACAGTTCTCTTGTGTACTTTCATCAGATTATTACTGTCCTTGTAGTTGATATCTCTAATTATTCTTGTCATTTCACTCTAAGTCGTTGTATCCCTTTTTTATGTCTTTGCCTCTCAGCCCGTTTAGTTGCCTTGCAATTATTCTGTTCATTCATTAGCTGTCCACCAAGCACCTACAAGGTACCTGTGAGGCACACTGTAGCTAGGAGCTCCATGTACATGTGTGTGTGATCTAATCAGGACACATGGGATTAGAGATAACTCAGGATGATGACGCTTCCTAAACTGGCTCACCTTCATCTCCAGCTGATATCCCTCATGGAAGGGGGATTAATTGTGGGCCAACTGAACAGTTATGTGGAGTGGGGATGGGGCTCTCATTTCTAGACATACCTCAAGCATCTCTCATTCACTGTAGAATGAGGCCACCCAGATACACACACACTCATTCCTGGAGTCACCTTCTAATTCTAAGGTTTCATAATGAGAGCGTACTTTCTTCAGGGGAGCAGGTGTCTGGTAGACTTGGACTCCTACACTGTTCTTCCGATTATTTCCGGAGATCGGCACCTCTCCACTCTGGCTTAGCTGCACTTGTTTCTGTCACCCCCACAGGGCTGTGTTGTTTGTTCCTGGAGCAGAGAGACATCTGTCATCCTCACTGAGCCTTGACAGATGCCACATTCAAAGAACCAGCACTGGTTTGAACACAGAAAGCAGCGGCCGTACTGTCATTGCCAGGATGGCTCAGATATAACTATTCCCACTGCCTCCTCCCCAGGCACAACGTTTCCTACCAGCTCTTGCAGAAGCAACCTTTCTGTGCTGAGGTGTTCTGAAGAATTCCAAGCTTTGAGAAGCATAGGAGAGGCAGGCAATGGGATAAGAGGCTGTGAGGCCTTTTGGGTGGCATGTACCCACACCTCTGTGGGCTAGGAGAAGGCTAGAACAATGATCCCAAGCACAGTGGGGAAGACCTGGCAGGCAGGACAAAAACCTCCTCATGGGTGTGAACAAGTCTCCTTTTGTCGACTGTAGAAAATGCAGCCAGTCAGTGGTGACACACACCTTTAATCCCAGCCTTGGGAGGTAGAGGCAGGTGGATTTCTGAGTTAGAGGCCAGCCTGGTCTACAGAGTGAGTTCCAGGACAGCCAGGGTTACACAGAGAAGCCCTGTCTCAAACAACAACAACAACAACAACAACAACAACACAAAAAACAAAACAAACAAACAAACAAACAGAAAAAAGAAAGTGCCTCATTTGACCCTTACCATCTCCGAGAACCAGAACTTGGGTAAATAGTATGTACATACACAGAATACATGGATGGCATTTTGTATTAAAGACTCCAGCTATTACATAAGAGAGATGGATGGCCTGAGGTTACTTCAAAGGCAAAACTTGGAGCAATAAAGATAAGAATATATGTGTCAGGGTCAAAAGATAAAGGAGAACCAGAGATAAAGTCCTTTAATCCAGTAGGGAAATCTTTGAAATAATTCATATGATGCATTATGTTCCTTCTTTTGGATGTCATCCTATCTTGACCATTTATTACCAATTCTCTATGAATCCCAGCTGATAAGCCCGAGAGTGTTCATGGACTTGCTTTGAAGAAGGTTGGGTTGAGAGTAGTCCTGTTTGGCATGCTCTGGACAGATTGTAGCCAGGAAATGATGCTAGAGCCAGATCTGTAAGCCAAGGAGGGAAAGGAGATTTTATGTTTTGTGTAGGCAAAGCTGTCAGGGGCTGAGATTTCTCCTAGCTCCTTCTGATTCTTCCATGCCTCTGTCACTGGTGTCCCTGGGATTTCCAGCCTGCCTCACCTTGTTTTGTTTTGCTTTAGAGCCTCTTTTTTTTCTTTTAGAAGCTGACATTTGCATTCTCCCAGTGTTCTCTCTGCATTTCTCCAGATCATACCTGTGAGTCATCCTTCTCTGGTTCTTTTAGGCCAGGAAGGGACTCTGGACTCTTCAGTGCAACCGAGAGCTGTCTTCATAAGAGTGACAGTCTCTGGAATCTACAAAACATCAATTTGAATAAAGGAAACAAGACTTTTAAGAAAGACCAGCCTTTCCCTTAATTTAAATTACTGCATCTCGGGGGGGGGGAAAGTTAATTTTTAAAGTAGCTCACATATTCCAAAATAGCAGAGAACCCTGCTAGACAAACAATGAAGAAGTTTGCTTTAAAAGCATGTCTTTAGTCAGCTAGCAAGAAAGCAGAGGAAAACAAGAGATGGAAAGTGATGAATGAAATACCCACGTGTAGATTTTGACACTAAGGCTTAATTCATCATTCCTGTTTCTCAGGGGGTCCTATCTAAGCAGAACCAGACAGACACCTATGACTCTTAGTCTTAACTCTGACATCCCCTTCTTGAGCACACTAACAGAAAAAAAAATCCCCATATCCGTGAGTGTCAGGTTCAAAACCAAGACATGTTAACCACAGGAAAGACTTATCTGAGTGAGCTTCATATGAGAATTCTGCCAACATCTGATAGAATGAAGTGATATGGTTGAAGCTGTTTAAGTTAAGAACTTGAAGGGAAGCTGATGGATCAAAGAGTGGATGTAGTGAATTTGTAAATGTATTCTTCCCATCCTGATGATCGTGATTTCCATCTATGAAATAATCTGACAATGGACCGATAATGGGAAAAGCAGGCACACATTTTATTATCTACTTAAGGCATGGGAATAGAAAACATGAAGATGGGCAAGTTGGCTAAAGGTGAAGAGGTGGGGTGGGCTTTGGATTTAGATTTCTGGAGGAAAGAGCAGCCTTTGGAAACTTGCCAAATGGCTGTCAGCAAACAAGAATTGTCTTGTGAATGGAGATGACTTGACCAACGCCTGTAGCATCTGTCGATGTAATTGGTTCCTTCCAACCTCTCTTTTACGGCTCACCTCTGCTTTCTCTTGTGTTGGTCTAATGCTCACTGGCTCTTTGCTTGTGAGGTGGCATAATAGAACCAATTGCATAGCATATCCATTTCTTCCTGGATGGGAAAAGCCTTGGTGAGAAAACAGCTCTCTTTTCTATACAGCTGTTTTAGCCAAGTCTTAGAACTGACATTCATTGGTTCAGGTCAACGGGCATTCGTATTTTAGGGTCAGTGGAGATGGCTTCAGGATGATAGATCTTGTGGTCTGCCTGGGATTAGCAAGTCTGGACTGGTACACTAAGGGCAGCAGTGGGAACATTCCTGAACTAGAGGGATAAAGAACAAAGAATAAGGTCAAGTTTTGTTTCTAGAAGCAGCAATTGATGCCTGTCACTAAAGTTAAGCATCTACTCTCTTATGGTTTGGTCACAGGAATCTGAGGAGCCAGCCCCGGGGTGACCCACATTTACATTAACAGTTTTTTCTGTCTATTTCCCTTCCTTTAATATACGTATTGGCAGGCTTCTTTTGCCATCCTGTTGCTAATGTTGAAAGGGCCTCCAGAGCCCAATTTGACAGCATGGATTTGATCCTATGATCAAGGCAAAGACAAATTTTAAGCCCACACCAATTTCTTTCCCAACCATAGACTTAAGAGATTGTGTGTGTCTTCTAGGCTGAATGGTAATTTTTGGGGCTCTCATCACTGAGCTGGCAGCTTTGGTAAGAGTTTTAAATCTATTGTCCTATCAACTTAATTTTATATTTTCATTAAACAAATTTCAATGAAATTCCTATAACTGACTATTGCCACATGCTTACTAGTGCCCCAGGCAGCTGATTGACTGATACATGTGAAGCCATGTCTTGATAAGAGTCCACTCATGCCTATTTTGTAGGAGTGGCATGTGGCTGTCTAAATTCATGCCAAGCAGAGCCTTCAGCATCCATGTTCTTATGTGTGGTTTGATGTATGTAGAGATGAAAAAGACATGTTCTCTACTCCTGAGCTATGTGTACTTGCAAATGAGTAATACATTTCAGTGGGAATGAAGCAGAAGGAAGTGATTAATTTTGCCCCAAGTCTAGTGTAGGAAACTGAAAAGGACAACTGAGCTGGGCCTTGATGGGTGAGTAGGAGTTTCCCTTGTGGATACGGTGTGGGAAGAGTCTGTTCTTTAACGGAGAAGGGCATGAGTTTTGCCTGAGATAGAGTTGTCAGGTTTAAGGACATGTGAGATCGCTCTTAACTTTTCTCTTCATTCCTCAGCTGGATGGCCCCAAGGACTCACATTTGTGTTGGCTCAGGTGCATTCTTTCTCAAAGAATAGAAACCTAACAAGCTGGCTGCAATGGTAAAAAGGATTTACCATCTTATCTAATGGAGAAGCACAGACTTGAGCAGACTTAGGGACTGCTTGCTCTGTTGGCTAGATAGGATCTTCTTGGGGTCTGATTTCTTTCCTTTTCCTTGTCTGGTCTAAAACTATGATGTCTTCATCACATAGTGGATTTTTGGGGTGGGGCTGGGGCTCAGATGTTGTGGATGTCACATACTTCTGTTGTATACTTTTTTTTATAATGCCCAGCAGGAAAGACGTCCATTTTTATCCTAGCAACCCCAGCCTAGGACTGAGAGACACTCTGATTAAACTGGCTTGGGTCATGTGACCACCCCTGAACCAAACAATCCTTGTTCCCATAGGATAGAGATCATTGAGAGACTCAGTTGTCCTTGCTCTGCCAGGATCCTTACATGGAATCTGGGGTATTAGGAGCACGAAGAAGGGAGTGGTAGGTCCTGAGAAGACATCCAGATTGAGAGGAAGGCATTAAAGAAATGTTCACCAAGGTCTATGTTTACATGCAGTCTCACCTTCCCAGGAAGTCAAGGAGGTGGGTATCACTGACTTGTGATTGTGATGCTCAATCTGTACTTTACCTGCTGGATTTCACCATGGCAAGCCCACCTTTGTCATTCTCTATGGTCTCTTGCTTTGTCCAGGAACATCCCTTCTCTGTTGATTTGTGATAAAGTTTGTAACATGATGGCATGAGGAACACAGAATGATCTGAAATGTTGTGGCAATAACTGTCCTTGGACTTGTTCAGCGATACTTTAAAGAAGACAGGTGATTTGATACTTATAAAGTCACCACCACCCCCTCTCTGTAGGTGGGTAGCTAAATTCATTTTCAGTCATAGGATGGCAAAAAAAAAAGGTTTTCCAAAATGCCTTCGCAAAATGCCTTCCATTGATAATGAGAAAAGTGTCTGAGGCTGTTAGCTCATGTGACAAGTTATGTGTGAAATACAATTGAGATATGATGGCCCAAGAGAAGGCAGGTGATGGAGGTAGCTATCAGCCTGGCATCATCACTTATTAAGAAACAGTAATGTCCCATGGGGAGAAAGCCATGCTGGCTGTTCTGTTGGCAATCTAGGCCTTGATGCACACCCCACTCTACCATGGAGCAAGGCTGAATCATTCATTCAACATGTGCCGTTCCTCTTGTCCTTCCCCTTAGCTAGGTGGGTAGAGGATGGCAGCTACTTTTGTCCTTAGTTATTTCATCAGTGAATGGTGGAATAAGACACTGTCCACATCATGAGGTTGTTGGGAAAACTGGATGAGCCCATCCTCATTCTACCAGCTGGCAAATATGTATTAGATATGTTACTGTTGCTGTGATAGAACACCACAATGAGGACAATTTATAGAAGAAACAGTGTGTTTCAGCTTCTGATGCCAAAGGGTTAAAGTCCATAATGGTGGGGACAGCATGGCAGCAAGTGGCAGGCTTTGTGATGTGCCTAGAAAGCTGAGCACTGACTTCCCCAACCTGAAGCGTGAAGCTGAGAGAAAACTAGAAATGGCATGAGACTTTTAATCTCATAGCACTCCTCCAGTGAGGCATACTTCTTCTAACAAGGCCACACCTCCTAAACTTCCCTGAACAGCACCACCAACTGGAGTCCAAGTGTTTACATACCTGAGACTGTAGAGGACACTTCTCATTCAGATTGCCACGATATATGTATAATGTCTAACTACAAATAATTGTATTTCAATTAGATATATAATAATATAGGTAACTGCACATACACACACACATCCCTATTCTCCTGCATAATATGTAGAAAATATTTGCATTTCTATTTCCTAAGCTCAGTAAGTATGGGTAAACAGATAACACCATGGAGTGTTGCCAAGAACCTTAGAGTCATTACATATAGAGTGTCTAGCATATAACAGACTCTTGATAAATGCCAGCCATTATAATAATTATTATGTTGATTGAACTGCTTAATAATAATGGGATTCATCTGAACAGAGCGGTTTATGCTTCTGTAGTGCTTGGTGCCAACACTGTCCCCTTGTACCTTATAATTGCTTAATGACAAGGCTTCTTTCCTGTCCTGTAGATCTCAGAGAAAGGCTGTATGCTCCCTCTGTGTCTCATGTCCAGGGGTAAATTGCAGGAGGAGGATACATACAGTGGCAAAGTGTTCCCCAGTTCAGGGCTCCTGTTGCTTATTCTGAAGCCTTCCCAGCTATTTGTCACAGTCTCATTTGAAATGCATGTGGTTTTCATCCATAATATCTTGATTGTCCCATTAATCTCCTTTAAGCTTCATGAAAAATACAGAGGGCTGGATCCCAAATAGTCACCAAGTTGTAATTTTGCATTCAAGGGAGTGTTTGCCATAGACGTGAAGAGACTGATGTTCCCCGTTTGGCAATTGGCTTTCCAATGATGTCAGAAGGGCTGTTGCATTCTGAATTAACAACCTGTTGGCAGGGCTGCAGCTCTATTTTGCTTCTAATATGTCTCTATCTTTGGCTTATTCTTTATCTCCAAATTCTTTCTCTTCTTCCTAGTGGATGCTCTGTACTAGTACCTAGAGGGGTGTTCAGGAATAGCTTTTGCTAGAGTAGCAAGAAGCTTGGTACATCACTTT
Source organism: Mus minutoides (assembly GCA_902729485.2). Classification (NCBI taxonomy): domain Eukaryota; kingdom Metazoa; phylum Chordata; class Mammalia; order Rodentia; family Muridae; genus Mus; species Mus minutoides. The sequence goes on along the minus strand of LR749830.1, from coordinate 838,746 downwards.
CCCCCGTATTCATGGCTATATGCAGTACTCACCCAGAAAGAACAGGCTCTGTTAGATCAAGGCACACACATCAGACTTTAAGGTTCTGAGCTTTAGGCTTAGTTCACTTTTGAATATAGTGATATTAAAAACATGTTACATGTTATTTGTATTTTAGTAAAATAACATGTTAGGGGTAGGGTGCATATCTCAGCAGGTAAGCATGAAAACCCGAATTTGATCGCCAGAACTGATTGTAAAAAAGAAAACCAATGCCTTGTGATGTGTAGTTATAGTTCAGGTCTCAGGAGGTGGAGAAAGGCAGATAGATCCTCAGGGCTCACTGGCCAACCAGCCCAGCTTAATGAGGTGAGCTCCAGAATCATGAGAGACCTTGTATCAAAACCAAACAACAACTAAGCAAGCAAGCAAAGAAACATAAAAACCAAGGTGGACGGTTCTTGAAGAATGACACTAGAGATACATGTGCCCATGCTCCTGTATCACATGTACCATCACACACATGATGAACACACACACACACACACACACACATACACACACACACACACATACACACACACATACACACACACACACACACACACGGGAGTTAAAAGTTCTATTCCTTATTTGCACTACTTATTTTCAATAGCTATGTGTGATTGCCTTTGTGGGAAACCTTTCCATTAATGGAGAGCGGTGGCCTCTCCAGGAATCAGTTGGAAAGACAAAGGCGTGTTGAGCATCCACAGTGTATGATTCATATTATCACAGACCACCAAGGGCCCAGGGGCCTTTTTAAACTTTCCCCCTGTGTTTCCCCTCCCATCATCAATCCACCTTTAGACCAGGAGAAATAGCCTCTTTCCTGATCTATCATCAACACTCAATGAAAAGATGAAAAAGTCATCATTAGAGAATGTCAACGAGTAATTTTCTTCCTAATGTGCACACCACCCATTGAGAGTATAATGCATATGTTTTCCCTCATTGTTGACTGTCTTGAGTGAAGTGAGAAAATCTGGATGGAAGAATTTTATACTAGAATCTAGGAGATGTATCCAGGCATAGTGCCTGAGAAGTCAGCACCTGTCAAACACTTTGAAGTAATCCCAACCCAACCTGAATTTAACATTTTCTGCCTGCGGACCACTCTGGTGGACAAATCCACTACACATAACTTCGTCTAGTCATTCAGCTCTGAAAAAAACCACAGAGTAGACATTATTGGAAGAATAGACTTGTTTTGGATAGACGGGGGCTATTGTTTGCTATTGTTTCATTGTTAAATGTCAATAGATTACTCAGTGATAATAGATCTGAGGAGATGAACATGGCTGCATGAATATTGCAAGAGGCCTGTGTATCTCTTGGGGACCCTCCAGACCTATTTTTGAAAGTGACTCATTAAGTCTGTTTGCAGAGTTGAGTTCACATCCTCAGACAAGGCTTCTTAATTTTCTTAGCTTGGTAAGAGAGGGAAACACAGGAATAGCACTGGCTGGCTGGATAGACTGATGAAAAGAAGGAAGCATCCCACCTGCCCGGAGAGCTCTGAGATCAGAGGACTGAGCCTGGTCATGGAAGGGATGATGTGTCTGCACGACAGTGCTCAGAACTGCTAACAAGTACCAGGGGATCGTGGTGTTCTGCATTCTCTATGGCTGGCTTACCAGCAGGCTGGAGTCTGGCAGAGTGTCTAGATTCTTCCAGAGGCTAGCGTCTCAGAACAAGAAGATAATTTTCCCCAAACATTATGGTAGTTGAGAGCACTGAGGCTGCCTGAGAATCACAACTTGTGATAGGGTCATGTTGGTTTTGTGTACTTTGGCTTTTCCTCATCTCTGTGTGAACTGATCTCATGAAAGTGAGGGTTTTTTTTCCCCTAGCATCACCACCAAGAAAATTCTTGAGAATTTATAATCCTCTCAATGTATCTCAGGAGTAAATGTAACCATGACTTACATTTTTTAACAGCTACTTGAATAAAATCTTCCAGAAGCCTCTTCTTGGGGGTTTCTGGAGTTATTTTCGGTCATTCGGAATCTTGGTTCACACGGCATGTTAACTAGATAGATATAGCAGGGACAGCTAAGAAGCTGTGGTTGAAGGGAGGGAAGGGTGAAGCCCAGCCCGCTGGACTAATGTCCCACCCCCACAGGCCACCCCCGGCAGCTGAGTCAGCCCCTGAGTCACCAATGAGCAATCCCTTCATCCCCAGAGCGTCATCAAACTGAGTCCTGACAATCATCAGGTATGACTCTGAGAGCCTCACAGTGACTCTGTGAGAATGCTAACGAGGCTATGTGTCCCTGGCATGAAGGAGACAGCCGAGAAGGAGAGAAGAGCCCCAGTGCTGTTGAATCCAGTTCAAGAAAACGTTGTAATGACAGCAATGCAGGGGAAGGGACTTGTGGGAGGTCACCAATGCAGGAGGGTTTGGAATCTTGAATAGGGTCTCTTCTAGCTCAGAGTATATTTCTTTTGTATATGTGTATGTGTACACTGTCATGTGTGTACAGGACAAAGGACAACCTCAGCTCATACTCCTCAGATGCTGTCCAACTTATTTTGAGAGTCTCTGACTTGTCTGTAATTTTCCAAGTAGGCAAGGAAGTAAGTCCTAGGGATCTGCCTGTCTCTGTACCCCTAGATCTGAGATTAGTACTGCAAGCTACCATGCCTGGCTTCAAACAAACAAACAAATGGAACAAAAACATGTGTATTCTGGAGTAATTGAACTAAGGTCTCCATGCCTGCAGGGCAAGAGCTTTACTGTGTGCTCTATCTCTACCACCCTAGTGCATTAATAGAAACTGACTTTACTTCTGGGTAGGTTTCTGGGGAGTTAAAATTAGAATTAGTGAGCACTGACTGCTGGATGGGCTCTCTTGAGCATATGTGAGCTTCCTTCTTGGACCATGTGCTAAAGATGTGCACAAGAGTTTCCAGCCTATCCTAAATGCTCTGGCTTAGCTTCAAGTACCTACACGTCCCTATCCAGCCTGGCTTCAAGGCTTATGGTCCGTCTAATCATTCAGCCACTCTCACCATGACTAGAGGTATCAGCTGTGGGCATCATATAGCAGACGCATTTGTTTCTTTAACAAAGGTGAATAGTTTGTCTTCTGTAGACTCATTCTCGTGTCCATTACATGTTTGCTTCTGGGTGCCTTTGTTTTCAGGCCTGTGTGATGGGCATATACAACGTATGACTCACTTGAAGATTAAACCTCCTGAAAATTAGCAGTAGCCAATTTTCCCAGATGTTGATCTTAGGCCCTGCAAGTTGAAAAGGCTACCTTCTCATCTCAAAGATGTTGGCTACTGTGTTCCATTGTGGCCCTAATCTGAACTGAAACCTGGGAACCAAAGCTGAGTCTTCCTTGTAACCTTGGCTAACAATTTCCCTATTGTTTCCTAATGTGAAAGAACTGTTGATCATATTAAGGAGAAAAAAGGACGAGGAGAAAAGGGACTACTTCATTTTCTAGCCCTAGCTTTCCTGTGAACTCACCTATGGGTTTGAATGCAACATGCTGGCTCCCGGCATATTTAGATATACCATAAGAATGGTCCTTACATCATCCTATGCCCACCTGGGCAGATGAAGAGTGTCGGTTCAATGTGACTGCTGATACAAGATACCACAGGCTGGGCAACTTATGAACAAGAGAAACTTATTCCAGTTCTGAAGGTTCTGGGAGTCCAAGGTCAAGGTTCTGGAAGCTTCCATTTCTGGTAAGGCCTTTATTTCTGATTCTTAGATGACAACTTATTTTGTCAGGGTGAAAAAGGGCAAGATAGACCTTTAGAGCCCAATCTCATTCACAGAAGCTCTGTACCTTTGGCCCCATTGCCTCCACAAAGCCTTGTCTCCTAATGCAATCACATGGGTGATGAGATTCTAGTATCTGAGCTGGGGGCACACTCTCACTCAGACCATAGACAAGAGCATTCCAGGACTGTATTAGAAAGTAATTGCAGAGAGAAGGAGCTCATTTTCTAAGGCCAATACCATCTTAATGTTTTGAAAAGATTTCCGGTTTTAGTGTTTAGCTTCAATAAATTTAGCCTCAGATTTTAGATCTGCTGAAAAGCAAGGAAAAGTATGGACAAGTATTGTCTAGAATCCTTTTGCTGTCTTGAATACAGCCAGCAGTGCAAAGATGTGCTCCAAAGAATAGTGGCAGCCCATCCTCAGAACAGAATGCTAACTAGTCTATTTGTGGCCATTTCTGGGAGTACATGGGAAGTTTGGTAACTGATGAACTTGGCCCTGCTTTGTCCGGTCCCTACTGGAATATTCAGTATGTTCTTCTGTATACTCATCTGCTAAGGGTATCAGAACTGCATTTCAGGAGCATGCCGGTGTTAAAGGTAAGAGATATGAAAGCATCATTTCTCACAGGCGAGTACCCATCGTCCCAACTGGATGCCATACTTATGTTCAAAGGCCTATTGAGTTTGCTCTTACCCAGTTTGCCAGACCTGTGTCAGCCTGAGTTCCCTGGTCCCCTGCCTTTCTGGGAACTCTTGGAATTATGTTTAGCATGTGGCCAGCAAACACACACACTTGTGTTGATCTGCCTCATAGATGAAAGGCTACTTATTCTTCCTTCCTTTCCTTTCTTTCTTTCTTTCTTTCTTTCTTTCTTTCTTTCTTTCTTTCTTTCTTTCTTTCTTTCTTTCTTTCTTTTTTATTTTTCAAGACAGGGTTTCTCTGTGTAGCCCTGGCTGTCCTGACACTCACTTTGTAGACCAGGCTGGCCTCAAACTCAGAAACCCGCCTGCCTCTGCCTCCTGAGTACTGGGATTAAAGGCGTTGTGTGCCACCACACCCAGCTTCCTCCTGTTTTTTTTTTTTTTTTTTTTTTTTTTTTTTTTC